>VZSR01001295.1:1535988-1582090 GCA_013398615.1 Brachypodius melanocephalos | reverse complement strand
TCGTGAGGCAGATGAGGGATCTTCGGACCGTTCACCACAGCTTATTAAGAGAAGATACACTGTCCCCATCTCCTGGAGTTATGAGGAATAGAAGAGATTAAGAAATGCTGCCCCACTTGGTTTTAACGGATGATTATAGAATAGATACTTTTGGTTACATCTTGCATCGCAACCTAAGACACTGGGCCCAGGGCAGAAGTTGTGGGCTCTCCTGTGCAGGGGCAGTTCCCAGGCTCTGTCCCTGCCTGTTGCTACGATGCCATTGCCCCAGAGCAGAGCACGGGTCTTGCTGAGCGCCCTTCCTGCAGATACTTGTCAAAAACTGTTTTAAAGTAAAGAACATACAGAACAAATGAATGTTTTCCATTTTGTGAGTTGTAAATATAATTTTTAACAAGAAAAGTAATTAGTTTCAAATTTATTAACACAGACTAAACAGATTCCCATTATGATCTTATTTATGGCATTATTTCTAAAAGGTTTTAGTATGTTTTCCCATAAAGGATATGCTTCTCATGGAGGAATTCAGACCATAAGTTTCTTAAAAGACTTTTGGATCCTTTTGGGATGACCATATATGTGTGGGATATTTACTCCTGTTCAATTTCCAGGAGCCCAAATATTTAGAGAACTGCTATTAACTATTCATGCTTTGGCTCTATTACAATTTGAACAAGGCCAAGAGTAATAGTAGTGACTTTCTTATTTTATAAATAAATCACTCAAGGCTTGAGGTTGTTTTTATTTTTTTTTTTAATACTGAGTTTTGTACCTGGGGGAACCTTTCATATGCACTTTATAAGTTCCTGAAAATAGGGAGATTATACTCAGAATAAATAGCAGGCAGCTGTGAGCCATGAGTCTATAATGCCAGTAACGGGATTTGGTGATTTCATAAACTAGTAAGCAAAGTTCGAGTGTCTTGAACATTACTCAGACCCTCAAATGGAAGGAGCATTCTGTAATTCAACTCAATTTTTACTCAGTGTAACATATGGATCAGAGTAAATGATTCATACCGACTGGATGGAGCCCTGTGATCTTACAACAGCTCCTGTATCATCTCCAGGCCAGTAGCACTGAACATTTAATTCTTATTTTCATCTTCATTTTCTCTTCTCTTTTCTTGCCCCTCTCACTGCTGTACTGCTTTGTCATAGAGTCCTCATTTCTTTTTCAGAATTTAAACTGTTTTGATCTGAACTTATGTTTCTATCTTCATGTTTTAAATGTAGGAGAAATTACATTTAGAGTTACTGAACAGTAAATAAGTATGGAAATGGTGAAGAGAACAGTCTTTTAAACCTTCTGAGTGAGTTATTTAAGACTGATAGTAAATGGCATAAACAAACACTGAATAATGATTCACGTTATTTGCAATTCAGATAATTACTTGATCTGGTGTTTGTAGTGTGTTGGCTATAATTTGCTATATTGTGTGAAGTATTTGCATAAAATTGGTTCATGGTTGCAAAACTAAAATCGCTTCTAACTGTAAGAAGTAACAGCAATGCTGCAACAGAATTGTCATTTCAGATGAATGGTCAGAGATGCTTTTTCTCCAGAGCTTTCCCAAATTCCTCTGAAGTTTGGTGTATTCAGCTGGAATTCTAAGATAAGATTTTTTTTTTTTCAATAAAATGTCTTCATACACTGTCCATCTTACTTTATCATTCTTATGGATATGATCTTCAACATCCAACTGCTCTAACCAAGCCAAACAGGCAGAATTCAGATTTTCAGGGGAATTTCAGGAACACGGACTCATTTTTATTGCTCTGAGGTTTCAACATAATATTCATGTTTGGGATAACATCTGATCAGCACTTCCAGAATTTCTGTCAGATTATGTGCAGCATGGTTTCTCACACAAAACATGAACTCAAAACCATGTTTTTGTCAGTTGGGCTCTTGGAAAAAGACAATTGCCTGTTGAACCATTAGAGTAAAACCTGTTCTCTGATAGCCATACAGGGAAATCGTGCTCTACTTTTAAAACTGTTATCAGTAGGACTGGTTGGAGATTTTCCAAGAGAACAGTTTTTTCATCTCAAAATGCTGATTCTTTGAGCATGTGTTGATTTCTGACAAGCAGAACGGCAAAGTACTGGAATTGTGCTTGTCAGGGAGGTCTCAGTCACCTCTCTGGTTGTTCAGCAATGTTAGTGGCTTTGGGAAAAGTCAGGAAACTACTGAGAATTCTCTTTAATTTCAGCTAACAGCCACCAGCTAATCCCAGCAGCCTCTTCTCTATAAAAACGCTTTTCTTTTTCACTGTTTCCAAAACAAAGTAATGTTGAATTTCATTTTGGCAGTACACAGAAGATCATCTTAATTAGGAGAGATTTTCTTATATACCTACAGGCCAGCGAAAAAAAAAAGCATCATGAAATAAAAATGCCTTTTCTTTGGAGATTTTGTCATCAATCTTTTCATGTCTAGAGCTACAATTTTGTATGCTACATCCTTTGAAAAAGATAAAATAATCTCCCTAATCCTCAAAGCATGAATGACAATGAGGGAAATGTATAAAAGGGGAGATGCAGTTCATAAATGACATTTTGCACATATTCTGATGGCTCAGCTGCAATAAAGTCATTGACAGCAAGAGTGAAATACTTTCATTATTGTGAGGGAAGAGTCAGACTTCCAAATGTCCGATTGGGAAAGGCTCAGCATGGCCAGCAGGTGAGGGAGGGATTCTCCACTTCTGCTCGGCTCTCCTGAGTCTCCACTTCCAATACTGTGAGCAGTTCTGGTGCTCCAACATAAGTCAGACATGGAACTGTTGGAGTGACTCCAGATGAGGCCATGGAGGTGCTGAGGGACTGGAGCAGCTCCCCTGTGCAGCCAGGCTGGGAGAGCTGGGGCTGCTCAGCCTGGAGAGGAGAAGCTTTGGGGTGAGCTCAGAGCTCCTTCCAGGGTCTGAGGGGCTGCAGGGAAACCAGAGAGGGACAATTCCTCAGGAACAGCAATGCCAGGAGCCAGGGAATGGCACCCAGTGCCAGAGGGCAGGGTTAGATGGGATCTTGGGCAGGAATTGTTCCCTGGCAGGGTGGGCAGGCCCTGGCACAGGGTGCCCAGAGCAGCTGTGGCTGCCCCTGGATCCCTGGCAGTGCCCAAGGCCAGGTTGGACACTGGGGCTGGGAGCAGCCTGGGACAGTGGAAGGTGTCCCTGGCCATGGCAGAGGTTGCACTGGGTGATCCTTTATGATTCTGGAATTCTGTAAAGACCTGACTGAAGAGCTGGTGTCTTTTCCTTCAACCATGGAGGCCCATATTTATAGCAGATTTGAATCTTCCCTGCTCTTTCTCCCACAGTCAATGGAATTCTTTGGGTACACAAATGTGGTTAGAGATCTTTGATGCTAGTATTTGGGAGGAAAAAAAATCAGCATCAAGGAAGTCTGCTAATAATGAATCACAGCAATGAATTACAGTAACAGCAGGAACAAAATTCTGGAGTGAGCCAGTGAGGCAACTTGAATTACAGAATCAAAATCCTGGAAACCGTGGAAGGGCAGCTTCACCTTCTGATTTATTTGAACCTCTAAACAAAGACCATGGAAAAAAATGAGAGTCCAAAATCTGAAGCAAATTGTACATTAATGTAACTTACATGAAAAAGGAGTGAAATTTAGAGCAGCTCAAAACAAGGAACTGGGCAAAGCAGATTTCTTCTGCTTTCTGACAGCCTTTTATTACCACTCTTTAGACACAGAAAATCTCTCTCTTCCTTCATACCAGTTACAGTTAGTTTGCAATGGTACAATTTCACAACATCTTTGGTGACTGCTAAGGGAAGAAATAGAAAAACTAATAAAGGAATAGGAAAAACAACTATTAGAAAGAGACACCAAAATAAAGGAGAAAGTAAAGACTCAGCAAAAAATTA
Organism: Brachypodius melanocephalos; assembly: GCA_013398615.1. Taxonomy (NCBI): domain Eukaryota; kingdom Metazoa; phylum Chordata; class Aves; order Passeriformes; family Pycnonotidae; genus Brachypodius; species Brachypodius melanocephalos. The sequence continues at coordinate 1,578,195 of VZSR01001295.1, read as the reverse complement.
TGCTATCATAACAGAGTAATGCTTTGACTACCCTTTGAAAAGTTGGACCTTTTTTCTTTAAACGTACCTTTAATTCTAAGGTATTTTGCAACCTCTTGTATTGCAGTTGGAGAAATAAAAAAAAACAAGAAACAAAACCCAAAAAACCAAAAAAACCTGAAGTGCAACCATAGTGTTTGAAATGACGTGAATATATTTCTTAATGACTGTGGTGTTCCGATTTGAAAGAATGTTGGTTTGCAGGAGGATTTTAGATACTTGAATTCAGTTCCTAGTGAAGTATATCCATTGTTACTGAGTTTCAAAATAGTGGCTGTTCAGTAAATCTAAAGGCTTTCTGCAGTACAATGGTGAAATGCACTCTTGATGCCTTTTCCGGGCTTACCTAGAAACAGAGGCCAGACAAAGTTAAAAGGATAAAAGCAGATATATTAAATGAAGAGCCCTCAAATACACTAAGAGAAGATGAAGCCTCCCCAAGAGGCTACAACCAAAACTGTAAGTTTGGTCTATTTACATATCAGGGGTGAATCCTCCAATGAGGATTCAGGTAACCAAGTCACATTCCCTCAGTTTGCTCCCTCCAACGCACTTTATCATTTTCACGGCCTGAGGCAGTAGGGTGTCCTTGAGTTTCAGGCCTAGAGGGCTTGTTTTGTCTGACCAAAATGTGTAGACAGTAGCTAATACTTTATATAGAATTTAGAGTTATGCACTAATGCAGTACAGAATTTGAAAAATATAAAGGCTAAAATCTTAAGGCATCACTCTAAACAAAACAAAACAAAAAAGGCAAAAAATTTATAAGGCAATTTATATTGGACAGCACTGCAGAAAAGCTGGACAAAGAGAATTGCAAGGGATGAATTTAATCTCTCATCCTGCTCTTGTCTGAGAGATAATTTTGTACATGCAAAAGTGAAACTTCACATTCAGTCACTCTGCAGAGAATAAGAAATGTTAGATAAAAGATAAAATCTTCCTCCTAAGCCAAAGTGGCTCTGTACAGAGCCTCTATTACATATTCTGTACTTGTCCCAAATACAGAGTTCTTTTAGAAGGAAAGATACAGCTTGGACTTTCAAAATTGGAACAAGTACTCCTGTGGGACTTGGGATATGGAGCAGGATCTCACTTGAGACATCAGTGGAAGGTCTGTGTTTGAAAAGGCTTGAATTGCACAGACACAGATGTTAATTCTGGAGTCACAGCTAAGTGACTGCAAAATCAAGAAAAAATGGTCTTGGCTGGGAAAGTGTTTGGTGTTAAAGATTGACTCTTCACTTGTTACACAAAATTGTCGCTAGTTTGATGTGGGGTTCTACATTTTCATTGAGAAGCGAATTCTGTATGCAGATGTTCATTTTGATTTTATGAAATTGTTAATGTGGGCATTCAAATTCAAGCAGTTGGATAGATAAGCAGATTTTTTATCTGATTATTAGAAAATGTAATGCTTGACATCATGTGTTTTTTTAAGTAAAAACAATAGTCTGAATACTATATTTATCAATTATTTAATTTAAGACATTAATAAGTGCAATGTATTCCCTCTGCCTATATGTGACATAAATGTATTCAACTAATGAATTGCACACATTAAAAGCTACACATGAATAGACCTTAAATTTGCTCATCTCAAAGTGAATCTTTTGTGCTATTTGTTTTCAGTGGTACTTCTCAGTCAAAATGTATAAATCAAATAATTTCAGGTTAATCTAGGGTTTAGTCTTCAGTACTTGAATGCCTTGAATGTCAGAGTTATAGTGCACTGGTGTTAAAAAATAAGAAATATTAAATCAAAAGGAAGGGTTATGAGCAATGAAATGTATCCCAAATTGCTAAGAATTAGTTAATTAAAGCTTTTCTTTATGCCTTGAAAACAAGACCATAGATTTTAAGCATCCTTCCCAAAATGGCCTTGGTAAATGGGAACTTAGATGGATCTTTTCCATGGGTTTAATTTCCTTAGACAAAACCACATTTCCTGTACACAGTGAGAATGAGCAATATTTTTTGTAGGTCAGTGATATTAGAAGGAAATGCAAATGCACAACTAAACTGCATAACACAAATCTTGCTGTTTACTCTCTTGGGCATTACTCTGTGTTCGGTGTAATATTTTTCTAATATTTTATGAAGTTTTCCAATTAAATATTAATGCAATTTCTTCAAAGAGAAGAAAGTGAAGTGAAAGAGAGAGGATGGGAGAATTGATTGTGCAGTTGGGCAGGAGAATTCTGCAGGAACTCTGAACACTCTTATTTATTTGAGAAGCTAAATATATTGTATAAAACAAAATATGAATATGAATTAGATATGCTCTAATTGCATGTGGTACATGATCACATGTTGTAAATTAGGATCTTTCCACTCTGGCAACAAACCATGTGCTGTATCACTGCTTTGTTTTTTAAATTCTTCCTCAATGTTCTTTTCAAATCCTTATTTGAATACATTAAACAGCAGGAGAAAACCCTATTAAATTAGAATCACAAGTTAAGGCAACTAATATTTTTTTTTGCATTTTAAAATTCAATTGAACTTGTAATAAATAATTTACTTAAGCAGCGTGAAAGGGAAGTGATAACCACTGCTGCCTGTTGGCAATAGTGGGGCTGTGTGTGCCTGATTCATCAGCACTACATGCAGTGCCCCATGTATATGGAACAGACTGCAACCCTTGCCAGCTTACTTGGAGGAATGAAGAATGGTTGAGGTTCTGCATACTCATAGACAATTGTCAATGTTATCAGAAGGCATAAAGACATGTTCTGAACCTCAGGTCAAATTCATAAGGAAAAGCAAAAGCACAAAGAAAAGACCTATAATTTGCAAAGTCCTTTTTCATTCCATTGCAAAGAGACAAAGGACAGGATTCTGGGATTGTGTTGCTCTGGACTTCTTCAATACTTTCATTTTTCTGCCCACTTAAAAAATATCAAACTAGGAAAATTTATCAGGACAACGGGAAAGAATTAATCATCAGGTCTGATGCTTAAGATGCAGCAGTGTGAAAAATGTGTTTTGGCTGTAGGTCAGATTGAGGTGATGCACAGGGAAGTCACGGGAACTTTGTTAATGAGCTGCACTTCTGACTGTCTGCTAGCATTTCCCCCTGTTTATCTTTGTTACCTATTTGTGCCTTGTTCCACACCTCTCCAGTCACACAGGGATGAGCACAGAAGGAAAATTCTGTTCATTCACAGCCACAGATTCCCTGTTATGCCCTCAAGGTAACAGGAGAAAGGTGAACATTTGTCTGTCATATCTTCCATCATGATTTGTTTTCATTTATTTCATGTTGACCTGGGTAGGAATGATCAGTGAGAAGGTGGTGTTGGCTCCTTGAGATGTAAGTGCCACAAGACAGTGGTAGAACCTGAACTTATCTGACACAGGACCACCAAATCCATTTTAATGGGCAATTACCTATGCCTGCATCAGCACATTCCCACAGCATAAGAGAAGGAAATTCTAAAAGTAAAACATTTCACAGATACTTATATTCAGATATGTTCCAATAAATAGTGGCAGTCATCAGATTTGAGTATTTTCTGTTTGCAAAATTTTAATAATAAACTATTTCCTCAAGTAAAAGCACAGGAGGAAAAGAATAGATTATGGTATTACCTTCTTTCTAGCCCAACAAAAGAAAAAAGAAAAAATTTTTACACATAAAAATAGAGTGTAAAACTGGTGATTGAAATGGCAGGACAGCATCACTGTATGCTCAGTTCAGGGACAAAGAGGAAGGGGGTCATTATACACTGAGATTATGCAGAAAGTTATCATGGAATGGAATGGAATTCAGGCCTAGACTCACACCCACAAGCAGAAAACATCACTCCATCTAGTGATTTTTTTTGTGGAGTCTTGTAATGATGCTGGAAAAGCACAACTTATTAAAGTCCTATTAAACACAAGTCCTGGTGAAATAGCCAAGTATTTGAGAGAGTGCTTGCCTGGGAGCAGAATGTCAGGAAGGAGCAGAGCTGGCGATCTGGCAGCTAGTGCAACAAGCAGCAGTTCCTGACACAGTAAAAAAAAAACATTCACTCCTCTGTCTTTGCTGAAAAATATCAGAGGAGCATCAGCCACACCACATGTGAGTCATACCCAGATCCAGTCCCAGGCTTGGAATGGAAATGAGATTTCTTCCAGGGGTGAGAAGATGGTTCACTTGCTAGTATGTCTTTAATGTTTTGACCCTTATGGGCAAAGTCTGTTATTTTAAAGTTTATTTTTGCTTCTGTAGAGAGGAAAAAAATTGGTTGAGCAGCATTGCTGACAGCAAAGCTGTAATTTTAAAAATTAGGTTATAATTAATATGAGTTTCAGAAGAAGAGAGAAGAGAGCAGAGTAGGTCCCATCTGCTTCCCTCTGGACTGCATCATGAAAGGGAACAGATGGGCATGAGTTATGCCAGAATGGCTGGGAGAGGCTAGACAGCTACTCAGTCTTATTCTGTGTTATCCTCAGCCACTGTAGGATCATATTCCTATATCCAGCTTACAGTGCACTGCTTCAGTGGGATATGGGGGAATGGTGCCAATCATTGAATGGGGGAAGAACAGAGAATGTGCTACAAATATAATTCCACAATGTTCAGCTGCAGCTCAGGTGCCTGTTTGGTTGTTAATTCTAGTTTTCCTTCTTGCTTTTTCCTGCACGCCCTTACATCTTGGATAGTCAGGAGAAAGCAATACAGCTGTGCAGAAGGGAATGCTCTAGAATAAACTTTTAGCCTCCAAAATCAATGTCACCGTGGTGTGTCCTCAAATCAGGTTGTGATTTTAGTCTTTGTAAATGTAAAGTCCTTCTAATACAGAGGATTTATCATGCCCAGTTCTGGAATGGGCTCAAAATGGGGTATAAAAGTCATGCTTAGATGCTTGTGTGTTGCATGCTGCAAAAAGCCCTGTAATAGTAAGGTTGTGGCATATTATCAGATCTGTGCCTGAGGTTTGGCCATGGAAATATGGGTTGAGGAAGCAGAAACACTTGAACTGCTGATTTGCGGAAAAAAGACTCTACAACTATTAGGAGTTAGTTGAAGAGCAGGTATGTATTTCTACTGGTGCCGATGCGGGATCTTTCCCAAAGGCATGCACAACTCCCAAGAGTCACCTTTCTCTACTTATTCTCTAAAATGTTACATATGCATTAAGTTGTATATACATATTTATCACCTAACCTTGCCTATTCTCGCTTTGTATTCAAATGAACTTTTCATTTTTTTTGTGCCTGCGCAATGCCCCTTAGTGGTTGTCAGTGGTCTTTTTGATGAAGTAATACAAGTCTTTCTCTCATTTGAACTTTTTACCCTGTCCTCTTGTGCATGCTCACTGGCTTCTTGGTCACAGTTCAAGTGACAAGGCTAGCCTTGGTCATAACAGTCTTTCTTATCACTGCCTCAAGTAGACAGTTTCTTTCTTATCCACTAGCCTTGCATTTTTTTCATCTTGCTGTTGCAAGCAATAGCCTTGCCTGCACTAGCAAGCCCAGCAAATGTTGAGCGAGATACATTATTCAGACTGTTACCTTTAACTGATCACCTTTTGACTTTAACCCCCCTTGTTTCAGTCCCCCCTTTTCTAGAAAATTATTCTTTTACTTAATATAACAATTCTTCTTTCTAATTTTTGCGATATGTATCCCTCAATACTTTACCATGTATATTTGATAAGGAAGTTAATATTGTTACTTACTTCTTGTTAACTTGTTAACTGAATCCTTCAGTTCTAAGTAAGTATTACATATATATATAATATATTATAATGTTGTAATTACATACATATTATATTGACGCGGTGTCTCTGGGGATACTCCCAACAGTGGTTAGCTCACTGGCACCACGCACAGCAGGGACACAGCCCAGGAGCGCAGCACCCAGGCAGTGTCTCAATGGAGCAGAAGCCCCACAGCCGTCAATGGCAGATGTCGAGGTGGAGATAGAGGTCCAAAGGCTTGAGTCTCCATGAGGGTTTATTTCCCAAAAGGGGTCAAGGCACAATGAACAGTGAACAAAGGAGAGCATGGGCTTATAAAGGGCGGAGGGTCTTGAGGAAGGGACAGAGCTCTGGCGAATTGGGAGAGGCTAGAGGAAGGCTCAAGGGATTGGATGATATGGTAACAACCAATGAAATAACAAAAGGGGAGCACCAATCAATCATCAAAGAACATAGAACATTTTGGAGAAAGGGGCAAGCATGACAGAGATTGACAAGGGCAATGGGAAGCAAGTTAGGAGACTGGCATGGAACAATCAGGAATGAGAGGCAGGGCTAGGGGAAACTGACAACTCCATGAGAGGGTACAACCAGGGAGAAACTATTACAACAGGGGGACAGTGGAGCAAACCATTTAAATGAAAAACAAACCACAACATTATATAATAACAAGTATAATATATTACCTTATATAATATGCCACTAAAACTTTTCTTAAATTTATATACATCCTTTTTTACAGTTGATGGCTGCTAATTTATTTGAACTTGTGGTATATAACCTTTCTTAACAATGATTAGTGATTGGTAGCCTTTTCTTGAAGTGTCAGAGCCTTCCACAGTGCTCACACCTTCCTTTTGAAATCAGGCAGTTCCTTTTTTTTCTAATACTGTGTTATAGTCCATAATGTACAAAAGGTAGCTCATGCAATCAATTGTTATTATTTTAACATATATTTTTTAAAGCATCTCATAAATTTCTTGCATCTCTAGTGCTTTTCCTGGCTCTGTACAACACAAAGTGGTTAAAGTGCAGTTTTAAGTCAGATTATTCAGTAATGGCCAGCCTAGCTACAGTACAACGCTGGATTTTTAACTTGTTCTTTAATGTTTGTACTCTGTTGCAGTGCAAGGATTTCTCCTTTGTTAGGTACAAATTAGTTTCTCCCTAAATCTCTTTTATCCAGTTATTATCTAGTTCTTATGTACCCCAGTTCATACCCTAATGGTTTGTTCCATGTACCCTTTTGTATTTTCCCACCTCCTACTTAGTATGTACCCCCACCTGCCCCTGTCTGTCAAAGTTGTTTACCCGAACCCTACCCACTCTTGCCCCTGTCAATTATTTGTACCCCTGCCCCTGGGACCTGTCCATCACCACGAGGCCTCTCCCTGCATCTGGAAAGTTCCAGGGAGAGCCTTGAGTGGTTGGTCAGGATCCTAGGGGGTTCCCTCCTCCCCCCAGGAATTGGGTCCTTGGGATGCCTCTCACCCCAAGAGCCATTCCCCTATTCCCCCTCACTGGTTCTTTCCCTAACCCCTCCCCTACGCCTTTCCCTTAAACCCCCCCACTCTACCTGGCATCGGGGTTCCTCGCCTCTGCTCCCAATAAAGTTCTTCTATCAGCAAGCGAGGGCTGCTATGTTCCTCTTTCACGTCGGCCCTTGGGCAAGGCTCGGGACATTCCAGGACTCTAGGGGGTTGTGTCGCGCCGCCTCTGGGGCTCCCTTCCGTCAGAGTTCCTGCGGCACGCTGCCAGGCACCAAGTGGGTGTGCTGCGAACAGCGACAGTACTCCAGTTAGTATTTCACTCCATACCTGTTCAAATTAGCAATTTAAACTGTTGGTACTGTTGATTTCAGAGTGGGCAAACTCCTTGTTAAGCAAAAGCAAGCCTGATGGGTTAGAGGCCATTGCAGTTTTCTTTGGTTTTGTTCCACTGTGTTCACTTTCCTCCTATCTTTATATTAAGATTTTGTTGTAGGACTATACGTGTGCATTGTAAAAGACCATGCTAGAGTTTGCATGGTAAGAGCTGTAAAAGTGTCAGAAAATCCTCTATCTTTCATGTCTTCAAATAAAAAGGACTGTTAGGTCTTTTGAGAACATATGTGTACACATATTGAAATATATTGATTTCAATACTCAGTGAAAGAATTGTTTGAGGTATAAATTCTTGTATGAAAAATGAGGGAAATTATCATCAATGTTTCATGCAATGCTTTCTGTGTTGTTTCACAGTCCATATTTTCCCATGTGTCTTAGGGAAAGCAGAATGAGGGTTGAGAGGGAAAAGTAATTTAACACTTAACAAATGGTCATGATCTGTATTTTTATGTCTGAATTCACAATAAGTTTTTTTCTGGTAAGTTTTCAATTGTATCAGTGCACTTTGATATTTTGGAAAAAATATAAATGGGACACCATATCCTTGGAACCAATGGGCAGCTCCAATCATTGATCAGAATTTTTGCTTCCTGTCTTCTCTGTGTTGTGAAGTCAATGTTTTACACATTGGCTGCCTCAAGGTCCACATATACTTCAGAGTTTCAATGAACTAGCAGTACACTAGTGTAGAAAAATAACCCATTTGGATTTTTGCCATGAAAAATGGCTGGTCAGTCTTTGAACATTGACTAAAATCTCATTACTTTGGTGGCAAATGAGGCATTAAACATATTGTCAAAAATATAGAGCCCAAAACACAGTGGCATGAAATATTTTATCTCCATGGAGTGTACTACAAAAGGTTTGAACTCTAAATCAGACAGTGCACTTAAGCACGCAGCATCATCCATCAAGCACTCAGCATTTGTTGCAAAATTTGTCCATGATGGCAGCTTTAATGAAGTTCCGTAATTTCTCTCAGCCTCAGAAAACTATTATTTCAGCTGGATGAAGGCATAAATCTACCAGCAACACTTCAACTCTGGCTTTGCTCAAGGCTTGGACTATTGACTTTATGATGAGAATTTCATGGTAATCCTTCATGTCCTACTCATTCCTGTCTGATGGCAGGTGTGGGATATCAGCCTGCTGTTCCCAGACATGGGTGATGGCAAGGAAGTGAAGTTGCTAAAGGAAACTGAAAAGACAGCCTTGGCATGGCATTCTGAAATATTCCTTAAGTATTTGCGCAGGAGTGTGGACCTGCTGGAGGCAAGGATGTTGCAGTGTGTGGGAACCTAAATACACATTACAGGAAGAAAGCTCTGCAGAGAGATCTAGACAGGCCAGATCCATGGGATGATGCCAATGGTGTGAGGGACAACAGGGACAAGTGCCAGGTCCTGCTCTGGGGTCACAACTCCATGAGTGCTCCAGGCTGGGGCAGAGGAGCTAATCTGCTGGTGGCAAAGGCCTGGGGGTGCTGGTGACAAGGGCTGGACATGACAGGCTGACAGAGACAGCATATGGACAGATGGACAAGAAGGCAAATGACACCTGGCCTGTCCCAGCCATGGTGTGGCCTGAAGGACCAGGGCCCCCTGTGATGGCACTGCTGAGGCCACTCAAGGGCTGTGTTCATTTCTGAGCCCTCCTGGCCAGAGAGTCCTGGAGGGGCTGGAGCGTGTCCAGGGCAGGCAATGGAGCTGGGAAGTGGATAGAGCCCCAGGAGAGGCTGAGAGAGCTGGGAAAGGGGCTCAGCCTGGAGAAAAGGAGGCTCAGGAGGGACCTTGTGGCTCTGCACAAGTCCCTGACAGGAGGGGACAGCCGGGGGGGTCAGGCTCTGCTCCAGGGAACAGGGACAGGAGGAGAGGGAACGGCCTCAGGATGGGCCAGGGGAGGCTCAGGGTGGAATCAGGAGGAATTTCTGCATGGAAAGGGTGGTCAGGAACTGGAACTGCACAGGGAGGTTTGGAGTGCCCATCCCTGGAGGTGTCCAAGGGAGGCCTGGACGTGGCACTCAGTGTTTTGAGCTGTGGACAAGGTGGGCATCATTCACAGCTGGGACTCCATGGCCTGGGAGGCTTTTCTAATGTTAGTGATTCTGGGATTTACTCTTGTTTTCCCTTTGATCTGCACAGCAGAGCAGAATTCTGTCAGGAGGTGGCTAAACGAACTTAGCAGCAACTTTTTTTGTTCTATCAAATATTCAAGAGTTGTGGCTCTGGAAAAGAAGTATTTGTAGTCAGACAGTGAAATGGCCAAGGGATCAGTATAAACAATGGTAAAAAATTAATTATGTAAGGACAGTGCAATTTGAAGAAGGTTGTTTTATCTAAAGCACCCTCATCTCTGTAGGCGGGGAGTCAGATTTACCTCAGCCATACACACGTAATACTCAGCAGCTCACAGAAAATCACAACCATAGTGTTGATCTTTTCTTCAGTGTTGAAATTCAGTGTGTTGGGACATGGGAACCAGAAATCAATGTAAAGTATACGTGCTCTGGAAAGGGGAAAGATGGCATTCTGAACTTGCAGAACGATAATAAATGTACAATGCATAACGCCATCTTGCTGCCATGATAAGGAAATAATCTCTTTAATTGTCTTCAAATATGTGTTGCTATTTCTCTGTGCTCTTCACACTTGTCCTCAGCCATCATGCTTTAAATTTTAAGGGGAAATAGTGTAGATATCAGGCAAAGGGATTGCAGTCAGCACACATGGGAATGATTTACCAAATCCACAAAATAAACTGAATTGCAGAAGAATGGAATAAGAGGATTTTGGTTGGAATAGAAAGTTGCAACTTTCAGTTATTTTGAAAACTGAAACATTTTTTATTGCAAAAATGCACAATTTGGCCGCAGTAGACAGTCCTTAAGTGAACCCACAATTGTTTCATATTCCAAACCAAACAACAACAACAACAACAACAACAACAACAACAACAACAAAAAAAAAAAAAAAAAAAAAAAGAGGAAAATTTGTATGTCCTACAAGAGGTTTCATGCTCCATAATTTAAGGGGTGCTTAATTAAAATATATCCACTTCAACTTTAAATAGCAACTGTAGACAAAAAATTGTTAGAAAGTTGATACAAAGCTATGTTATAAGTTAAGGAGTATGCTGGGTTGTTATTTGTGTAAGTTGTTGTGTAAATTCCCTTACCGTCAGGTATGGCCCCTGCTGCTCCCCTCTCCTCCGAGACAATGAACTACCCGAAGCCAGGAGGAGGAGGATGACATCATCTAGTATTCAAAGGTCTGATTCCCATGGGACTTAGGGAAGAGGGAACTCTAGTGGAGACCCTTAAAAACAACGAGCCATGACCCCTCGTGCAGGTGAAGAGCTGAAGTAACACTTCTAACCAGAGTGGACAACATCAAAGCTCCAGTCAGGATTCCTTGCCTCCATCACCCTAACCACAATGAGCCAGGAGTGACATGGGGACCCTGAACCTAAAACCAGTGGGTATCTTCATGTGGACTCCCTTGAGGAAGGAAGGCCCAGATCTTTCAGATGACAGACCTGACCTCCTCCTCCTCGATGCTATATCAGGGGCAGTGGTGGTGTGCACACACCCCACAGGCCCCCTTCCCAGACTGTCCCTAATAAAGCTGAAATCACTAAGGAGCTGGTCTCCTAGCTCTTTAAAGAAGATTTAACAAATAACCTAAAAAAATATATTGCACTCTCCATAATACAATATGATTTTGTAGAGGAATTTGTTATGCTTTTAAGCCCTGGTGTTGTCAAAATGCTGGATTTTTCCATTTCTTCTTACCTGTGTGAAGGCTCAGGATCATGATTTAGACTGTGACTATTTTAAAAAATATTATATGTATTTTATATATTTTCTGTATTTGCCCAGAGAAGCCATGGCTGCCGCTGAATCCCTGGCAGTGCCCAAGGCAAGGCTGGATGGGGCTTGGAGCAGCCTGGGACAGTGGAAATTGTCCCTGTCCATGGCAGGGTGGGACTGGATGGACTTAAAGATCCATTTCAACCTAAGTAATTCTGTGCTTCTGTGATATTTTCATTGCACTTTGTACGCAGACGCAGTGTTGGGCTTGATTCCATTCATTTTCAGAACCAGTTGTGAAGAGCTGAGCCACATCTATCCCTTTCTACATTAGGAACAATTGACCAATTGATTTTATTTCTCCCACTGTTCCAAGCAATCTGTCCTCCTGTGCCATTCAAGTATGAAGACAAACATAATTTTGAAATGTGACCTGGTGCAAATAATCTGGAATTGTTCCTTTGTCCATAGGAAGCAAGAATGTTAAGAGACAGAATGAGCTCGTTTCATTCTAGGTAGTTCAAATCTATGCAGGAAATAAAAAGCAACAATAAAATAAATTAAAAATATTTTTAAATCACAAGAGTTATTTTCTTCAGTCTCAACAGAGGGGAAAAGTGCTTGCCATTTTGGAAGGATAAATTTAAATTCTAAGATAAATTCCCACTGTGATTTGTCAGTAACTGATGCAAAAAAGATAAATCTGAACAAGTGGTGCCTATTTTGTCCAATATGAAGGACTAAAACAATACCATAAATGGAAATCTGAATTAATACCACACACTGAAGCATTCTCAGAATACAAGCCCTGCCATTGGGTGTCCCCGGAAGGCAATGGGATAATCCAAAGAATTCAAGTGGCCTGGTTTGATTCTTGAAAACACTGGATAGATTTGAGTTACTCTAAGCCCTGTTTTCTATGATTTACATGATCATACCTGGACATGGGTAGTTCATGTGCATCAAAAAAACCACTTTATGCTTGAAGCAAGAGTCCCTCTTTGTGAACAAGCTCTAGTTTGTTCTGGGAGGTTTTTTTAATCTCATTGTTCTGCACCTGGTTCCACTTCATATTTCTTAAATAAAAGCTCAACTAAAAGTAAATATAAATGTTGTTCTTACGAATTAAATACTGAAGGCCATATTTTTTACAGCTGCTCCAGAATTGCAGGTTTGTAGTGATAGATTTGATGCTGAGATCCATAGTTTGATATCTTATTGGATGAGGGGGTGTCTGTGTAATAAGGAGCCTTTATATGCAATTTTCTCAATTTCACTGAAATTTTCCATGTCTACTGGTAGAATGAAGATGTAAAAATGTTCTGGGAGTGTTAAAAAGCTATAAACTGGAATTCTTAAACCCTCTGATCCAGTGCTTTTTGCTGGTACCTCTTACAGTCTAAATGACTACAAGAATGAAACTTCCTTGTCTGACATTTGGAGCAGTTGTGCTGTCAGTGCTCCTGCCCCCCTGAAAATTATTAATTAATGCTGAAATAGCTGTGAACAAGTTTTGCATTTTTTTTCTCCCCTTCCCTAGATTTTTCAGATTGGCAAACTAAAACCTTTATCATGTAATGAAGTATTTTGAACTCCAAACAATTAATTATGAATTTACAAGATGACAGAATTTTATGGCACAAATAAGCTGACACAGGTCATAGACCAGCTCTTGACAAACAGGAACACCTTGTTAAGCCCTAATGTAGTGCCATTTAAATTAGATATTGGGGTAAATGTTAAGTGGACTCACTTTTGAAACAGAAATAATTTGAGGCCAAGTCTATTTTTCAGACTAAATCTTTATGAAAACTATATTTTTTCCCTTCTGAGCCTTCTCAAGTAACAGTATAGGGTTTGTGAATAGAAATATTGCACTTAATTATAACTATAGGCAAAGATCTGCATGAGATACAAACTTTAACACTTCTTTTTTATTTTGTTATTATCTCTGCCTAATTAATATAGCAAAAAGGCTGTTGCCTAAATCAGTGTGTGACCCCAATGCAGTCTTGCTAATATCCCTATATCCAATAGATCTCATGCTATAATTCCCCTGGAAGGAATGAGGCATGTCAGATAAATTAAATGAAAAGCACAGATGTAGATTAAGAGTGATGTAAATTTCAAGCCTGCACTTTTAATTTCACTAAATATTATTTTCCATCTTCATCACTGTGTTACATTGAAATGTGGAACTTCAATTTCCTGTTATTTAATTTAATAAAACCTTTGTCTCATCTGAGTTCTTGAAGAGATGTTAGCTTTAAATCACATTGACTTCACCCTATCCAATTTACATATGCTGAAGAAATAAAAGTCTTTTCAAGAGTTGCCATGGGGCTTCAGAAGCCTCAAAGGAGTATTAAGACCTTGAGTTTAATGTGAACTGCCTCCAACACAAAACACAAATCTTCCCAACAGAATACTAATGGTTTACTGTACAGTTGCATTTTCTGTGCAAGTTTGTAAAGTAAATAAACAATCCACATGTAGGGAAGAAATAACTAAATTATGGCTGAGCTTTTGAGTGAAGAAATGTGCCAGCTGGAAATAAAAACTACATTCTATAGGCCCGCATTACATAAGAAGTGTTATATGGTTAGACAGATGTACAAAATAGAACCCAAGATAGATTAAAAGGGGAATTCAGAGCTCCTCCATTTTTCCTCTCAGGACTGAATACCTGCAGAACTGCATTAGGAGTTTCTCAAAGTCAATGTGAATATATATAAAAAGTGTTTTGCCTCAGATGTGATTTCTAAACAGAAATGCTTCCACACTAGATTTACTTCGTTTTACTTGCAGAAATATTTTATATTTATTTTGGTTTGTAGAAATCTTTCTCTCTTTCAAACAACAGACTTCAGTGCATACAATAACTAATGGGGGAAATGTTTTTCTAATATGACTTCAATCTCATCTCTATAATGGGTTTCTCGTTATAATAATTATATCCCATTAAAATGTCAGGACTGGTAAAAGATATTTAAGAAGACATGTCTGAGCAAACTAGCAGGCAGGAATTTGATGTTAATTTACTTGGCATCTTTAAAGGAAATGGAGAAGTGCAGTACATAAAATGAGAATCTTTGTGTGACACCAAAGGCAGGCAGATTGACTATATATAGTATTAACACCTAAATAATTGGTCAGTCATAAGCAATTAGGGAGCATTACAATTGCACAAAGAGAAGGTCTGTTTCAAGTGGCAAGGGGAGTGAATGATTCCGAGTGAATGCTCCTCCATGAGAAATCCAGCCCTATTTGATGCTCAGGAACGATCTTCGAACAGGCAGACTTTGGTTCATTGTTTGGGTGGGATTGCAGACTCCTCCCCTGGCTGAAGCTCTGCTCCTGGGGCAGTGGCATTTCCAAGAGCTCGGTGGGGATGGAGGTGCTCAGTCTCACCCTTTGGGAAGGAAGAGGGGCTGTACTGTTCAAGCCAGAGTCTCTTCACAGAAAAAATCTGCTTCTCCCATGAACAATCCCAGTTGTTACAGCTCACTAAACTCATCCTAGTCTGGCTCTTTATTTAGAATGATTTCCATTCCTTGGGTGTTTAGGAGCAAGTCAGTGTGACGGAGTTTCCTGCCCTTTGTTAACCCAGTGCTCTGTGCGCAGTCAGACCTTGATTCAGTAGGAGATTCCGGGATGAATGGAAGAAGCCCATAAGCTGTGCTGGCAATGATGGGCACATGCATTGTGTTGTCTTGAAATCTCACTTTCCTCTCCTGTGCTGCTTTCCTGCTCACTCAGGTGTTCTCCGGTATAATGTCCTTTAGAGACAGAAAGTCCTTTATAAATTGTAAATCAAAGCAAACTGCAATAATCAGAAAATATTAGATTCTTTATAAATGGATATTTGACAAGACTATTAATTCTTGCCTGTATCTGATTAATTTAAAAATAAAATTTAACAGTGTTTATATAAATATTTTTGTGGCAAATTAATTTTAAAAGGTAAGATGAAATCTGCATAATTTCCCATCAATATAATTCTGTTTTTTATAACGAAAAACAACCCCAACAAAATACCAAGCAACCCTCTCACTGGGTACTCAGACTTACAAAATATCGCCCCTCCTGTGTGTGCACTATGCAAGTGGACTATTGGAAAGTAGTTTTAAAATAGATTGCACACAAGATGACTTCCCAATATTAATGGGTACTAGAAACAGAGCTCATACTTCTTATGCAAGCAAACCTACAATTGACTTAAAGTGCATTTCCCTGAATAAATGGCATGTTGAAACTCTTGGAAGGAAGCCATGTTACAAAGAATTGAACTGAATGGTGTCAGAAACAGTCCCAGAAAGCCCTTTGAAACTTAGAAAGCGCTCTACTGAATTCCCTGCCAAGTGCAGTATTTGCTGTCACATATATAAAGCGTAGCCTGCACTCCTTCAGAACTGCCTGTTCAGTATTTGCCAGGCTGCAGAGTGCAGACAGTGCAAACAGCATCCCACATACATCCATCCTGCACAGGGAAATCCTGCCCAGGTTGCCCCAGTGTCCTGGCCATGCTGGGTGCTGCTGATCCCTACAAAATGCTGCTTGCTTGAACTAGACCACAGATTTCTTGGTCTTCTCTGCCAATGTTTTCATCTTGACACACATCTAATTCTTTTCTCTATTGTAGCTTCAGCATCATACAGCAGCTCAGAGTGAGGGGGCAAATGTATTTACTGTGATTATGTATTCTCTGATACTGGAAATATTTTGCATTCTCAAAATGCCAGATAAAGTTAATAGGGCAAGCCTCTGTAAACAAGGCTAATTACCTTGGCAATTTAGATTAGGTCCTTGAAATGGATTGTCAGAAATGAGTTTATTTATGTTACCAGATTAAGGATCTGTTTCTCTCTCAGATGTTTCAGCTCCAGTGCAATAATCTCCCTCCTGATAATCACAAAGAGCTGGACGCATTTCCTGCTCATTCCTGTGCATATCCTTAAATGGACTTTTAAATCACTTTCAATTCATGACTTGAATTTGAGAGCCTTAACTTAGTGTTTCCTATTAATTCTTCTGTTGTGTTTGTTAGTTTTGATAACTAGCTTTAGCTCTGTTCTGGAAATGGTTTGGTTTTGACATCCCCAGAGCTAACCAATAGATGGTGACAGCAGCACACTGCTGGATTTAGCCTGGTTACACATGGCTGAGAGCCTGAGGTTCTTCTTAATGGCATCATTTCTTACACCGTGAACCCTGGTGGTGTTAGTAGAAGCCAAATATATTAACTTTTAACATTCAGAGGTACTGGTGTAAGCCTGGAATGGCTCAGAGTCTGTGGTGGTGAACATAAGCACAGCAGAAATTAAATCAGCCCAAGATTTCAAGTCTCAAAGGAATTATTTGAGAACAAACTCTACAGCACAAAAATAGAGTGGTACAGTTTTTAAATCAATCACTTTCCCAGTGCAAAATTCTGCATCTGCAAAACTCAAATTGGCATTTAGCAGTTTACAAATTGCAAATATCAGAAGAGCCATTTCAGCATTGTGTTAGAAGAATCTTTTTGTGATGGTCTGACATCTTCCTCTATAGGCTTCTGTATATAAGTCTGCTGGGAAAATAAAGTTTGAGTCTGAGTTTTCATTGCATGATACTGAAAAAGCAGGTTGGGATTTAACAGCTTACCCCATCAGCTTTCCATTTCCTTTGACCAGAGTTAGAATTTTGTCTTCATTTGAGAAATAAAGTGACAAAACTGATAACATAAAATCAATGATTTCTATTTGAGATAACAACCTTCTCCTAGAGCTTTGTTAGCAAAGGACAAAATCCACCTTCAGATGAAGTTAGTGGAAACTTTGTAATGTACTTTAATGGGCTACAGTGTTAAATTCTTCATTAATATTTCACAGTAGGTAATTTTTTATTGTTGGAAATAATTTTTACAGTTATTTGTTAAAAAGCAGAATAATGTTTTAAAATACCTTTGTATTTGAAGTGTTAAATGTTGATTACTTTTGAAGATGTGAAAAATATTTTATTAATATACTCTCAATTTATTTATTTATTTTTTAATGTAAATTTACATGAAGGTGGTGAAATATATGAATTATTGTGATCCATTTATAATGCTAGATGCTTTATTTGAAAATACAGAGAATTTTAGAAATTCTGGTGATGTGTCATCACTTTGCAGAATTCTGTGTACCCACAAAGAGCAAACATATTTCAAACATTCTAGAAAATAACAAGAAATAACTTTCTGCTCTGTCCTTTATCGTGGAATCATGGAAACACAGAATGGCCTAAGTTTGAAAGAGACCTTAAAGCTCATTTTTCTCTGCCCTCTGCCATGGCAGGGACACCTTCCACTGTCCCAGGCTGCTCCAAGCCCCAATGTCCAACCTGACCTTGGACACTGCCAGGGATCCAGGGGCAGCCACAGCTGCTCTGGGCACCCTGTGCCAGGGCCTGCCCACCCTCACAGGGAACAATTCCTGCCCAAGATCCCATCCAGCCCTGCCCTCTGGCACTGGCAGCCATTCCCTGTGTCCTGTCCCTCCAGCCCTTGGCAATTGTCTCTCTCCATCTTTCGTGCAGCTCCCTCAGGCCCTGCAAGGCCACTCTGAGCTCACCCCAAAGCTTCTCCTCTCCAGGCTGAACAATCCCAGCTGTGCCAGCCTTTCCTCCCAGCAGAGCTGCTCCATCCCTCTGCTCATCCTGGTGCCTCCTCTGGGCTCTCTCCAGCAGCTCCAGGTTCTTGCTGTGCTGGGACCAGGGCTGGGGCTGCTCTGCAGGTGAGGTAAGAGCCATAAATGCAAAATCAAAGTATCAATAATTAGCAATGCAGTGCATGTAGATGCCTGTGAGATGATGTTTCTCAGTTTTTCACCAGTGTCATTCCTGCTGCCCAGGACATTGTTAACCTTTCCTGTGGACAACAATCCCTCTGAGCAGTGCTGTGTTAATGCAGCATTTAGTGTCCTCTACTTGATGAAGTAAATAGCAGTAACTCCCAGCAACTCATTTAAAAGCCTGCAAGTTTTATTCCTAATAACTGCAGAATTGTTAACAGACCGATTTGAGGAAATGTAAGGAAAAGAGAATTCAGTGAGCAGAACTGGATGCTGGCTCTGGCCATAATAAAATACCTGTTGAATGGGAGTTGACATCAATGGACTTCAAAATTGGACTATGTGTCTTAATTAATGGAAATGTCACAATGCACTTTTAGTTAGGCTTTCAAAGCCAGATTAAATGCTGGGAACTTCTGAAAACTATCTGATTATTCAATTTTTAGTGTGATAGCAAGGAATTAATGTTAAAATACCACCAAGTAGCAAGTCAGTCACTTTTTAGAAGCCTATTTAGAAGCACAGAAACATATTCAGGTGCAGGTTCTGGAAATTGCACCTCAATACTCATGTGAGCAAATTTGGTATACAGAGCTTACAAGACTATGTCTAAATTTGACAGAAATTCCATTGTAGATTTTGTTATGTTTTTGTTTGACCTCTGAAACATTTGTGTTCATAAACAATCTTACTCCAAACTCTTATTCAGAAGCAAGGTGGTAGGCAGGTGTTGGAGGACATAAATGTGGTTTCCTCACTTAAGGAGTGTCACTCTGCTTTTTCATGTCTTAGACTTGCATCCTGATATTAAAGTTAAAGCCTTCTGATGTTTTGGAACTCTGAGCTGAGTTCCCAAGCCTTTTCATGTAAATAAGAAAATGTTTACATTCCTTTGTAATGAGAGAACATTTGAGTGATTGAAATGATCACCAATCCGAGCGATGGGATGATCTGCTTTTGGCCAATACTTGGCCACTTATGTACAGTGTATATAAATGGAGTCAGAAAATTTGAATAAAGAGAATTCTTGCATGCTGACCCCGGACCTGTCCTGCCTCGTCCTTTCCAAACTTCACGAATGCTGCACAAATAGTGCAACAAAGGAGTTTAAAACTGATATGATAATATACAAACCCAGGGTAATTCCCATTAAAATTTAGAAAAAAGGAACCAAACAGTGCTTGCTAAGCCCATGTAAAATAATATTTTTAGGAGAAAAGAGTTGAAGAATACTTTAACTAAATCAAGGATACAGAAAACTGTAGAAACATCCAAAGGTCAAATCAACATTTACCAGACCAATATGTTTTATTGATAACATATCTTAGAGATTAGTTGGTGTAAAATTTCTTTCCAATCTCAATCTAAGAAGAAACTTTTTTGACAGGAACTGTAAGAAGAATGTATTGTGACTCCACAGGGATTGATATGTTATAAATCATTATGTCTTAACCATGTTCCAGGCAGTGCTTTCATAACCTTTAAGAGCTGTGATGGGGGCTGGTTAAAATTTCTGCTGCTCACTGAGCTTTTGGGAAGCTCATATGTGACCTAAAGAGCACTTTTAAGGCTCTGCCCTGCACTGTGTCCATCCCAAGAGAATCTCTTGGATGAGGCTCTGCCCTGCAGCTTTGCTCAGACACCAACAGGAATATGCTCCTTACACTCTTGGGTGGATCCTTGGCATCCTCTTTCTCTGCATACTGATCCATAAGGAATCTCTGAGCTGGTGTTTCATCTCCTGACACCTTGCACCTTCTGAGGAGAGAGTTTCACCATCTGGCCAAGAGTGTGCTGGGACAGCAGGGAGAGGTGAGGATGGGGAGGAGGAGGTCTCTGTGCCTTCTGTGTCTGTGTAGGCCAGGAATAGTCTCTGCTTTAACATCAATTATAGAATAACTGCGTTGCTTCCCCTGCCCTCACACAAGTTTTCATACAAAACGTAAGTAATTGTATTAATAAAAGTGCTGGACAAGAGCACAAAGAAAGTTCTGGAGGGATTTGCCACTCCTCAAAATCCTCAGCCATTCAGTAGCTGAATTTGTGAATAATAAACAAGCAAACTGTGCAAGCATTAACTCCGAAGGAAAGGGAACAAACATGAAATATATTTATAAATGCTACTAGGACACATTTTTGGAGATATGGCTTATGTTTTACATTATAGATTTCAGAACCACTTTGATTTTCTTTGTGTATTTTCATGCATATATGACAATGAAAATTGGATTTTCTCAAGAAATTGCTGAATACTTTTTATTTTTACTTTTTGGTCATTTTCAATCACGCAAACACACATTGCCTCACAAATGTTCATATATAAGCTGGAAAAATGGAGTTATTGGACAGCTGGTGTAAATTTTTCAAACTGGAACTGAAAAAAAAGAAAGATTGTCCCAGAGGAAAAATAATTGTCCTGTGGAAACAACCTTTCTCCCAAAAATGAACTTAAAGACCAGAAATCCTTGGGATGGCATCAAGAGTTGGGAAGCCTAAAAACACAGTCACCACTGGGAGCTAATTCATCAAATAAATAAGGGATGCAAACAGCTTAAAATTATTTCTGCTCCTTCCTGAACATGTGCCCATAATTCACCGAGTCAGAGACAGGACTGGGCTAAAGAATCTCTAAAGACAGTGAGTGTGGGGTGATATGCTAAAACACAGAAATACATGACTCTGAGGGGCCATTCCTCTGAAATGTAAAGGTTCTCTGATACCTTGATGTGAATCTGGACATGTGATGTTGACAGCCCTGTTGCTGCTTAGCCCATTTCTGCTGGCAATTGTGAGTTAAACTCTTTACAACACTCTTTATTCTGGTACCTCTTCTGCATGAACCAAGAGTGAGTTGAGTTCTGGGCCTGAACAAAGAACCCATAGTGCAGGAGTCAGTTTTGGTAGTTTCTATCATTTCCAGGAAAATGTGGAAGGAGCAACAAACCCATTGGCCTTTCTGTAAACCAATAAAATGAATTTTCAGAACTTAAAAAACCCAACAACAACAATAACAACAACAACAACACTGCTTCCTAATTGTCACTAGTTGTAGTAGAACTTGAAAAAATATTCCCTATGATGAAAAAAAAGTCTAAATCAATCTTATCTTCCTTCATAACAGCAGTGAAATGGAAGATGTGTTGTCAAGGAAATTTGCTGGATAGCTGAGGGTGACCAAAGGGATTTAGAGCATCTCTGCAGAACCCACTCTGAAAGCCTCTGCAGGGCTTTCCTTGTCATCTTTCAATATTCCTGCCCTTTTCCCACTCTTGAGCTCTGGATGACAATTTATATATGTCCTTGACCTTAACTAGCACCATGAACCTCTTTGCCAAGCTGCATCCTCCAGAAGGAGCTGTAGAAGTGCAGGGTGATGGACCTTGTGACAGGGAATGGATGATTTCAGGTCTGACATCCTAATTTTGATTTTGGCACACAATCCCTCAATAAATCCAAGGATTTAGGTATCCCTTATTCATGGATCATGGGAATTTGCATGTTCAGTGGACATGACCTCTGTTCTGTTATGAATATACATTTGTTTCATTGTGTGTTGTTCCTGCTTAACATTTTAATACCATCTTTATTGTGTAAATTTATTTTTCTATACATCAATATCTATATAGAAAAATATAAAACCTTCCTGTGTAAATAAGACTGCATGATTAACAGTTGAAAATTATCTAGGTCTAGCCAAGACACAGTGCCTCTCCTACATATTTTAGCTCTGATAATAAATCAATTAACATTTTTGCTGAAGCACAACCTGTGCATTCAAACCAAGGAAACAACTCATATAAACTGCTTTTATTTTTTAATAAACAGCAAGAGAAAAAAAATATTGCAAGATATTTATCATGCACATTCTGGCAATACTCTCTGACAAGGCTAACAGCAAATGGGACTAATTCCACAGAACTTGATGATGAAAATTCCCATTCACACTGTACACACTGGATTTTCTTGATATATGAGTATTTTCATTGATTGCTGGAGCTTCATGTATTTGGTTACAGGACCATATGCTTTACCCACTTGTAGCTCTGCAGATGTATACCTGGCTTGCACCGGGATGCCAAATTCCTTTGTACTTCATCATCATTTTTTTGTACCTCACTTGTTTCAATTAATATGCAGAGAAGACAAATAGATTAATTTCTTCTCTTTAAATTTAGTAGCACCACTTCTCTGGGCAAGGGCCTAATTTTTTTTCTGGTTCTTGGAACAGGAAACCAAAAGTGTTTCATCATAAACTTATCCTTCTATTTTGCAAATATGCAAAATCTTTGTTAAAAAAATAGAAGCCAACAATATATCTCTATAGATTAACTTTGTTCTGAACAACATGTTAGAAATTGTGCTGGAGCAATAATTCTTTTTGCTTGCCTTTTTTAGTTAACCAGTTAATTTAGTATTTCAAGGAAGCACAGTCTGTGGATAACAAGACTGTGGTGATTCCTTAACTGCAGATATACTTGGTTAGTAATAAATCTTTTATTTCTTGCATATTTATTTAATGTGGATTAATGTCTTATGTCTCATTGAGCTTCACAGTCTTTATTGAAATAAAATTCAACTGTAGAAAATAAGAAATCTACACATTAAACTAGTATAAAATTTAGAGTAATGGACTCAAAAGTGTGTGTTTATAGTATAAGAGAAGTAAGTCAATGTGTTTTTAAATAGATTTTTATGCACCAAAATACTGCAGAGCCCACTGAGACAGAACATCATATATAGAGTAAAAAGAGTATGATGTCTGCAGTGTTTATGTGGTCTGGTTAGCATTTTACAGTTTAGGGAGCCTACATGTTGAGTTAAAATATGGATCTGCACAACAGGGTCAAATGTTCTTCTGAGATTCAGTTTTTTACAGTGCCCATAATTTGCAGGACACCCATAACTGAACATTTTAACTGAGCACAGGAATTGGTTTAGCAGAATTGCAACACCAAGGCAAAGTGCACATGGATGCACACAGGATAAATAACTGTGCTTTCAACCACACTGTGTTACTTAAAGGGTTAAATAATAATGTTTGATATTATTATGCTTCCTTTAAGTACCCACTGATGTCCCCAGAGGGATTTTTATACAATCTGGGTCACTACTGAAGGCGGAGACCTGTTGACAAGGAACAGCCTTGCACCAAACTCCTCACTCCAGGACTGGCCTCTTGTGTCCAGTGCTGCTCTCAGTGGTCCTGACTCTCTGGATTTTCAGTCTCCCGCATTTCCAGAGATTTGCTTCACTATGGAAAAATCTTGGTGCTTTCCTTGGGGAATAATTTTCAACCAGATCAGCAATCTACCAACGAAACATCTGACTTCTCAGCTAGTG
Source organism: Brachypodius melanocephalos (assembly GCA_013398615.1). Lineage (NCBI taxonomy): Eukaryota > Metazoa > Chordata > Aves > Passeriformes > Pycnonotidae > Brachypodius > Brachypodius melanocephalos. The sequence continues at coordinate 1,554,617 of VZSR01001295.1, read as the reverse complement.
GGGCTAACATTGACTCTATTACACATCAGAGCAATAGAAAAAGGAGTGTTTAGAGCCCAGATTTGAGATTTGCATCCAACCACTCTGCAAAGGGTCTGTGGATTTAAAGACTTCAGTACAGGCTTTGCAGCATCACCAGCATTGTGACAAACTCCTCCCTGGAAGTATTTGCTTGTGCAAATTTAGGATTTGCAGCCCTTTCCCTTTAAGGGCTTTGAATTTCTGACTTTCAGTGAGTTTTGCATGCAAATGGGTCTCCACACACTCTTGGTATAATTTTGTGAGTGCCATGATTCCCCTAGCTGTTTTGACAGCAAATTTTAAGACTGAAATGAAATACCTGCTACTACTAGGAGAGCTGCTCAGGAAAACACTGAGGTGATCTGAGGTGATCATCTCCTGAACTTGGGGAAAGACAAATATTGACTTCTTTTACAGTGGATTGCACACACAGGCTTTAATAGTTATTTAATTATCCACTTTTCCATGTGGGGGATAATGTGCAATAAACTGAATCACTGTTACCAAATAACATGTTCATTTTCCAAGGCAATGTTAGAGCATTCTCTCTTTAAGAAGCAATATATCTTGTGCCTACTGCATTGCAAAGTTGAAGGTCAGTCAGTTTATTAACCCCAAATGGGTTTATAACCTATTAAACATAAACCATATCTGAATTATTAATTAATATTGCTGTATTATAGTGTGCTCTGTCCTCTTACGTCTTTCCAGCATTTGTCATTCCTCCTCCTCCCAAACCCAGTGGGGCTCTTTGTGGCAGTTCACAAACCTTCAGCCCAATGAATAATTAATACTCCTTCCATTTGATTTGTTTTTAAAGAGTTGACATTGGCAATGCAATCTGTTGTAAATCGAATTTCTTCCTTTCTTCCCTGACCCTGGGATGGACTCCCTGGGTGATTGGCAGCTGTCATTCATCACCTGCATATTGCAGCTGGTACCACCTCAGTTTCACAAAGTTGTTTCAATGGCCAATTAATGATAATCTTCTGATTGCAAGCTGCTCTATTATCAGTCCCGGGGTAAACGTTTCACCTGCTGAGTAATTTACCTGGCATTCTCAGGTGTAAGTGACAGTGGCATCAAAATATTATCTGAAGGAATTACAGTATTTTTTCAGTTGTCACTGAAGCTGTGCATAAATTCTTCTGCAGACCAAATCTGCAGGCATACCAGTCAGTGATCCCATGCTACAAATGCCAGAAGATACCTGAAAAGCAATGAATCACTAAAAACTATAACTAAAAAATTATGTGTGTTTTGGTAACATTTTTGAGGTTTTAAGACATGGAAAATGTTCAGGCCACCTGTGGTGAATGGAGAAGTAATTTAGATGTGGGTTGGGGTTTTTTGTTTTGTTTTGTTTGTTTGGGGTTTTGTTTGTTTTGTTTTGTTTTCTTTGGTTCTTTTGGGGGGGTTGCTTTTTTAGGGGGGTTGTTTGTTTGTTTTACTATATGTTGTTTCAATATTCCTAATTTTACCTCTTCCCCAAATACTCCAATCATAGCAAGTCCATTTTCTGTAGCTCTGACCTGGTGAGATACTGTGATAATGAAGTCCAGTACCTCAATACTGTTGCTCTACACTTTCATATTGCATCATTTGTCACACAGTGCTTCTGATAAAAATATAATTGACAAAGGTTTTACCTTTAGGGACAGCACTTCTAATATAAGTTGCTTAGGCCTGGTAAATGTCCCTTATTATTCTGTAAATTACTGCTGCTATTCATTGCTGAGGAAAGAGGTCTACCATTCCACAACATTTCATGTTAAGAAATTCCCATCCCTAAAATATTCCTTTTATGTTTGAGACATTTGAGGGAGAGGTCTTTACCAAGCAGAGTTCTGATAGCAATTGCTGCTTTACTTCTCTTCTTTGAAATGAACTTGCCAAAAACTTAGTACTTAAAATGGGTCTTGTTTATTCTTACTAAATTAGCTTAAAGTACCTTGGGAAATTTTGGATAAAAGGGAACAAAAAGATTAAAAAATAAATCTCCACCTTGTCCAAAGGATCCTGGCATTTGTTCCAGTCCTGCTGAGCAGCCTGGCAGCTTGGGCTAGGAGCAGGGCTTGCTGAATCATGCAAACTCCAAATGGTTTTTTGGGTGTCTTGAGGTTCCTTGAGATTCCCAAGCTCATCACTCTCCTTTTGAAGATACATCCCTGTCCCTCAAGTCACAGGACAGAGGCACAGCCTTTCTCTTTGCTTTACATGCCACTTTATTTTCCTCAAACATAACTAGGAGGTTAAGAAATAAATGAAAGAAATAATGATATTTTAGAATAGCTCTTTAGATGCACAGGTGGAGTCATCATAAATCTCTTTCCTGGTCTCGATTTGCAGAGGAAGCACTTCCAGGTTTACTGAAGGAAGGGTATGGCATTTACCTTCACCCTGATACAGTGCTTTTCCTATAATCTGGGTTCATGTTTTTACTTAGGATTTGGTTGTTCTCTCGATTTATTTGCTTCTACCAGTATTTATCCAATGATTATTTATATTAAAAAGGATGTATTTGATATTATTTTTATTGCTTTATTTGCTTTTCTTTCTTGTTTTTGCCTTACTTCATTGGATCTGTGGCCAAAGTTACTTCTTTTTAAGAGAAGCATTGATTATTTTTGGCATCCAAATATCCATGAATTCCTAATCATTAATAACCTTTTCTTCTGTTTACATTTCTACCTGTGGTCAGTTTTCCTGTAATTTTCCTCTGCTTTCTCTCAGCAGAGGCTTCTGCCATACATTCATACTTAGACTACCTGAAATTTCATTTGATTACTCCTCATCTCTTATTATCTGAGATATCCAGATAAGAATATTTGGGCTCCGTGAAGGTGTGTGTTCAATACTGCCACATCCATAGCAGACATTTTTCCTTCCAAGATTCATAAATTCCATTCTGTAGAGTTCATAGAGTCTATTGCAGAGAGGGTTTAGCTGAAACTTTCAAGAATCAAATCCTGTCTGCTCTGTTTAATCACTGGAAGTAACATAATCTTTCTGCAGGATTTGAGATTTACCCCCATGGCTTGATTCTTCTCTCCTCAGCACTCTGGAGTTTGCGATCCAATTAGTCACTGCCTCCCCTTTCCAATAATCACTAAATTTCAGCAGTGTTGTTTGGGAGAGAGCAGCTTGTTTGGGGCAGTTTGTAGTGAAAGTGTCAGATCATGTGAGTAACTACAAAAATAACTTTCTGCTGTATCCTTTATCACGGAATCACGGAAACACGGGATGGCCTGGGTTTAAAAGGGACATTAAAGGTCATTTTTCTCCACCCTCTGCCATGGGCAGGGACACCTGTCCCAGGCTGCTCCAAGCCCCAATGTCCAACCTGGCCTTGGGCACTGCCAGGGATCCAGGGGCAGCCACAGCTGCTCTGGGCACCCTGTGCCAGGGCCTGCCCACCCTCACAGGGAAAAATTCCTTCCCAATATCCCATCTAACCCTGCCCTCTGGCAGTGTGAACCCATTCCCCTGCATCCTGTAATGACAATTTTTAATAATATATGCTTATTCATTGTATTATTTGTTTATAACTTACACTAGAACTAGCAAATTTAAAATAATTTTTATCAGCCACTACCATGAAATTCCTTTGCTTATCAAATTTGTCTTCAGTATCTGAAGGTGGAAGGGTTGTGTGGCAGCAGGGAATATTTATATGGCCCAGCTGAGGTCAGTAATTAACCCTACTTTCCCCTCTGTCACTACTGCAGTGGCATTTAAACTGTGCTACCACAAAATCCCAAAAATGGCAGCCCAGAAACATTGCATGACAGTTCAGTGTTTTAATGACACACACTAAAGCAATGCCACTGATTAGATCCTTTGCTAATTATCTTCTGCTACATCTATTGGTTATATTTCAACAAAATTTTTCAACACATTCACAAGTAGCATTGTTTTTTAAGATGGTCCTCATAGCTTAATTCCTGTAAGACAGAAAAGAAAAATTTGAAATATCATTTTATACACTTCCAGAAACAAAATGCAAAAAATTTTGTAAGAATGTTGGAGGACTTCACTAGAAATTTGTTTCTTCTTTTTCCATAACTTGCTTATAATTTATTCCTAATAATTATAGCAAAGTTATGTAAGAAGCACTATGATGTGATACTGTTTTTGCAGAAGCTCAGTAACTGCTGGATTGAAGCTCTCTGAAGGATCTTCATCCCTAAGCCTGCAGCCTGATTTTACTTTAAAGTGCCCCATGTTGCCTTGACTTGGATTCAGACTGCATTTAGCTTTTCTACGAGAGGGTTTGTATGTCCCTTTATGAGGAAGGAGCTGTGGTTATCTCCCCAATGGGGAGAGGTTAATCTTTAGCACAGTGTGTATGTAATACCCAAAGAATTCTGGAAAATCCAATGGGAGGCAAATGGTAAACCGTAAGAACAGAGGCAGAAGCCCATGTGTCTGGTTATCACAGAATCATGGAATATCCTGAGCTGGAAGGGACCCCCAAGAATCATGGATCCAGCTCCTGTTGCTGCCCAGACCCCCCAACCATCCCCCCTGTGCACCCCTGGTGTCCAAAGGCTCCAGGAGCTCTGTCAGCCTCAGGGCTGTGCCCATTCCCTGGGGAGTCTGGGCAGTGCCAGCACCAAATGGGGGAGCAGAATCTTTCCTTGCAGAATCTTTCCTTGCAGAATCTGTCCCTGCTCTGCAGCCTGAGCCTGCCCTGGGCCAGCTCCAGCCACTCCCTGGTGCTGTCCCTGGCCCAGAGCAGAGCTCAGAGCTGCTCCTGCAGCCCTGGGGAGCTCTGCCCTCAGCTCCTCTGCTGCAGCTGAACCAATCCAGTGCCTTCAGCCGCTCCTCCAGGCCCTTCACCATCTTCATGACCTCTTTTGGAAACTCTCTAATGGCTTCATGTCTTTATTTTAGCTCATGATTTCCAGAGCCCCTCCAGCAGCTCAAGGTGAGGCATTGAATGCAAACAAAATCAGGAAATATCTACCCATCTCTCTGATACATACATATCCTGTTGTCCTACTTTGCTGCTTTTCTCCTTACTCAGTTGCTCAGCAGTTATCTTTAACATGACATGCAGCCCTCTGTTCTTAACCCAACCTAATATGCTCCTGTCATGCCTTTCAAATTTCTTTGCTAGCAAAGGCCCAAAAATTCTCTCTCAGGAGAAAATGATGCTCGGATGCTGCTTCACTCACATCCTAGATCTCAGCTGGAGCAGTTGGGATAGAAACATCTCACCTGTTACAAGTGCTTCCCTCCCTGGTTTAGCAAAAGTGGAGAATAATAAACTGCTGGGAAGTAATCCAAGTATTATGAATACTGGATAATTGCATGACTCATAGGAGACCAAGGAATGTCCACTTCATTAGAAAAACCCAAAGCTGTCCAGATTGGCAAAACATCCTTTGGGTTTTTACCTGCGGGGTTTTGCTGTGCAAATATGTCTGAGAGATTTATTACTATTTTTCCACTAAATTAGAGCTTTCATCATGAATTATTCACAGTGTGATGCTTGTAAAATGCAACCAAACACTAAAACATAACAAAGCTTTTAGCTGTGCAAAGGGCAGGTGTGTCTTTGCTGGGCAACTGAGAGATGGGATTTCAAAAGAGGGGGTGCAAAAGTAATCCAAGCAGGGAGTTTAAAGCCAAAGCTTGAGCAAAAATAGGTCGGGGTTCAAGTTGAAGTTTATTGAAGTCAGAATAAAAAAGAATTGGAGCCATTGAAGCCATTGAAGTTAGGGTAAAAGGAATTGAAGTCAGATATTATTCTCACAGTACAATGTTATATACTTGTTGCAGTTCAAAATAGGCCACAGCCCTAAACAGTCACAAGACTTTTCCCACAAACTACAGAGAGTTTATTGTTCACATTATTTGGCAGCCTTTACAAAACTACAGACCTTGACAGTTACATATTCAGCTCTCTTCCTAGTTATTTTTCATATCTGTTATCCTTCTACACCATGGCCTGAACCCAGCCAAGATTGAGATCATCTCAATTCGCAAGTTCCATCATGCTCCCTGCTACACCTCTTATCTCTTCTGCTATATGTCTCCTTTCCAGGGCTTGTTAGTCATGATCAGGAGCTGAGGAAATCTCCACTATCATCTTTCACTGCTGTTCTCTTCTTTTCTGTGCTTCGTAGCTCTTCCACAGGTTGTACAAGACTGTGTTGATAAAATATATTTGTTCTTTAATAATTAGCGGAATTGGCAATTTTGTGGTGGACAGACAAGACTGCTGTCCAGCAGATGAGATCTTGGAAGGATTCAGGTTCTGATAAGAAAATACAGATCATTTTTTTGGCAGCTCAGTACTTCCTCCAAGTACTCACTTTAAGTCAGAAGGTGCAGAAACTGAAATGCCAAGAATTCCATGATCATAGAGGTGCAGGATCTGTTCTCTTTCCATGATGACTCTCATTATCCAGTAAAAATCTGAACAGAAATGCAAAGAGGATGCATACACAGATAATATTGTTCATGGTCACCCTGAAATCAGAGCTGATTAAATCCTGAGCTGTCAGCTTTCATCACAAGGAGGGATCACAGCAGAGCCTGGGATGCTTTTCTGGAGATCACCAGGACTATGGACAGGGAAGGAGGGATTTTTCTCTTCAAGACTGAGCATTTTTCATTAATATCTTGAAGCATTTTTTACTAAAACTAATAGAATTTGGGTATACACCAAGTTCCAATTGATTAGTTTTCCAATTTAAAGTGTTACCTTATAATCTAAATCCCACTGCTATTAATAGAAGATGAGAAAATATTGCAGAAAGCCTTGTATGCAATTTAAAAATAATTCAAAGTACAAGCAGGAAGAGAAAAAATATTTTCACATGGAAATTGCATAAAATGCAACAAAATTATTACAGCAGATAGCAACCACAATATATTTCCTTTACAAAGGGCCTTTTTCATATTTATACATATATAAACATGTAGGTATTTCCTGATGTTTTAATATATTGCATATCACATGATTTGAAACAATATCAATATTGATTAGGTTTTGTATTTTTAATTCATTAATCACAAGTTTGCTTGTAGAGATTTTATTTCCATCTTACTTCTTAGATCAGATTTTCTACCAGTGAGGCAGTCTTAACACTCCAGAGGATGGGATTAGCACTCTGTACTAATTAGGAGACTGCCTTGTTTTAGCACTCTTTGATTTTCCAGCTGGATTGATGAAGTCCCAGTCAGGGTTGTGTCAGCAAAGAGCAGTCTTAGCTCTGAGGCTGCAGTGATGATCTGTGTTTTATTGGGCTTTTCTAACTGCTCTGGTGCATCTTTTGTGTTGACTTCCTCACCCAGATAAGAGTGGCAAAAATAGAAATGATAAATACATCTAAATGAATGGGCAAACATTAATTTAGATTCATTAGATTAATTTTCAAACAATCGTTGTCTAAATTTAGAATAGGCACCATAATTTTATTTTTTTAATGGTTTTTTATCAGAAGTTTCTGTAAGATTGGTGTTTTTTACTTCCAGGTGAGCAAATTTTGAAATGTGAGCATGCTTAGAAAAATTGAAATATTGAGTTTTTACTCATTCAACTCTTGGTTTCCCATCCCACAGACTATGACAAGTTTTAGGCATTGATGTGAGACATTGATGATTTCTTTTTCTAAAGTTCACTTGGGCCAAATTTATTTCCTTTTGGTATCCAACATCTTGAAATCCATAGAATTCTATAAAGCCGCCTGGTTTAGGAAAAGGACAGAGAGCAGGCAGTAGAAAAGGCCAAAGGAAGCGTACCTCTGTGATTTTTGAATGTTAATGTCCTTTTGAACACCAGTGTCCTGGGCGCTCCTACCCCAGTGGAACAAGGTGGGGCTGGGGTTGCACGCTGAGCCTTTGCTGAGCGGGTGGAGGGTGACTCTGAAGGGCCTCGGTCCTGGCAGGTGCCTTGGAGCTCTGCCCAAGTTCCTGGCTGAGTGGCAGCCGCAGCAATGTCCCCAGGCTGGATGGGGAGGGTTTGCTGCTCTCAGCAGCTTCCTGATGCATCAGATCCTCCTGATGTAAGTTCCCTGCTGCTGTCTTCCTCAAGGACTTCCTGGAGGGATAAGGCATTTTTCCACCTTTTTGTCTCTTCCTGAAAAGTGTGGAGGGCAAGGTGGACAGAATAGCTGTTAGTCAAGCAAAACCTTCCACAGTCTGTAGGTGGACAGAAGTGAAAAGAGTAATTGCAAGGGTGCAGCTTTCTATGGGTTCAGTGTTCTTGCAGCCTTCTCCTGAGTGCCTCTGCCCAACCACTATTCAGGAAAGGATGTTGGATATAGAAGGACTGCTGAATTAAGCCAGTAGGTTTATTTTTAGGGTCACTGGAGTCCTTTTGTGAAGAAGATGGTTAAGGGTTGTGTTGAATCAGGGCTCTTGCTGGACAAAAAAAAGAGTAAAATGGTGTGAGAATTTGGCAAACATGAAAAACCTAAAGTATTTTAAAATTTAGGGAAAAAAAAGGTTTTCAGCAATCTCTGTCTTTTATGTATTAATATCAAGCCATTTATCCTCATGTTCTACACAGAGATAGTCATAAGCTACAAACACCCACCTTGACCTGCACTTTTGGGACTCTTGTTCTAAATAAAGCTTATCATTCCTTGGCTAAATTACCAAAGAATCTAAATCTGTCCATGTGAAAAGCTTTTTCCTTCCAGCTCTTTCCTACCTGAGCACAATGCACGCTGAACTATAGCAGTTTATCAAAGAGCAAACATGTGGCTGAAAATGGATTGACAGACAGGACTTGGGTTAATTTACTGTAACCTTCCTTAAAAGGTTTTGCTGAGGAAGCAAACAGCCACTATCACACGGCTGACCTTTGCCATGAAAATATTAATCTTTCCCCAACTCGGTTTGTTAGTACAAGTATATTACCCCAACCGCTCTCAGAAATGTGAGCATCTAAAATAGGCAGCAACATGCTGTACATTAGAAACACTCCCAATGAAGAGAGACTCTTCTCGAGGACACAAAGGGAACTATGGGCTGAAGATGCATCCATACGGAGACAAATGTAATAGGCATCCATAGGGGTTCCTTGCAGTACTAACTTATTCTCACATAGTTGGTTGATTAAATAGTTCTTAAATAATTCCAATAATTGGTTTCCCCAAGACAGATGATGTATTTTAAAATAATGAAGACTGACCAGAACCACCCTTTCCAGATAAACAAATTGATAAGGGAATTAAGAAATTTGTTTTGAGCAGAAACGGCATTGTTTTGTTTGTTTGTTTTTCTTTAGGGTAAATGTAACACTGCCATATGTGGCATATCATAGAATCATAGAATCATGGAATTATTTGGATGGGAAGAGACCTTAAATCTCATCCAGTGCCACGCCCTGCCATGGCAGGGACACCTTCCACTGTCCCAGGCTGCTCCAAGCCCCAATGTCCAACCTGGCCTTGAGCACTGCCAGGGATCCAGGGGCAGCCACAGCTGCTCTGGGCACCCTGTGCCAGGGCCTGCCCACCCTGCCAGGGAACAATTCCTGCCCAATATCTGACCTGAATTTTGCTTGAATCCATGCCCTCCCTATCCTGTCACTCCAGTTCCCAAGGAATTGTCCTTCTCTGGTTTCCCTGCAGCCCCTCAGACCCTGGAAGGAGCCTGAGGTCACCCCAAAGCTTCTCCTCTCCAGGCTGAGCAGCCCCAGCTCTCCCAGCCTGGCTGCACAGGGGAGCTGCTCCAGTCTCCTCAGCAACTTGGTGCCCCTCAAAGTCAAAGCTGATTTAATTGATGAATAGAGTTTTCTCAGCTAAGATATAAATAACAGCCATTATGAAAGTGATATTATCTACTTTCTGAGAAATAGTCCAGTCGCAGGATTATTTTTCCTTTCTTACCAGGAAAAATCTGCAGAACTGTAGATCAATTTTGATCCAAATACGGTTAATTTGCTGTGCTGTGGGTGTGCATACCTGAATATTTTGACTTCTTGGGCAGGCACAACCCGTCACGTCCCATGGCTTGGGTGGAACGCAGGTCCTGGATGTGCACACCCTGTTCCCTGCAGGATTCCTGCTCTCCGTAGAATGTCTCCTGTACATAATGTGCTGCCAGCCACACAGAGTGGTATCCCAAAGAATACAGATCTGCTTAAAAGTCATAAAATATAGAGCTCTCAGGAACATCTTGACACTGAGGCCAAGAGAGAGAGATCTTTTGATCCAGGATCAGCAGACCAGATTTAAAACTGCATTAAAGTTTTATTAGAACACATCCATATTGGAATATATCAAATGGAATTCTCTACAAGCTGCTTCATAAAAAACCAGAATATTTGAAAATGCTGTGGCTTGTTACTATTTCAAAGTTATGAGAAGCTGTTCTACAAGTGTCACTGTGCTGAACATTATCATTGGGGATTTGTGGTTTAAGTTTGGTTGGGGTTTTTTTGGAAGAATGGCTTTTGGGTGTGTTTTGTTTGCTGTTTTGTTAGTTTCTTTTTTGGGAATGTGCTACTTTCCTTTAGGAAAAGTGGTATATAAGGGGGAGGAGGTTGTTCTTTCCCTTCAGAAGCTCCTGAGCATGTTTACTCTAGTAAAGGGATACAGAACCCATTGTGGATTTGGGAGCTGTGAGAAGTCAGGATGCCACACAGGAGGTGAAAAGTTTTGAAGACCAAAGGAGAATGCACAGGGCTTGTTTTTGTTCCTTTTCTTGGAGTGGAACAAAATGAAACTTGAAAAGGACAGATATTCAAGTTCACTGTAGACAGAAGAGACTGGTGTATGGAGCCCTGGTATTCCTTTTGGCATCTGTTTGCTGCCACATTTTTATTATAATAAAATGCCAAAGGATTGATTTCTTAAGTTGAAGACTCTGAAATTTGAGTCTTTTTTATTGTAGCAATTCTTGAATACCAAGGCAGACCACAGAGCTCTGTGCACCCTGGGGCATGGTCACCAGTGTATAAAAAGTCAGACTGGGCAATGGCCACAAAGGAAGCTTCTTCTGTAAAAATGATATCTGGAAAGTTAGGAGAAAAACCAGAATTTTTTCCCCTGAAAACATGTTTCCACCAAAAGAAGGAACAGATCAGAATATTAATTAGTACATGTGATCTATATATGTATTTGAAGAAAGTGAAAATAGTTTCAGTGTTCCTCTGCACTTTTCCTTCCAAGCAGCTACTTCTCCTTTTGGTCTCTCATTCTCATATTCGCAGTTCTGGGATGGAAGGATTGAATTGGAAGATGTCAACATTGGGGGAAAAAATTATGTGTCAGTTCAAAGTTCTCCAGGTGATTGCTGACTTTCGTTTGTAAAATGATTGCATATTCTTTTCTCATGCAGTCTGGGGAGAGCAGAAATGCCTCTTGTGAAGGCTGTTCTTGGTGCAGGATGGAAACACCTGTCCCAGAAAAGACCTTATATAAAACTCTTACACACAGCTGCAGCAAAGACAGACAGTCATGAACTTCCACAGGTGCTTCTACCTGCCCAGTCCTTCCTTCTTATCCAGAAAAAAAGAAAAAAAGAAAAGAAAAAAAAAAAAAAAAAACCAAAAAAAGCGCACGAAAAAACCCCAAACAAATGAAGTGACAAACCTGCACTGGGATTTCAGCATTAAATTACAGTGGATATAAATGTGAGGGTTTTTTCCTCTGTTTTTCTGTGCTTAGTAAAGGAGAAGTGTGCAGCTGAAAAGTTATGGTTAGAACTTAAACTTTATGATTTTACCTAGGCAGCCTTAATACAACTTCCATGTATTTTAATTTCGTTTTGGAACAAAATAAGATGCTAAAAACACATAAATGAGCAGATGGGAACAAGCTAATGTTGGTTTATAAAGAAATCAAATAACCTTAGAAGAACTGTAAGGGCAAAATGTCTCTCTTCAGGAAAGCATGTGAACCCTTCCCTTTTGGTAGCCCAGCTGTTGTTTGTGTGTGCATGTAGATACTGTAAAGCATTTTAAAAGAATTTCTTTTTTTGAGAGATATTTTATTGCTAGAGCTGGTCATCACAGCCATGGATGGAGGTCTGTGAGAATAAATAAAGGTATCCAAGGTGCATTTAATTTATCAGAGTGTGGCGCACAATGAGAAATACTGCAACTGCCTGGGTTAGTGCATTAGTGTAAAGACAGAATAATTTAAAGGGTTAAATTCATCTAAATGTTTTGCATCCTGTTCGTTCTAGCATAAGTATTATGTTAATTTTGGTATGTTTTGCATATTAAGCTGAATACATCCTAAGATACTAATGACCAGCGTGTCAGTTTTTTATTAAACAGGAAATAAACATGATGAAGCAGCTAATTAGTTTGTTATTCCTATCAAAGAAAATGAGACTGTTCCTCTGCTTTCTAATTGAATGTATTTGCACTACTTGACAAATTGACATTTTTGAATCAAGCAAGTGGGGGAAACGGAGAGGCAGCAGCTCCACTGGAAAGACTTGTGGTTAGAATATATTGTATGAATATGTAGCAGTAATAATCACCAAATAATGAGGCATGAATACCTTGCTGATACTTGGAGATGTTGGTCAGCTCAGAAGCTTTTCCATGTACTTCGAGCTCTGCTCCTAAATCCTTCCTTGCTCAGGTTAATGGTGTTCCAATCTGATGGATATGTTCTTAGTGGTGAAGTTTTTGGGGGCACAGTTTGCCCTTGGCCCCTGCTGTTGCCCTGGGATCACCAATAAACCCTTCACACACCTGAGGAAGCTCTAAACTCCATTGTCTTTTGAGCTTTGATATCTTGCAATCCAAAATCCATTTACCATCCCTAGATAGGGAAACTTGATAAAATACCACATTTAGTTATTGATGACATCATTATGCTCGGTGAAGTGAGAGACTAAATCACTTTTTTATGTCAGATATTGCACAAAAGTTGAGGAAGTGCCCAAAGCCAGGTGGGATGGAGCCTGGAGCAACCTGCTCTAATGAAAGGCCTCTGCTTTCCTCAGGTCTCTGCCCTGGCACGGGGTGGAATTAAATAACCTTTAAGGTCTTTTCCAACACAAACCATTCTGGGATGCCATGATTCTCTAACTGGCGGAGTCCCTGCTGTGTGATCAATGTCCCTTTTCAGTGACAAAGGGCAATGCTGTACACTTCAAGCTGCAAAGGGTGATCAGAATCAACCGCAGAGTACCCAAACCCATTTGTGAGTCTCTGTCCTAAAGCTTCAGGGTGAGAGGGTGGTAATGAGCTCATTTGGGTGCAAATCAGCTTATGACTGTGCCAGCCTGTGATAGTCTGTCACAGTCCTTGCCAACAAACAGTTCCTGGCTGCCCACTCACAGCCTGCAGCCCCCACTGCAAACCCAGACTGGTGTCACTGTCACCTGCACACAGAACTGCAAAGCGGGGGTGATGAGTAGCCAGCCAAACCCACAGCAGTGCATAAAGACAAAAGTCCTAGAAAGTTTTGTTTATTAAGTCATATAGCACTTGGGAGGGATCCTGGTGGGAAGGGATGCAGCACTGAACGATACAGAAATGCTGAAGATATTGGAGAGAGCAATGTTTTGTAATACAGAAAAAGAGGTAAATAAGTAAAGGAAAGGCCGTAATGAACTATTAACAGCCATGGGTTAAGATCAATACTGAAAACGGGGCTTCATCCAAAACATTAATGACCTAAGCATCTGAGAGCCCTTGCTCTCTCCAGAACCCACAAAACCCTGAGAAGAGTGATTTAACAATGACTAGTATGTAAGAGTTATTTCTGTGAGTATTTCCAGCAACAGTAATGGCATGAGAACAGCCAAGTTTAGGTCTGATATTTCAATAGATCTAGCTACATGTCTACAAAGAAATCCAAGCAATGTACATTTTCATAGTTCAACTTAACTTTATTATAGATAAACTGATTCTCTGGTACTCAGGGTTCTGGGAACCTGAGCTGCAGTTCTCTTCCACCCAGGCTCACAAATATTTATGACATTAATTGTAGCAACATTCACCTGTCAGCTGAATTTAAGAAAAGTCAAATGAACTGAGCACTATCTCTATCTGAAAATTTTAGAATATCAGATTTGTCATGATAAAGCATTTTTCTCTGTTTCTCAACAACAACATAAAACCAGGAATTAAATAGAATTACTCCCACAGCTGACAGAGGAGGGTGTTACTGAGGATTATTGAAGTAGACTTCTGAGAGACTGATAGCTGAGGAACAGAATGAAAGCAGCGCTGAAGTCACTAAACACAGCTGGGTCTGTTGTTTCTTGGTGAATATGGTTCCTTTCCACTCTACAGCCACCAATTTTAAGAATTTAAATGTCACCTCATTAGTCTGGAAAAGTTTGATATTCATAGCACATTACATAGATCTGGAATCATCAGTTTCCACCTGTAAGCAGCAGCATTCCCATCTCTGCCTGCTGCTAGGGCCACAAAAGGAGTTTTGTCCTGATCATTTATTGCTCATCCTTATTAATAAATAGGTTGGACTTGATAATCCCAAAGGTCTTTTCTAACCCAGCTGATTCTGTGAAATAAAAATCAGGAGATCAAACAAAAAGTTTTTTGATTGAGTTTTTGTTATTCTTCTTATCATATGTTTTTAATATGTGATTATATTAATTAAAATTTCTGTTGAACCCTATAATTGTTTACTAACACATGAGTCTAAATGGTATTTGGGCTGGTAACTCCTTCCTGGTTTTCTGTGCTTGGAGAACCTCTATTATCAAGACAAATGGCTCCATCCATCTCTTCCCAGGTCTCTAAGCACAAGCTGGCTTCTGGAAATGTGGTTTAGTAAATACAAGGTTTTTCTGCCATCAGCCACTAGAAAAAAAACCCCGAAGGAATAGATTTTAACTAACATTTTCCAGTGGATCTTTGTAGCTCACTGAGTTGGATGACAGAGTCTGTCCTTTGGGGAGGGAGGGGGAAAAGACATGGAAAACACTGCATTTAAAATAACCTTATTTATTATTATTCTGTTTCCATGGCCCTCTCAAAGCATCATGGACAGTTAAACTAAGTATAATATTGCATTGTCATAGAATCAAACTGATTGAGAAAGAATATTGATGTTAAACTCTGACCCATGTTGGGCTTATGAGAATAACATGATAGGTATATAATTAAAAATTGGTAATTTTTGCAGTCTCAGCTGTGTAAGGATCAGGAGCTGTGCCCTGAACCACAACCTCCTGCTGTGAATTCATTCCTTCCTTTCATCACCAATCCCCACTGGAATCATGGGCCAATTAGTGGGAGCAATAACAGATACATTAATTTTTTACTATATTGGATATTACAAATTAAAAAACAAACAGATTTAAAAATCCCAGTGTGGCAGAAGTGTGTGTTAAAGGTTCTGAAGCAATTTTAGAGTTAATGTATAGAGATTAGATTGTATATAAAAGGCACAGTGACAATGCCTGGCAGCTCTCAAGGCTGATGGGTCCTTTATTTAGATGTGCCATCCTCTATGCTTGGGTAGTGGTGCAGAATTTCTCAGTGGAATCATTGGGAGTTTTTTCATTGATATTCACAGGCCATCAATGGGGTCAATATTATTTAGTGAAAACTACTGGAATTTAATGCTTATCAGATGTATTCTTTAGTAAAACATTGGTTTATGAACTGGGGGTTTGCAGGCATAGATAAGCATGGAACAAATTACTCCTGCAAGGACCTCAGCAGCACTCCATGCCCTTCATCATTTGGGATCTTTTCTTTTCTCTTTTCTTTTCCTTTTCTTTTCTTTTCTTTTCTTTTCTTTTCTTTTCTTTTCTTTTCTTTTCTTTTCTTTTCTTTTCTTTTCTTTTCTTTTCTTTTCTTTTCTTTTCTTTTCTTTTCTTTTCTTTTCTTTTTTCTTTTCCTTTCTTTTCTTTTTTCTTTTCTCTTTCTGGTTTGAAATCTGTTAGGGATGAGTAATGAGATGATTGTCTCTCACAATTAAGGGATGAATAGTTAAGAGAAGTTTTATAGATGTATAGTTATGTTATTTTTGTATATTCTCCCCATAGTCCTCTTTCCCTTCCCTCTCTCATTGTGTTCACTGGTCAGGGCATTTGGGAGAGGGCAGGCTCATTACAGGAGGCGTGGTGTGGCAACACCTGACCTCCAATCGAGTTGTAAGATAGTGATCTATACCAATAGGTGGCAGAGGAGAAGTGAAATGACAAGACTTTGGGAGAGACCAGGGGTATAAAAAGCAGAACAACCTTTTTTTGTTTTGTTTTGTTTTGTTTTGTTTTGTTGGGGTTTTTTTGGTTGTGGGGGTTTTTTTTGTTTGTTTGTTTTTTGGGTTTTTTTTTTTTTTTGTAGCTGAGCAGGTGGCTGCTGGTCACAGAGACTCCCAGTGCTGCTCTTTCTCCTCATTCAGTCTCTTGTGTTTTGTTAAGGTTTAATAAACCTCTTAAGTTGTAAAAGTGAGTTTATCACAAAATCCTTTATTTTTGGAGTGTTATTTTTGGTGGCACACTACAGATGTTACAGAGAATTGTGAATAATATTTGCTCACCTACTTCCCAAGGTGAAAAGGTGAGCTTGCAACACCCTCATTTTAGCATGTGTGTCTCAGGTACTCTTGAGCAGAACTGTGAAAACAACATCTCTGGAGTCAAAGGAAAATGGAGTTTAAATATCCTGTTATATGGCATAATTTACAATATACAGCATAAGGCTCCTAACTGGAACCCAACAGCCTTCTCAATTTTTATGTTGCTTCCTCATGTTCCCTGCTCCTTACAAGGTGCACAGGCTCTGAAACCAAGCACATCTTAGAGAGGTTTAACAGTTTTATTTTAGGCTCATTACTTATTTAAATAATTAACTAATGCTTAATGTAAAAGCTTCTGTTATTGCTTTAGATTTTGCAGAGAGAATTTAATTTTTCATGCACAAAGTCAGAATTCCAGCACGTACGCCCAAGATCAAGAGAACAGGGACAATTTTTCTGAGGGGTGCGACCACCACGCTGGAGACACAAATGCAAAGCTTTTCCTCTTGCACATTCAGCTGTTGAAATGCAGAGTGAAGTAAAAGATTTGCACTTGGTGCTGCTCTGGCCAAGATCCAAGAGCAGGACACACTTCCATAAATGCTTGGGCATGTGTGGAGCCCTGCAGAAATCAGAAACAACTCTGCAGGACTCACCTGGGAAGGGATTGCCAAGTCTGGGACTGAAAACTGGGAGAAAAAAACCCCAAATGATTTATAGGTGAAGTTTTCCTACACGTTTTTGTTTATTTCTTTATGGTATTGCAGGGAGTACCTGCATTTTTGTATGTGATGTGTTCACATCCACAGAATTATGAGCATCACTTTTACAGTTCAGACCAATCTATTTTGTGACTCAGCAGGACCTGTCCAGACTGGGAGCTAGACTCATAAATCAATTGTTATACACATATTATACAGACAGTAAATTAATTTGTCCAAGAGAGAAAGCTAGGAAAATAGCAGTTGTTATATATTTATTTTTACAACTTTTCAGTGTTTACATACTTGAACAATTACAGGTGCTTTTGACTTTTTTATTTTATTCCTTGTCTTTTTTGAAATTTAAAAAAACAACATTATCCAAAAGCTCTCTGGGCTTTAAAAAAAAATTACATAACCTTATGTTCTCTCTCAAATCTAATTCAGAAGATCTTTTTCATAGCATTTTTATTTTTAAAATGTTTTTTGCCAAACACAAAACATATCATATATGGTCAATGTAGGTATTTCAGTAGATAATTTAAGAAGAACTCATTCACTTAAGTACGACTTGGCCCAAGTCCTAGTTTTAAGATGTGTAGCACTCAACAAATCACATGACTTTGGCATCTCCCTGAGCACACTCCAGTTTATACCTCATGGCCAGTGGTGGTAGACTGGCAAATTAACGAGTTTTAGTTGCTGAGGGGATCATAAAGATTTTTTCTTTCTTTTTTTCTTGAAAAATGCTATATTCCTCTAACAGATGTGTCACTTTTGTTCTGCAAGTGACAGGACAAGAGGGAATGGATTCCCACTGGAAGGGAGTAGATTCAGATTGGCTATTAGGGAGAAATTCCTCCCTGTGAGGGTGGGGAGGCCCTGGCACCCCCACCAGGGGGCTGCTTCTGAGGGTGCCCAGAGAAACTGTGGCTGCCCCTGGATCCCTGGAAGTGTCCAAGGCCAGGCTGGACTGGGCTTGGAGCAGCCTGGAATAGTGGGAGGTATTCGTATGGTGGAATTAAATGGTCTTTAATGTCCATTCCAAGCCATTCTGAATTCTATGATCAACCATGAGAAAATCACCCTGAGAGTAAATCTAAAGTCAAAATTCATTAAAAAACTCACCAGCTGGATCTCAGGCACAGAGCGGGATTTTGGAGTTGTCCTAGCAGGGCCAGGAATTAGACTCAATGATCCTGGTAGGTCCTTTCCAACTGGGGATAGTCCATGATTCTGTGGTATTTCCAATTGACAAGAGGGAAGCAGACAGACTTTCAAAACTCTAAATAATTATAAGATAAATATGCTTATCTTAATTTCTCTTATTCAGAGATTCCTTAAACTTGGACTAAGCCTTGTAAAGCAACTCTAAAACAACCTGAATATAATGCACAGGGTGCTGTAATTGCCATATTTAATTTTCCTTTCCTGGACTGGAGTTAGACCACTTACAATTGGGAAAAATCAAACCTTCTTG
>VZSR01001295.1:1505584-1531214 GCA_013398615.1 Brachypodius melanocephalos | reverse complement strand
TCTAGTAGACATTCAAACCAGTACATGTCCCTAGGGCATCCCCAGCTCATCCTCAACACATCCCCAGTGCATACCCTGCGCTTCTCCAGCTCATTCCCAGACATCCCAAGCTCATGCCCAGTGCATCCCCAGATCATCCCCTGCACTTCTCCAGTTCATCCCCAGAGCATCCCCAGAGTATCTGCAGCACATCCTCAGTTAATACCCAGAGCATCCCCAGCACTTCCTCAGTGCTCCCCCAGAGCTGCCTGGCACGTTGGGCGGGGCCAGGCTCTGGGATCTAGGGACAGGAGATGTCCTGGGGGGCTGCTTGGGGCCAGCAGTTCTGCCCTGTGCCTGCTGCCCCTGATAGGACAGAGTGGGGGGATAGCGAGGGGACAGCGAGGGGACAGTGAGGGCCTGGCTCAGGATGCTGTGGGACCGGGACACACCAGAAACCACCCTGTCCATTCTAGCCTTGTTAAACCACAGCACATTCCCGGAGGTAAGATGCACAAGGACATAACAGGCTCCCAAGAGTGACGTGTTTCACTGCTGCAAAATTCCAGTGGCCTTGGACAGAAGAAGATATTTCAGTTCACTGTTCCAGAAGGTTCAAGGGGAAAAAACAATGCAGCAAGAGTTAGGCTGTCTTTTAACATCCTCTGAACTTTGAGAACACCATTTTTATGAGAAACCTTGTAGCTGTCCATTACATTCAAGAGTCTCTAACCCCTATGTGGTTGGTCATCAGACTTTCTAAAACTTCATATATTGAACTAGGTTTGAACACATGATATTAAAGAACTGCAGCTTTAAGAGCACTGGGATGATAATATTTTTAAAATTCTAGTTTTTGAAATCAGTATTTGTTTCTTCACTGCTGAACTTGCTATTGCTTTTTGAGAGGTTTCTTTGTGAGTTCTTATCTAATCTAGATGCTTATCTGGCCTTAAAGACACTTTCACTCCCTGATATTCCTTAATCAAGTTTGTTTTTCAGACTTTCACACTGGATTTTCACCACACACGGTAAACACTCGATTTATAAGCTGCAGGTCCCTTTCATCAACCTTAAAATGAAACTTTAGGTGTTTATCCTGTAAAGTCTCATCTCAGCGAAACTTGAGTAATTTTGAGGAGGTGTCCAAACTCTGTCCAAAATTTCTTCTTCAGCAAAGCAGGTATGAGCAGTCCCTCTTCTAATGAAAAATCATTAGGCATGTATTTCAAACCACTGGAAGTGGTGTGGGTTTTCTGGGTTTCCTCTGATTCTAAAATATGTTTGTTTTGCTGCATGAAGTGCTCACATATAAAATCAATTCATGTGGTTAATGCATTGAGTGATCTTCCAGATTCTAAGAGTATTGTCATCTGATTTGTCATCATTTCTTGGTTTTAAATAATTTGTATTGGAAGCAGGTAAGAGACTTGACCTTTCCTATGGTCTTAAACTTAGGATGTTCATATCTTAACAACAGAATTTCACGATGTAGCATTCAAAACTTATTTCATATGCAAATGAATATGAACATTTTTTTCTCACTTGCGGGAGGTGAAGACATCTTATTTTTCCTTTTAATATTTTAATTATTTCTCTTGTCTTGATTTTAAATAGACCTAAACAGAAAACTACATTTATTAATTTAGGTAAATTATATCCCACTGTGCTTTTTACCTCATACCAGCTTATTTGTTGTGCCAAATTCTGATGATGTCCATATCTTTATTGTGATTCAAGAGCCTTTTCATCTTTCCCCCTGTCCCACCCCATCTTGTTGAGAAGGGTGAATGAGTGGCTGGGTGAGTGTTTGGCAGCTGGTCAAGGTCAACAAACTCAATTTTAATTGTTACCAAAGGACTGTTGGTGATGTTTGTTGCCACAAACTGCCTCCTTTTCCTGGCAGCCTGGAACCACAACATTTTTTGGATTTCTGGAACACTAGATAGTGTTTGGGCATTTTATTAATGACAGATCATAAATCCTTCTAACATAACAAGCATTGGGGTCCTTCAAGGAGTATTTCAGGACAGTTTTATCCTTAAAGTAGATATGATACATCAAAAATGTCTTCCTTAAATTCACTGCATAAAAAATATTTTCCTTAATCTCACCTTTCTCTACAGGAAAGATCTTTTGCTGATCTTTGGCTTTGTCACTAGATCCCAGTGCAACACTTGAGGTCTCTGAGGTTTTAGCAGGACTTCAATAAATTATTTCACGTAAACAGTTTAAATTCTGATTCAGCATCTGGATAACCTCACATAAATAGAACATGAACTCTTAAATGGTTAACAATAGAAAAGAAGATCTGAGACTGTTTTTTTTTCCTAAAATATCATATTTGTGAAGTAAGGCTATTCAACTGTTAGTGGTTTTACTCATTATATTTAATAGCAGTAACATTCATCACTTTACATTAATTAGATCAGATATGTGTGGTGATAAGTAGAGATTTGAGTATAATCAAAGTGAATTAATTTCTCTACTTTAAGACAGATATTTGCAGAGACAATAGGGAAAACACATGCCATGATTAATGAACAAAAAGAGCCTGTAAATAAAATACAAACAAAAAGGAAAAGATCGTATTTTAATTGTTTGTTCAAAGCAGCTTTCTTGTTTTTAAAAATTGTGTGATAAAGAATATATGATATAGAAGTGACTCAGAGAGAAGAGAGGACAAGTTAGGACCCCTCTAAGTTTTGGCATATTGTGATGTCTGTGCTCTTGCACCTCTTCCAGCAGCTGGGTAAATGCTGGAATCAGTCTTATTTCTGATGTTTAAGTCCAGGAGGTTCCCAAGCTCCCATTCCCTGTGTTGCAGATGCCCGAGAGTGCCTCTCACAGATGAAACACCTGGTCCCTGCAGGGCTGGATGAGATCCCACAAATCTATCTCGTTTTTCCCAAAGTGGTCCCATTCACAATGCTGAGCTTGCACAGAGCTTGGCTTGCAAGGTGAGTTCAGCACAGGTAACAGCTCTGGGACGTTTGCACCTTTCACATCTCCAGAGGAAAGTTCTCCATTCATTGTGGGATCAGGGAAAACAATCCCCAAGGAATTCCCTGTCTCAGCAGGCACTGCAGGAAGCAAGTGAGCCAGACTGAGTGCTTTGCTTTCTTCTCACTCCTCTCCAGCATACCTCGTTAGTGGATTTATCTGCTGGGATGGTGCTTAAATCCTTCTGTGAGAGATCCAAACTAACTTGCTCCAGGTTGTGGTTCTGCGGCATAAATCAGCAGTGTGTGTTTATGGCACTGCTCCTTCTGTTGTTCAGTGCTGATCTCCCCATGCCTCCCGTTAGGATTTCAGGGGTCTGTGCATTCCTGCTTGGTTGTTTTCCAGCTAAACCACTGTGATCTTTAATATGATAACCCCAGCATCAACACAGTTTATTACATTCGTTGATCCAGAAGACGTTATTGCATTTTGATTGTTTGTAAGCGTTATTTCTAAGTAATTGTAGTTGTGAGCCAAGGAAGAAGGGAGTCAGCAATAGAACACACACACATGTGCCTCAGGAGCAGCTGAAGAAATGAATTTGTAGAGCATAAGCAAAGTTTTGTCTTGGGAGCTGGCACTGTTTCTCAGAAGGTATGCAAGCACTTATTATAAAGTGTGTGTGCTCCTGACCACGGGGAGATTAAGGCAGTTATTCTTGTGATATTCACCAGCACCAGCACAGTGCCAAGACGTTTTTTACACAGGTTTGTTGCCTAATACGATGATCATGGCTCTAACATCATCTCACTGAGGAGAAACTATATGGTTCTCATAGCACATTTTCCTCAGGGCTGGGAAGACACAGTGTGGAAATGGACCTCAGCACTAATAAACTCCATGGCTGCTGATTTTCCTTCTCTTCATTTTTCCTTGTCTTCACATTTAAAGCTGACATTTTGTAATGAAATTACATCAGATATTAATTCTATTCTATCAGAATAGAATAGAATAGAATAGAATAGAATAGAATAGAATAGAATAGAATAGAATAGAATAGAATAGAATAGAATAGAATAATGACAGGAAAGGTGGCAGAGAGGAAACAAAGACTGATTGATGGGAGAACAAAATTTTGACCATCCTCAGAGAGAAGCAGTGACCTATGGTGGTGCTTTTTCAGTTGTGTTCTGCTTTTGTGATTCAGTTATTTGTATTTTTATAGTTCTACGTACCCCAGTTTCCTCCCTTGGCCCACTCCACTCTCCCCTCTGTATTTTCCTGCCCCTGAGTTGGTTTTACTCATCAATCAGAGCTGTTCTCCCCTCAGACCTACCTGTCAATCCCTGTGATCCCTGCCCCTAGAGCCTGCCTGTCATTCTGGGGCCTCTCCCTACCTCTAGAAGATTCCAGGGAAGGCTCTGGATGATTGGGCAGAGCTCTGGGGAATCCCCTCCTACCCTCTATGATTTGTCAGCCTTGTTGTTAGTTATGTTGAGAGCCACTCCCTATCTTACCTGATTGGACCTTTCCTCGGATCCATCCCTTTCCCCTCCCCTGCATAAAAGTTACTGTAATCGGATGCTCCTCGTTCTGTGAGGCTGACACCCTGAGGGTGAGAGTATCCGTGTGTGGCTATCCAATAAACCTCAGATGTTTTCCCCTTTGAGAGTCCTCCATCTTTCTTCACCTTCGCCGCTCTGTGTCTGAACGGGAGCCAAGGATCCACAGGATTGGCAAGGTCCTCCCGAAGACCAAGCCATACCTTCACGTGTTGCCAGTGTGCCTGGGACTAGCCAGGCCGGCAAGGAGTGCGCACCGCGACAGTGACCCAGGTAAAAGAAGTCCTGTCTGGGATTTCAGAGTATTTGCCTCTTATATAAACTGTAGGGGAAAAAAAGGGCAAAATTAAATCCAACTCTACAAAAGAGGTAGAAGATAAATAGTTCTCATCTTACATTCTCTGAAGCATTTAAACAACGTCTCAGCTTCTGCCCTTCCTGGAGCCAATAAAAATGTAGCCCACCTAGTACTGTTTATAACAATAAAGAAAGATGTATTTCAAAGTAGTCTCCAAGATTTTGCGCTTTTTATGTTAAAAGATTGGAAAGGAGTCCTACAAGTCCCACTTTAATTTGGGTATTTAAGCCAGAGGGGAGGGGAGATTTTTATAAAGTTCATTTCAAATGGGCACAGAAACAGTACTTCACATGGAAGTAAAGGGGTGCAGAAAGACCAAATATTGTCATGTAAATTTGTTTTTGAAAGGTGGAAAATCGTTTCTAATATAGCCAACCCTTGAAATATTTATAACATGCAACAGAAATAGAGGACTGCAAAATGTTCTCTTATAGTTGTTCCCCCCCGCCCCCTCACCAACTTTTTCTTGTTAAGGGAGAGAATTGGTCAGTAACCACTCCAAACTCAGTGGCTGTCCTGTGTCCATCCAAGGGACTGGACAAATGCAGATTAAAACTGGATGCCAGAACATGCTGGCATTGAGTGGCTGCAGTTAGTCCCAGCCCAGCTGTCTGCCTTGTTCTCCTGGTGAATGATCAGTTCCCTCCTCAGCTGGGTGAGATTATTTCTTGGACAAGCTCTTGAACTAGCAGAAATTTTATCCTCCTATATTAAATAAGTCTTAAAATTCCCATTTAAATCTGAGGGTGTTAGAGTAGAGGGGAGGGAAGATTTTTTAAAAACTTCATTCCAAAGTAGGAGACAGGTGAGGAAACAAAATGGATGTGCAAGACTCCTGAGGAGAAATAAGCAGCCACCAATTTTCTAAGTTTCAGTATTTGACTTGCCTTGCCTTGCCTCGCCTCACCTTGACGCGCCTTGCGCCTCGCCTTGCTGCGCACTTTGCGCCTCGACTCACGCCTCGCGTTTTGCCTTCCCGGAACTTCCTGAAACTTCCCGGAGCTTCCCATTCCATTTTCCTTCCTTTCCCCTTTCCCCTTCCCCCTTCCCTCCTTACTTCATTGGCAACCCCTCTTCCCTCCCCTCTCTAATCAGCAGAGCTCATTCCTGTCAAGTTTTAGGTAAAATGTGGGTTTTCTACAGGTTTTTTTTTCTTAAGGCTTTCATTGTTCACAATACTATTAATTCCTTCTTCAGTCTTTTATTTATTCAAGAAGGATTACCCAGCCTTTCATTTTCATGAAAGCATTTCACTTTTGACATGGTTTTCTTAGTTTCTCAACTAATGAGGAGACCGTAGGAAATTGCTTTCAAATTTGAAATAAATCTACGTTCACCTGTAAGAACTGCACAGCATTCTTTATCAGTAAATATTTACTGTTGCCCAAATAATACTCTGCTGGAGTAAAGCAGAGGTTTTGATACATGTGACCATCCACCAAGAGAGTGATTTTTTAAAGTCAAATCAGCAAAAGGAACACCTGGATGAAGACAATAATTCAATTTGTAGAGAAAACAAATATGAGATAATTTTGGTCCATCATGTAGTCCTGTGTCTGTACTTCTTTCTTCTCCTGAAGGCTTTTTGTGCTTTCTGGATGAGTTATTGCCCCTCTAATTGCCAGACTATTGGTTGCCAATGATCTTGGAACCCACTGGTTGTATTGGGCTGCTGCTGGATTTGGCCAGGAAACCTGGAGTTTGTTCCAGGAGGGCTCTGAATGGCTCCAAGAGAAATCATGGAGCTTCTGTTTCTCTTCTTCTTTCCCTCTTCTTCTTTCCCTTCCTTTATTTTCTTTCACATAAAGGTCTAATGTGTGGCCTGAGGAGACAGCAAAAGGTGTACAGCATTGGATTCTTCTTTCACATATTGAAAAAACAACCCCTGTACCGCCACTTATTATACATTTGCATATCAACCAACAAAGCTGGAATATATCAAAAACTATTTTCTGCCTGTGTACATTTTTATTTTATTTTATATTTATTCTGATTGCTTTTTTTTTCATTGCTATATTTGGTCCTAGATACAGGGCCATAAATGGCTTTAATCTTTCCTTCAAGAATAATTTAATCTTGGGGAATATGTTCTCTGACAAAATTAATGACTTTTTAATATTTTCAGTCAGCCCAGGGAATAGCTTTGGCATTTAGAAAATCTTCAAGTTGTTAGTTACTATGTTTCCAGGTTCTTCCATGAGTGTAATCCCTCTAAAATATCACATATCATAAAAAAGGCAGAAAACTTATTTTCAAATTAGGACCTTTAATACACCAGTAGATTTTGATGGCAGTGCTGTAAAAAGCCAAACTTTCCTGTGCACTAAGTTTTTTTGCATGTGTTTTACTGAGCTGCTTAGGATACAGCATCAGAGGAATAATGACGGTTGATTAGATTTAAGCAGCCTGCAATGCTCCTTGACAAAGCTTATTTCAGCTGCTGCATCCTGACCATTGGTAACCATGTTCTGTGCACAATAAAGTACCAGGTACTTAAAAATATTAATGGCGCTGTGCTCTGCTCCTTGGTGTTCAAACACTGTCAGCATCTGCAGGATGCTGTTTGGTTTTGTTTGAGTTTTTCTGGTAAAGAAATACATTTCTGATTTTATTATTGTTATTTTAAATACTGACAGCATTAATTAGTGCATCAAGAAGGAGAAAAGAGCTCAAATGCTAGAATGTATAATAGTTGTAATCACAAAACAGATTAAGGATTATGCATAGCTACAGATCTGCTTTTGTACAGCTGTTACAGAATCCCAGAATGGTTTGGGTTATTAAAGCTCATCTCATTCCACCCCTGCCATGGCAGGGACACCTTCCACTGTCCCAGGCTGCTCCAAGCCCCAATGTCCAACCTGGCCTTGGGCACTGCCAGGGATCCAGGGGCAGCCACAGCTGCTCTGGGCACCCTGTGCCAGGGCCTGCCCACCCTCACAGGGAACAATTCCTGCCCAATATCCCATCCATCCCTGCCCTCTGGCACTGGGAGCCATTCCTGTGTCTTGTCCCTCCAGTTCCTGAGGAATTGTCCCTTTCCGTCTTCCTTGTAGCCCCTTCTGATGCATAAAGGGCTTCCATCTTCAAACTGTTACCAGTCTAATGCCTTTCTCTGGAAGGTGAAAATTACCCATGTGGATCACCAGAAGAATTTGATTTTGTGGCATGGCAGTAATCTCATGTAACTGGAGATGTTAAAGAATCAGATGTCACCTGAGAGATGGGTGTCATTGGAATAGTCCTTGAAGCTGTCTTTACAGTCAAATAGGAGGAAATTCTGTAGCATAACTTGTGTGGCCATAAGACATTCTACTGCAGGGTGACATGGATCATGTGGAAGGAGCCCATTTCTCTTCTTTAAAGATTCCAGTTCTAAAGTCTCTGACTTTAAAGCAGTGAAGGTGGACCCATGGATGTGTGTATCCTAACAGTTAAATTCCAGCTGTTGGTTTGAAGAGTTGACAGAACTTAGATTTTCTGTTTAACCTGCCTGTGAATGTGGTCTGTGGGAAGACAAAAATCACAGTGGAGATGTGTTGTTCCTCCAATTAGGAGCAGCACCAGACACCATCTATGTACAACAGGAGCAGGGGAAGAGCACAGTTGGGGCAAACCAGGAAATTCACAGCAGTAACAAGCATGAGTATCAGCTCCCAGTAGAAGCCATGCAGAAATGGGAGGCAGGAGCTGAGCCAAAGTAAAGAGCAGGACAGGTATCTCCAGATGGAAGAGGCATAGCTAATTCAGCAGAAGGACTTGCAGCAGGACTTCCTTATTTTTAATAACAGCAGTTATTTACAATTTGCACCCTCAGAAGAGTCAGTGAAGTGCTGAGCCCTAACACTGATGGCAGAGGCTCAGCTGCACAAACTTGACTAATCCAAGGAGCACAAAGGCATTGTAATTGCAACTCCTTAAATTTTAAGCACCATGATTTGTTTTAGTTAGGGCTCTCCTTTGAGTACTTAAGCCTTGCATATACATTTTTAATTTCAATTGCTGCAGTGAATTGTATTACATACCTCCTAAAGATGTAATATAACAGTTTTGTGCATCAGTTACATATGCACAAAATATAATTACATATTACCTAGCACTTTCTTTTCCTATAAAATTACTGAACTTGGAAAAAACAGCATTAGTAGCAATAGAAAGAAATGTTATGGGGATTTATTTAACTTTTTCTGTGCATGTTTAGTTAGTTGTTCTTTTGTTGGGGGTTAGGTTTGTTCCTGTTTTGCTTAAAGAATTTTTTCCCCTTAAGTTGCTAGGAGACTAACTACTGGGTACTTAAGGGGTGCATGACCAAAACAAAGAGGTGGCTAAGGGAGAGGGAGATAAGGACAGGGCTGGAGGCAGTTTAGCTCTCTTGCTCTTGGCACTTGGGAGAGAGGACATGGCCAGGCTTCTGCTTGCTGTGGTAGGAGTTTGCTGTCCCCACAGGGTCCGGTCCTGAGAAAATCCACCACCATCCGCTCGTGGGCCCCGGAACGCTGAGCTCGCCCCCTCCTGGCCCCCTCCTGGGCCAGCCCTGTCCTGCTGCCGCTGATTCCTTGGCGCTGCTTTGAGGCTTTTTTCTACGCTGTAGCCCTGCAGCCCCTGCCCTGCCGGGACATCCCTGCCGTTCCAGCTACCTTCCGCAGAGCTTCTGTCCGGCTACCAGCCTGGGATTTTCCACCATTCCAGCCTGGTGCTCTTGGAGTCCCAAGAGCTTGGACTGCCCCAGGCTTTGTGAAACAAAGCCCCTCGAGGTTCCTGGTTCTATTATTATTATTGCCATAGTTGTTGTTTGCCTTGTTATACATACTAGTAAAGACCTGTTACTCCTATCCCCACACCTCTGCCTGAAAGCCCCTTTAATTCTCTAAATCATAATAATAATAATTTGAAGGGAGGCCCTGCCTCTCCCTAGCAAACACGTGTCTTTCAAACAAGACATCTTTCTATTTATTTACTTTCTATTGATTACTTAATTGCTATTAATCACTGATGTTCTAACACTGCATTTTAGCTTGACATAAACAGAATTTACTTTATCCTTAGATCCAATGCTGATACTTATATTAAGTAATGAAAAATAAAATGCAGGTGCTTCTCAGGAGGAACCCTGAGTGGGAGAGGCATTAAGATTTATCCAGAACTGTAAAGTTTAAAAACTCTTCCAAAAATAGTTCTGTAATTAACATGAGTCTTCACCTCTGAAATTAAATATAAGCCAGATAGTGGTGCAGAATATTCACAGAGAACAAATGGGGCCATATCAGTTCATCCAGGACTCGCAGCCCTTCTCTGTGAATACAGCTGTTTTAATTTCCTTTGGGACAGAACAGCACAGCAAATTAAAGATGGGCTTGATCCAATGGCTTGACTTTTTAACAGTCAAACCAACACATGCACTTCAAATGGAGCCATGAAATGAGTGATCTGGGTCTGACATACAAAGCTGGTAATACAAATTCACTGAATATTCAGTCTGCTTAAAGGGTGCCCCATGTGTGGGACAGAATCTATTCCTTCCCCTTCCTGCTTATCAATATCAGAATAAAAATTCCTTTTTGTACTTAAAAAATTATTTAGAAAAAAAATCCTATTTTGTCTAGAGGTAATGTTTGCTGAATATCAGCAGCAAAATAGGATGGATATAGTTTTCTATTAAAAAAAAAAGATAAATAATGAGACATGAATCATGGAGTTAAAGAGGCAAAACAGCAAAATGTGAACTTCTGGAAAGTCACTGATTTCATGTGTTGGGCTTTGAGTGAAATAATTTTAGAATAATGAGAGAAACAGATTCCCCAGCACCCTGATGGGACCTGTTTGAGTGAGAACTATGAGGAGTCATCCAAATTTGAGTCATAGTTGACTCCAGTGTAACATCCATTTGCTTCCTGACAGGTGAATAACATTCTGAAGAATTGAGAGAGTCAAATTCTGAGGGTAAAAAAAAAAAAAGGCATAGCCATATCCAAAATCAGCAGGTACTTTTTATGTTTTGTACTACAGAAAAAGATTTTTTTCACCCCTCTTGTCCCAAGAAGGAAGAGACAAAAATTAAATGAGATTTCTAATATATAAATAATTTATCTGTTTTTTATTGTGGGTTGTTCATAGCACTATAAAAATCACAGATTGTTCAGGTTATGCCTTTTTTAAAATTTATGCTTCCTGATATTTGAGACACTGAATTCCTGAAGTCAAGAATTCTGACCTGCTTTTCAAAAAACTACAATGCATTGTTATGAACAATTTAATTTGAATATGTAGAGACCTAAAATTTAGTTTAAATGTAGCCATATGCAGCTTCAAATATAGTTGTTATTTTTTCTCCCAGTTCTGGTCAATAATGAATGAGTTTTAGAATTCAAATCAAGACACAGTGGAGTTCTTGTGATATATTATTGATAAAGCACACTTATTGTAACAACATTTTCCAAGGGAAAACACATTATTTGTTGGCTCTGTTAATGCAAACTTTAACATAAGTCTATATTAAGCTTATAAAAATAATTTTCAGTACGTTGGAGGAAGATTTGTAAGCAGCCTTTTAAATAATTAGATGAAAAAATGCAACTTATTACCTTAATGAATAAAATATTAATCTTTGAGTAGGTCTTCAATTTACTTTTCCATATGGCTCAAAGAAAAGGTCCGTTATTATAATGATGTGTTTCAGCATATAACAACCAGAAATATTTAATAAAATTTTAAGGAAATGCTTTTTCTTTTTCCTTTCCCAATGGCTCATTGAAGCTGCATAGGGGAAATAAGAATTTCCAGCTAGAAAAAGGTAAATGAGTTTCTTGTTCTACTCTTAGTATGTCTAGTAGTATTGAAATCCAAAAGTAGTTTCAGATCTCTCCCCTTCACACTCGAACTCCAGCAGGGGTATGTTCCTATGGGAAATGTATCTATTTTTAAAATATACAAACCTTAATATTATTTGGGAAATACACCTTGGTAACACAGTCCTTCAAGTGCTCTCATTGAGCAAGTTTTACCATAATTAAATTACTTTGGGAGCAGTTATTACTGCATTAACAGATTTGTGTTTTTAATTTGCCGTGGCTTGGGTACTGCTGACAACCTGAGCTCTTAACTGGGAGCATCACTTGGAACTGGAAGTTAATATCTTTGAGGAAAAATCAGGAATGAGGTGTGAGTATATAAATTGAATATACCTAGGCCTGAGAGGTTCAGTCAAGAGGAATGATCTAAAGATAAATGAAAGGGGGATGCGCCAAGACACATTTGCTCTCCTTAAACCATTTCAAAATAGGGAAGAAAATCAGTAGGATCCAATTCAGGAAAACATATATTTAATTTTGTTATAACAGGTTGTGAGTATTGGCATTCACAATTCTGATTGTGTATAAATTTATGTAGATGAGTAACATAAAGAAATGAAGAAAATAATGTAAAAAAATCCTGTATTTGTGGTTATAGGGCTAGGCAGGAAAACCTTGTAGCTGTTGGGAAGAGTGAACTTTTTCTTCTTCTCTTCTCGTCCCATCTCGTCCCGTCTCGTCTCCTCTTCTTGTCTCCTCTTCTCTCCCCACTCCCTGTTCAATTAATTTTTTATTTTCTGTCTTTTTGGTCATCTAACTTTTTCATCTTTTTAATATTAAGTTTCATTGGACAATGTAAGTTTTTCCTGTGTATGGATAAATTAGTTAAATAGTCTGCCTTGGTACAGAGAGAGCTACAGAGAATCTGCAGACTGGGTGACCTGGGAGCTCCATGGAGGGCTCCAATGCAGAGCTGGGATTCCCTTTGGGTTTTTTCAACAGCCAGATCTTCCCTATGGTTTGAGTTTTACATCTATATATCACTAGAAAAAGAATATTTAAAATAAAATATGCTGAGACTGCTCCATTAGTCCAGTAATGTGATGCTGCATAGTCTGGACTGTCCATGGAGCAGGGAAAAGCACAGGTGTCACTAACTGGCCTTGGAATCTTCAAACACTGATAGTAATTTAAATGTTCCTGTAAAGAGTTTGCCTAATTTTGAGTAGATTTTAGTTTTTTTAACCAGTCACTTATACTGATAGCTGGTTTAATTCTTTGTGGCTGTGTGTGTGAGGAACATTGCTAGGAGGAAAAAGCAGTGCTTCCAGTATTAATCCAAGCACTAAACATTTTAAAATGTCATGTTTATTAGTTATGAAGCTGTCTTTAAGACATCCACATTCCCCTGATTTCCATCAGCTGAAGTCAGTGGGTATGTTTTCAGTTAGTTGGAACTGCAGCGAGAATTTAATTTCCAACCTAAGGAGATAAATCTGCAGCCGTTAATATCAAATCATATCTCATTATATTTGCAGGGATAATAAGACATGGATGGCTGGCTGGTGCAGCCTGAGAAGTGTGTTAGCTTTCAGTGTGCTTGGCAGGAGTTAAATGGGAATGAACAGCATCAGAAGGGGAATTTTGCACAACTTGGGAAATTTTCTTGACATGAAGAAAAAAGTTAATTGCAGCCCTGCCTCATTAATCAGATCTGCCTACAGTCAAGGAAGTGTCACCTAAGTATGTTTTGCTTTCTGCTGTGTGCTGGAGCTGAAGATCCTGACTTGCAAAACAGAAGTAATTGAATTTGTGCTCAAAGGCAAAGCGATGAGTTGGAATGTGCTTTATGAATGACCTTTGTGGGGACAGCCCTGGGCATCTCCATGTGGTGCCTGTCACCACTAATGGTGGCTGCAGACTCAAGGTTTTTTCACTAGGCAAACCCAGGAATTGCTCTGTGTATGTCTTATATGCCATGGATCATGCACACAATCTCTGCAGGGAGCAATACTGTGGAATTAGGGAATTATCCAGGCAGACCTCTGGCCTCTCTGCACTGGTCAGTGCTGTTGTATCCTCTGAAGGTTCAAACTCAAATCTGTAGCAATGATGGAACAAAGACACATGGAGCCCCTTGTGCATGTGAAGGAAATCTCTTCATTGTAGAAAACATTCCCCTTTTACACTTTTAGTTTCCACCAAACATAACCAAAACTCAACAGAAGAAGGGCACCCATTAGCTGGATCAGCTGCAGCCTGCTGTCCACATGTCTTATAACCCAGTCAGCTTCCCACCCACATGCCGTTCACGTGCCCCTCCTCATAACTGCCTCTCCTCACTGCCCAACCAACCTTCAATCATCAAGCCTGCAGCTGTGCCTCCTACAGGGCTTTTTGGTAAACATAATCTTTAATAACTTGAACAATTACAACCCACAAAAATCCACTTCTTAATGTGCTGTCCCAAGACTGAGATTAGGATTTCCTAGATGAGGGAATGAACCACACTCTGGCAGTTGCTTTGGCTGTGTTCTGGGAGTGTTTTCTAACTCCACAATGAGCAGCTGTCCAAGAAACTGGCTTCCCTGGGAAGTCCATGGGCAACCCACAGTGTACCTTACTGTTACTGTACTGTCACCTAATGAACCTTGAGCAAAGCAGACATTAACCACTAAACCTGGGTTTGGTAAGCTCTGCTGTGACAGCGGGATGGGAAATCATATTCCAACCCATGCATGCAATCCCAAATAAAGCAGATTAGGACCATCATAACCTTATGTAAGGTCTGTGAACACATACACTTAAATTCCCAAATTTAGCTCCTGCTTACTCTTCACTGAAAGCCCCCAGAGTCCCTTGGGCTTGGACTTACTCTTGTCAAGTCCTTGTTACTATACTTGGAAAAAATATATGTCTTTCTGTTGAGATGATGGGGGTCTTCACAGGAGACTAAAGCTGGGTAATTGTAAAAGTCATTTATTGCATAGCTAAATCAGTCTCATGAAGGCAGAGTTGTTACAGTTTGTGCCATTATGCAGAAAGCCTTCTAGCATAGAGTCCCCAAGTCCCAAGCAGAAGCGGCAGCAACTTATCAGCAGTAGCAGTAGCAGCAGCAGCAACAGCACTGTCCATCCGTGATCTATGTGTTCTCTCACATTCTCAAAGGGGTGCATTTTTATTCTATTTTTACCCAATCAGGTACAAACATGATTCTACTACTGTCTTGCTGGACCTATCCAAACCTAACATTGATGTGCGAAAGTGGTTGTAATTACTTACACAAATTCTATGTACATAGTTCTATCTGTTCCATCTAGGAATGCTAACAATGCTACATTATGTTTTCGTTATGTCTAGAACTTAGTTAACTTTGTAAAAGGTAACAGAACAGACCCAGAACTTTAAACTAGGCTTTAGGGCTTCTTCTTACTAACTAATACATGCTCTTATTTGCTTAAGGCACTTAAAATATTCTCTACTTATTTAAAATTAAACTTACATGAGGTAGCTCATGTCTGCATGTATTTATGTATTTTAGTTTCTCTGAAGGTTTTAATTCAGCCCTCACATTTCTGAGTGCTTCTGAGCCTGTGTGAATGAGACCCAGAGGGATTTGCATCACAACATCTTTCTCATCTTTCACTTAGAAAATGTAGATGTTTTTTGTAAAATTCTTAATAGGCCATTGATTTTGCCATAGAAAATTGTGATAGTATTGTATAAGCATATGAAACTCAGGACTCAAAAATGCAGTAGCAAATTCCAGGAAACTGATACGTCAAAGAAATGGAGAATATTGATGGTATAAGGAGTTCTGATAAAAATCAAAAAGAAAAGAAGAAAACAGCTGCAGTCTGTGACAACTACAGCTGGTCTATAGCTGCACAGATACTTTGGCTTAACAGATACCAACCTGACCAGCCTAGTTTATTAGAAGTTAGAGGTAAAAAAGTACCCAGGTATGAAAGTGATTGGCTGAATTCAAGCTCAAACAAGGGGACCCCAGCCAATCCCGATGAATCGCATGTCATTGATCAAGTGAGCTGGGGGGTCCTAAAATCACAACCAATCGCATTTGTAAGCATGGGAAATTCAAAGCTCCTATATGAGGGGCTGCCCCTCAATAAATGTTGGCTGTTGCTGCATGAACTTGGCGTGTGCTTCTTGCATTTCTGTCTCCATCATCAGTGTGACAATTGGTAACCAGCCAATGTGATCACAAGTCGTCGTGTGTAGAGCGGAGAGAAAGGGAGGCAGTGTGGAGAGCTGCTATTAGCGGCGTGGAGAGCCACAGAACTCCAGTGAGGCAGCGTGAAGAGCTGAAAACAGCATGAAGAACTGTGGTTGGGTCCAGACTCCTTGAGAATGAGAAGATGTCACCAGAATGGGAGCATGGGCTTCAGCAGTAGAAGACCCAGTTCTTCAGGTATGGACTTCTTTTCTTAAAAAAAGAGTAACAAGTTATGACAAGCGGGCTCTATTAGCCGTGATAACATGGTGTGAGAGTCACGAACTAAATGTGTCTGAAGGGGCCACCCTGGATTTAAAAACTTGGGAGCGGGCTGGCCAGTATATACTTACAGCAGCATCCAGTGGCAATGACAGTGCCATGAATGTTATAAAGCCATGGAGGTTTGTCCTGGATTTATTAAAACGGTTAAAAAATGAGCGGGACGCGTGGGCGGCAGAGGAGATGCAGAAGGCACCGTGCACTGAAGTGCTCGGTGAGAACAGGGTGCCAGGTGACGTAGCGGGAAGTGCAGACATAGCACTGGGCAAGCGGGGGAGGTCAGGTGGAGCTGACACAGTGCGCCGTGAAACCACCGCGTGGAGTCGTGAAGCCTCCCTGGGCGTGGGCGACATGCCCGCGGAGCACTCTGCTGCTGTCCAGAGCTGTGCGGCCACATCCCAGTCAGGGATGATCCAGCAGAACGTCACGCCGCTGCGCGGAGCCGTGGACATAGCCCGCACCGAGACGGCAGCCACCTGGGAGTGCTGCCGCCAAGCAGGGCAGCAGGGACACCAAGCGCAGCTGTGCTAGGTTAAAGCATCCTGCAGTTCCTCCGTGCCCTGCCCCTAGCCGCTGTGAAGCAGCGCTTGCTGCTAGCCACTGCGAAACGGTGCTTGCTAACTGCTGTGAAATAGCGTCTGCAGCTGTGACAAGTGAGCACTCTGTGACTGTGCCTAGCTGTGGTAGCCACACAGTTTCCACGGAAACAGAGCACCCTACACCTGCCCCAGCCATACCTGCACAGCCATTCCGTCTGCGTGCGCCACAGATAATCGTCATACCTAGAAGTAACGGTGGACCCGCGGACCCCAGAATCGCCGCTGCCGCTGCGTCCGTGCGCCTACGGAGATTGAGCAGACCCCTAGGGCGCACACTGATTCAAGACTCAACATATGCTGGAAAAGACTCCCTCACTGCTATCGATTCAGAGCGGCACTGTAGTTTTCCACTCAACCCTGGCGGGTTTAGCTGCGCCGAAAGCCGCCATCTTGAGGAGCCCCAAACAGCCCATCCGCATCGGTCGCCACCGCTTGGTAAGGGGGCCGCGGCTAACGAGCCGTCACCCCAGTCGCGGCTGCCCAGGGCCAGGGAGTGCTCCAACAGCCAGGTCCCTTTGAACGGAGTGGGGCTGCAACGAGTGCTGCTGCCGAGCTGCTGCAGGAGCGGAGCGGGCCGGTGCCGGCACACAGGGCCGGGCAGGGGGCGGCAGGCCCAGGACGCGGCGCTCGGGCCGCTCGCTGCTGCTCGGAAGCGGCAGACAGGGCCGCCCCAGCCGCCACAGCCGCCACAGCCGCCACAGCCGCCCCAGCCGCCACAGCCGCCACAGCCGCCCCAGCCGCCACAGCCGCCACAGCCGCCACAGCCGCCACAGCACACCGTGGTCGCTTACTGGCAGCTCAGGTGCCCGGCGTGCAGGGGCGAACCCTGATTGCCACGGAGCTGGCACATTAGAAACTCCTTTAATAAAGTCTTCAAACATCAGACATGACAAAAAGTTATCATAAAAGCAAGTACCTATTAAATATGCTTGTAAGGGGAAATTTTTATTATATAATATTTGCCTGGAGTTTATCACCTTGTTTTCGACTGGACATACTTTGTAATAACTCTGAATAATGGCAATATAACACTTAGTTTTGTCATCTTCAATTTGATGATTATTCATAAATCCTTCTCAGGAAAAGGTATAGCAAAACCCAAGGCATAGAATTCTAAATCTCTGTATTGGGCCGTATATCCCCTGTAATTAATGTCAGCCTGCAAGGATAACCTTGTTTGGAGTCTCAAAACTATAAATCGTAGAAAACAAAGAGATTCTGTGGAAGTATGAAAATGTAGAAAGAGTTTAAAATAAGTCCAGAATAGAAAACAATATTTTGTTTTTGAGTTTGACCTTTTCTATTGCATTTGTGCAATTTGTATGGTTGTTAGCCCTAAAAGTCTTTAAAATTCTTACTATTCCAAAGTCATGAATTGGAACATGAGATAGTTACACAGAAAATATGGAATTGTTGAATTCTGCTCTCTATCTGCATGGCATAAATATTCAGCACAAAGCACTGAAAGTCATTAAGAGTTTAAAAATAGATCGAATTAGATTTATTACAGTGTTATCATCTCTAGATTGCTGTGTAGCAAGTAGCTTTAAAGGAGATTTTCTTACTAAGAAATAAAGGTGATATCTCTAATATTTTAATAGCCTGTGAATGACCCAGCTGGGGGGAGGGGCAGGGGGCATACATGATGTCACCAGTCCCTTTCACATAGAAGACAGCTTCACTGAAACATGGACTTTCTTAATATTTCTAACATTTTAGAATTCAAAGGCACTATTTGTTTTAAAGGCCCTGAAAAGAATATTTTAACATCATGAAAGCAAACATTAAGGCACTAATTTGGTTTAGCAAAGAAAGTGTTTGTATAGTTAGATAACAGCTTGCGAATTTATATGTCTAGGGGTACCTTGTTTAGAGACAATGAGTACAATATAACCTGTGCATAACTGGCACTATATTTTAAAATCATATGCCTCGATTTAAAGAAAGGTGCTATGCAAATAGACTAACAGACAAACTTAACAGCTTTTAATGAATAATATTCCAGGGTTTTAAGGAAAATACACATATGATTTTCATTGCATTATAGAATTTTCTTTGACATGATTTGATATGTTCTAAAGGTTTTGTTAAATTTACTTCAAAATATTTCAGACGGCAGTATTAGCAGAAGTATTTTGCATTTCAGTGTCATTTTACAGTTCCTTTCAACAATGGTTGTTAGTTTCTGTTGTACACAACTCCTAAGCTATTCATTTATTTGAAATATGATTTGATTTATGCGGGGGAATGTTGTTGTTTTACGTCCTTGACTATTACCCAAGACTGACTTTTGCAGGGTGAGTGCTCATGGAAGTGCTGATTTGCCAAACTTAAGTACTGTAGCATTCAAGAGGAAACAGAGGCCCAAACCAGGATGGATGTTTTATATTCACTTGTCTAACGAAGTACCATAGAATGACAACTCACTTATGCTTTTACTCAAATACCTCGAGAAAAGATATTACTGACACAATGTGTCATTCTTAAGATGTGACTTCTAAAACCTAACTAAGACTTAGGATGTTTCTTTTAATACTTTTGAATTAGTTTAGTGAGTGGTACTTTCAAAAGCAGTTGTGTACCTCACTAAACACAAAATGATTCCTACAGCTATGGGATGTGTTAAACCGGTATTCTCCACTCAGTAATAGAACAGGTCATTGTGAAGCCTGCACACAGCACTTTAAAACACATTCCTTTTAAACAGAAAAAGGAGAAATGCCTGGTGCTATCTATAATCTAGGTCACTTGACACTATTGGAAGGATTTTGCATATTTAAAGATACAAGGACTTAAGGATTTTTATGTACTTAAGGGAAAGAAGCACAGACCTCACCTAGGGACGAATTGTTCTCCCTGTTGATTGGTTTTCCCATGGTTCTAACGTTGAAATGTTTCTTGTTTATAGAGTTAAGTTGTAATATTGTAACTTCCAAGTAAAGAGAATGCAGCATGCCAGTTTGAAAACTTGTGTGGGTGGTAATCCCATTTGACAGCTCCTGGACATGAATGCAGTATCTTCACTGATACGTGGGATGGATCACTGGTTGGGAGAGGCTAGGCTTGTGAGTTAGGTAGAATCATGTGTCATCATGCTGTCTTGTCATCTTATCTGCAAAGGGCCCTTGTAGAGGGATGACAGAGAACATTTTTTTGAAACAGAAAGGGGAAACTGTGACAACTATAGCTGGTATATAGTTGCGCATATACTTTGGCTTAAGAGATACCAGCTTGACCAGCCTAGTTCATTAGAAGTTAGGGATAAACAAGTACCCAGGTATGAAAGTGATTGGCTGAATTCAAGCTCAAACAAGGGGACTCCAGCCAATCCCGATGAATCATGGATGCATGAATGTCATTGGTCAGGTGAGCTGGGCAGTACTAAGATCACAACCAATCGCATTTGTAAGCATGGGAAACTCAAAGCCCCTATATGAGGGGCTGCCCCTCAATAAATGTTGGCTGTTGCTGCATGAACTTGGTGTGTGCTTGTTGCTTTCCTGTCTCTGTCATCAGCGCAACTGCAGTCTGATTTCTTTCCATTTTGCAGTAACTAAAATTGATGAGGATTAAATGACAATTAGCTCAGGGATGGCTTGTCTGCTGTCAAGTTAAAAGAAAAAGAAGAATGAAGGTCACTAATGTATATGACCAGAACTTTTGCCAGTGGTTTATGTTCAAACATTTAGTGAACTCACTGGAAATGTGGCTCTAAAGAAGATGTCAGTACTCAAAAATATGTGTGGTGTGCCTGGTGTCATGTAGGAAGTCTGTGTTTACATCCAATTTCCTTAGAAATCCAAATAAACATTTGTACCATAGAATTCCTACTGGGTTCTTGCAGTTCAGGAAAAGAATAGTAACGTTTAACTGAATTTCATCCCTGATACCATTTTTATTTGGCAAATAAATAGTGATTCCTGAAGGCATCACCCTCTCTTACTTTTCCTGGCTTCTCTTCCTTGAGAATCAAACATTGTTGAAGAACTGAAATAGTCTACTGCTGTAGATACGATTTGGTCAAATCCCAGTGAGATAAGGCAGCTTTGTAGCAAACAGAGGAAGAATGAGACAAATTATTATGTACTGCTAAAAGCAATGCCTAGTGGTTTGGATGAACAGAAGTTAGAGCTGTTAATAGCCGAAGGGGCACCTGTAATTTAGGCTTTGAAAAGATGATAAACCAGAGGAAAGTTATTTGGAAGCAAACAAACAAATCTGGTAACAGAATATCTGAAAAGTATTTTAAACTGCTTACCATTCAGGTGTGCAGAATAGATGTCTAATCTCTCCCATTGCTATGGCTAAAGATTCAGAGGATTTTGCACAAACCTTTAATGAGTCTTTAAAGACATTCAGTTTAATGAATGGCAAAGGATTTGTGGCAGGAGAAAAAGAAATCATTTCAGCCAAGTTTCCCAAATCTGGGCTGTTGGTGGACAGACATCAGGACAGGACTGTTGGGACAGATGTTGCTTGTCGCCTCACGAAGTTTAACAAACTTGCTTGTGGCATAGAATCATGGAATGGCTTGGGTTGGGAGGAACCTTAGAGCTTATCTTGTTCCACCGGCTGCCATGGGCAGGGACACCTTCCACTATCCCAGGTTGCTCAGAGCTCCATCCAGCCTGGCCTTGGAAACTTCTATGGATCCAGGGGCAGCCACAGCAAAGAAAATTCTAGTTGGACACAGAAGAAAACTTGTCACCATGAGAACTGTTTGGAGCAGGACCCAGACAGCTCAGGCAAATCTCTATCCTTGGAGCTTTTCAAAACTTGTCTGGGCAATTCTCTGGATAACACCATCCTGCTTTGAAGCTGCCTCTGCTTTGAGTGGGAGGTTGGACTGGTTGATTTCTGGAACCTCCTTCCAGTATAAATTTTCCTCTGGTTCTGAGTGAGCAACATCAGTGACTCCATGGGCTTTGATTTCAAAAGGGGTCAGTATTTAGAGGCTGCTGAGGGCTGGTTTCGTCCCTGTCTTGGCAGACACACAACAAAGTTTATGGCAAGTCTTCTCATTTAAATTAGGAGTTGCATCTGTCCCAGTGTGGTCGATGCTGTTAAATCTAATTAGTGAAATTTTACTGAGGAGTTTACAGAGACTATGGCAAATGAGATTTTTTTTTCTAATGCCCTCTAGAAATCTCATGTTTCTTTCCATCTTGGTGCAGGTTATAAAAAGTGACAGGTAGTGAAAAACAAATCAGCTTTGCACTTATTTTTCAGTGCATCAGCTTATTCAGGCTAATGAACTATTAAGGCTCATTTGTAGGATAGTTTTGTTATCATTGTCCATATTTTTGAAATCTCCACATAAGCTTTTATTCAGGACTGCTTTTCTTCTTCCCTTTGACTTTAAAACTGTCTTTGCCTCAGTCAGTGCTGTGCTGCTGGTGGTTTGGCAGCTTCAAGCATCCTTAATCTTTTCCCCATTTTTTCAGAAATGTCAGCACTGATTTATTTATTTACTCTGAAGATTTTGGGAATTTCAGTTTTCCCTTAAATTCTTCATTTTACTTCTCCATAGATGGATTTTCTTCTTGTATGTCAGCTTGTAATACTGCTAATGTGATGTTCAGTTTCCTCTGAGGTTCCCTTAATTATGATGTCATTGCTACTGTGTTCTGCTATGATAGAACTCCAGGCAAGCCCAGTAATGCATTTTTGGGATAGTTTGTTTTCTTTTTTATACTGACAGTCTTAAAATTTGGAATCAGTAGACCAGTAGGTGCAATGCCTCATAAATGGTCACATGAGTTATTCCACAATAAGAGTAATTCGTTCTTTTTTGTCTTGTCACAGCTTGCATTTCTCATTAATGTTCTACTATGATACCTGTAAATTATTACAGTTCAGTGTTCAAATGCCAGTCATTTCTTGTAGTTAATTTTGAATAATTATATATAACTTAACTTGGGGTGAAAAAAGAGTGTTCTGTCTATAAATCAGACCAGAAACAATGGCCTAAAAATACCATCGGTAAATTGTGACTTTCTCCAGTCAATGTGCAGTGCTTACATTGCTCTTCAGAAGTGTAACCATTTCTGTTGATATTGCACAAAATATAATATTTGTTTTCTGTCTCTGCAATCTGAAGATGATTTTTCTCTTGCTGTGTCTGCATATTTTAAACACAGATCTTCCAAGAAAAGCAGAATAATACAGTTGCAAGAGAAGATAATTTGCTTAGTGCATTAAATAATTTTTTAAAGTGCCAAATGATATCCAAGTTCACGACTTGTGACTAGAATCAAACTTAACTTACATTACTGTGATCTCTATCAAAATAAATATTTAATAAGCAAAGCTAAGTCGAGCATTTCTAAATATACCTTTGAGCTTTTTATTTCCTCTGGGAAAAGAGAAGACTGGCAAGAGTTCTCCAATGGATAAGTGTCTTATTTTAGTGCCAAGTGCACCCTAAGATGCTTGGCCAAAATGATTGAAACAGATCCTGGGGGAGCAGGAGAAGAGGGCAGTTCTTCTTGGCCCCTGCTTGAAGGGTGAGCTTTCCTTAGTGACTGGGAAGAAAACTAACTGATGTTGGTTTGGTTTTTGGGTTTGGGTTTTTTACTTTCTCTTCATATTGTTTGAAACTTGCTGGAATCCACAGAGTCCCTGTGAATCTCAAATTGCCTGGGGCAGGGAGGGGGGAGATAAAGAGAGGAAATGTTGTAGGAGTTTGAAACATTTATTTAAAACTTTCTTTTTTTAATCAAAAGGAAATCCCCAAATTTTTCATTCTATGTTTCATATTTGATTCCAGTATGATGATGAGGGTGCAGAGGAATTTATAATGTGTCAATTGATAAAAATGATGACAGTAAATGTGGTCTTAACTGCCTTGTCTTGGATGATGCCACTTGTGCATGGGGTTGTTGCCTGCTGACATCATCCATGGTCAGAGGTAGATACTTCAGAGAAACTTTACGAAGTTCACTAAAAAAACACTTTTAAAAATCACACTATTCTGTATAGTGAAATGATTTCTACTTCTTCTCTGTAAGTTTTTCATCTAAAGGATAGACAGTATTTATAAATCAATGGTAACAGAAGGCATTTTTGTGATGCTTTTGAATAAAGGTGGAGGACAAATTGAGAAATGCTCTCACTTATGAATAATTGTTTTATGTGGGTTTCAAATTCTGCCTCTGTTACAGGAATACTCTGAGACATCCTGTGGAAGTAGATCTGTCAAAACACTGGCAAATCAGGACAACATCGAATGTAGCTGCTATTTTTTGGCAGGATACACCTTCATTTTCTATTGTTTCCTCCCTGATAGTAATAAGCAGAGAGAAAAATAAACTCTCTAGGAGTGACAAGACTGCATGAAAATTAGGATTAATATAGTTGATTTACATAATGTCAACATTTTAAAACAAATGTGGGCTGTGTATTCTCTGTGAGAAAGCAGCCAAAACCAGAGGCCTTTCTATTGTACCCTTCTACATTAATTATGTGGCTACTCAGTCATGAATTGCTTCCCACAGTACTTAATATGTCAAGGAGTATTTATGTCTGAAACTCCTTGGTGTGGCTTTGCAGTTGAGAAGTCTCTATTAAAAAAATTACAGTATTATTAATTGAATTTTATTTGGGATCTTTACTCTGCTGTTCACACTGCT
This sequence comes from Brachypodius melanocephalos, assembly GCA_013398615.1. NCBI lineage: Eukaryota > Metazoa > Chordata > Aves > Passeriformes > Pycnonotidae > Brachypodius > Brachypodius melanocephalos. The sequence goes on along the minus strand of VZSR01001295.1, from coordinate 1,506,841 downwards.
CTTTTTTCTTTCACTGTAGATTCTTATTGTCTAGATGGACATCTAGACTTAGATGGAAAGAGAAACTTGGAACAGTTTGGATGTAAAAGGAGCTTTTGTTGGCCGTACTCTGTGCTCTGGTGATGGAGGAATTGCCTTGATGCTCATGCCTTTTCTTCGGATTGGCTTGCACTCGGAGGAGGTATTCCTTGTCCTCTGGGGAAATAAGGTATACACCAGGACTGCAGGACAGTTGTCTCTTCCCCCTCTAGCCTTAAAGTTCCTTGCTGCTGTTTCCCTAAAGGCTGATCCACTGGCACAATGAAAACAAAGAATTTCAAGGTTAGAGAAAGACAAAGTCCTTTGGTTTAAATTTTAATATTCATCTAAGAGAAGAACTAATAACACTGAAGACATCTATAATGCAAGGAGAAATTGAAAAAGCTTCCTTGCATGTGCCCATTAATGCTCTGCATCATGACTGAGGAAGAAATTTGTCACAGAAACAGAGACGAAACCTTCACCACATTTTATCATTGTTTCAAAGGCTCCTTATCTCAATAGAGAATAATCTCTGGTGATATTTATATGGTGAATCAACATGTTTAACAAATGAATGATCTTAGAATTATTCCAAATATTACAGAATTAATATTGCTTGGGTTTTTTTTTAAACATATCTATTCAGTATTGTCCAAAGAATTTATTTGGCTTGTTTAAAAATTAATTTGTGTTGAATTTATGTAGAATTCTGAGCAAGTGAGGACGCAAGCCAAGAATGTTTGCAGGAACAGCAATTTTAGATACAAACTGAGAATGGCAGTGGAATATGAATTTTAAGTTGTAGCAAGCACAGGGGAAAATTAGATATCCTCAGCAGAAACAAGATTCTAATTGATTTTGAGACAGAAATATAATAAGAACAAATGCTTAATCAAATTAGCTCACATTTATAATGTCAGAAAAGAAATAATAAAAAGACTCTTTAAATAACACTGGCTTAAGGACCACAAATTTACTGCAGAAAGAAGGCAGATTAAGAGAAAAAAATTAAGAGAACAGTATGATCTCATCTTGTATTCTGCAAGTGTGAGGAAATTTGTCACCTAAACTTCCTTTAAAACTAATTCAAATGTATATAGCTGCAATAAGGTGTGGAGGGATCTGGGGAGGAAGTGACGGAACTGGCCGCTCTCCCCTGGTGGGAACCCAGTGCCTGACACCTTCTGCAACTGTCTTAGAAGTTGCCTCTTCGGAGGCCACAGGTGTTATGATTTG
>VZSR01001295.1:1492514-1505484 GCA_013398615.1 Brachypodius melanocephalos | reverse complement strand
AAGAAAAAAATTAAATAGGCTAGTTTGCCTTCATTTAAGGTAATTAAGGAATTTTTTTTTAATCATTCATACTTACAGAAAACAGCATAAGGGATGGAATGATTGATTTGAGTTGGCTCAAATCAAATATAGGAAGGTGACCTGTGCAGGGCTTTTCAATTATGCTTTTAATTTGGACTTGAAGTCAAGTTACACAGGATTTTAGCTTGAGGGTTTCCCTGTCAGAAAATAAAATCAGTGTGAGCATGAACAGAATAAAAAACCAATAAATTTATTGTCAGTGGTGAATTACTTAATATTTATTGAGTATTATGAAATTTGTCTGATTTTCAAATTTGCTGCAGAATTGAGCATTATCTAAATAATTTATTCATCTCAAGGCACAGGAAAACTCCTGTCCAAGCTCACAATGCTTAAGTTCTTGCTGCCCATTGCAGAGAACAGAAAGAAAGAAAGAGTTCCATGTTTTTTTTAAGACTGCTTGTAATATTGCATTTTATCTTACAAGTTAGAATTGAAAGCAAAGCATTTCTGCAACTCTTAATTTTTATATATAAAATCTATAAGATCTTATTGCCTCCATGTACGTGTCTAATGATTATTATTCCTTTTATAAATAAATATAATATATTTATAATATAAATATAAGGTGACAGATTCCCTTGGAGTACATTAAGTTTATAGCATTTCACACTGTCATTACAATAACTGTCAAAATAATACCTTCACATTTCTATTCTATTCTCAGTACCACCTTCAGTGAGATTTGGAATTTCAGAGCCCCATATATTCAAAGAATTAGGGGAATACAATATACACTGTGACCTTTTCAATATTCCATAACTGCAGTGCTGAAAATTTTACTTATCTTCCTTGTTTAGTGCTTTTCTCTTTCCTGTATTGTTAATTGTGTGGGGAAGAGTTGAAATGGGTGACCTTTCCAGGGTTTTGTATTTCCATTGGCCAAAAGATAGATCAAACTTACATAGCATGTACTTACCAACATCATGTTCTCTTTGCTTAGAACAGGTAATACAGAAAATTTTTACAGTTCTGTGAAAATGAAGGGTATGGAAAGAACAGCATTTTGTTTCAAAAATGTTCTCATTGGTGGTAAAAAGAAGAATATCTGTAACACATCATTTTCAGAAGGTCCAACTTCCTGTATCATGGGCATTTAAAGACATTTCTGACACTTAATTTGTGTGACAGCTTCAGCTGGTGTGTAACTCCACAGATAATTTGGCCATAACAGACACCGATCTGACCAGCCCAGCTCATTAGAGAATAGAAGTTAACAAGTCCCCAGCTACGTTAATGACAGGTTGGATTCAGACTCATACAGGGGCCCCCAGCCAATCCCTTTGAACCATGACTGCGCCCATATCATTGGCCAGTGAGGTGGGCGGGGCTAAGACCCTTAACCAATCACATTTGTAAGCACAGGAAATTTGAAACCCCTAGAAAAGGATGCGCCCAACAATAAAACCTTGGCTGTTGGTGCGTGAACTCGCTGTGTTCTTGTTGCATTCCTGTCTCCAACATCAGTGATGAATTTGGAAGATTTTTCACTCCAAACCTCTTTTGAATTCATGTGTATTTTGCTGCCTGGGTAGTACTTGTAGTAATGTCTCTCTTTTTGTTTTAATACTGAAATGAGAATTGAGAACCACCCTCAGTGCTCGTCTCTTATTCAGCAGTACTGAGAGCAGCAGGGTCATATTTTCCATTCCAGTAATCCTTTAGGGTTGGTGACTTGGAAGCATTCTGTAAATGCTAAAGGTCTGTTAGCCTTAAACCTGGGACAGAATTGCATTTTATCTGCTTATTCTCCTTGTGCTGTGCACTTTGGTGATACTGAGTGTGTGGAACCTCAGCGCAGACTGCTGGGGGTTGTGTTTGTTCTTTTGTTGTAAATTTTCAGTGTTAAAAGGAGTGGGAAGGGTAGCGGCATGCAGCAGTGACAGTGCCCACAGCATTCCTGGAGCTGCTGTCAAGGTAGATGCCATGTGAGGTGCCACCCATCCCTCCAGACTGAGCTTCCAGGCTGTTCCAGACGTTCATTATCCAGTCTCTGAGCAGCACCTGCAGCCCTCGTGTGGGCAAAGAAATAAAGAGGGCCTTTAGGACAGGCAGCTGCTCTGGGAATCCATCAAGAGGAGAGATTCCTGTCTATTCCAATGATGGAAATAGTTTTTGAACTCATGAAAGTCTTTCTTTAGAGCCAGACTGGAGCAGTTACTTTTGTTAGAACATGGATACTTTCATTTCCAACCATCACCTGAGATACTCGTGTGTATACTACAAAAGTTTACTCAGATTCTCTATATTAGTACTGATTTTAAAGGACTATAATTTCATATATCTTCTTTGTGATATTTAGAGGGCTTAATTGCTATGTCATGGCAATGCTTATCAGCAAGCACTGAAAAGCTTTAATTACTTTGTACTTTGGTTAGTTATGTATGCATGCAAAATTTAACTATTTCCCCAGAAGCAAATAAAGTCCACATTTATTATGTTACATAAAAGTTATGGAATGATTTAGATTAATTAAGCTAAAGGCTGTCTTACTTGGGATTTAGCTCATCTAAATGATGCATAAAATTAATCTCAGAAAAATATTTCATATGAAAGTGCTCCATGAGAATGAAGTGTTAGGATCTTTTCAGAAGGATTTTTTAATAGGAAATGTATCTTATGGTAAAGAGATACAGGTATATTATGTAAACTTACAGCATTGTAGTGAGGCCTTAATTTCTCAAATTAAATTAATCAAACAAAATTGTCACCAAGAAGAATGAGAAATTCAGAAGTGTAAAAGAAGATAATTTAAAGCAGCAGAAGAGAGTGTGATGAAAATATTAGAAAATTTGAATATAAATTTAGGAAATTGGAGAAAGATGCAGGTAATAGGAAAAGGCAAGAGGAAAAATCAAAAAGAACCAAGTTTCTCAAAATTAACTTTGATAATTTAAGCAATCAGTTTTACTGTTGCAATGATATTTAGAGTCTGTTGCCTGTTCAAAGCAACTTAAGCTCCTTCCTCCCAGGGTTAGTGTTGTACCACTGACTGTCAGGGGATCAAATACTGCCAACTATTTTCCAAGAGAATTTATTGATGACTAGCACTGAGAATTGCTTACATGAGTGATGTGAGGACAGGATAATTATTCTGTATGTGAGAGCTACATTAAGAATCCCACAGGTTAATAGTTAAAGCCGCATGTTAAACACTTTGGTTGGTTTGATGGAGAAAATAATGAAAGTGGATGAGTGAAGAATACAGGAAATGAAGGGGATCAAAGTAGTTTCAGCATCATGTGGGATGAGTGAATGAGTGGATGGATGAATAAAAGAATGAATGAATGCCTGGTAAGGTTGAGCACTTCTGTGTCTTACTGATTTTGTCTCCATTTCACCTTTTTATATATGGAGAGGATAATCATGGAATCATAGGATAATTTGGTTTGGAAGGACATCTTCTACTATCCCAGGCTGCTCCAAGCCCCAGTGTCCAGCCTGGCCTTGGACACTGCCAGGGTGGTGTCCACTCCTGGACAGCCACAGCTTCTCTGGGCGCCCTGTGCCAGGGCCTGCCCCCCCTCCCAGGGAACAATTCCTGCCCAGTATCCCATCTAACCCTGCCCTCTGGCAGTGGGAGCCATTCCCTGTGTCCTGTCGCTCCAGTAAATCATCTCTCTCCATCTTTCTTGTCATCTCCCTTCAGGATATAACATAAGGGTATAATCCAGGACATCTCACTGCAGTGGTTTTTCAGTAGTAGGCTGAGAAGCTCAGGTGGCAAAGACAGACACACTGAAAGCTCTCACAGTTGCTAACATTTTATAGAGCCCCAGGTGTGTGACTGTAGTGAGGAATAGATGGAGTTTCAATACATAAGGAATAGATTTTTACTCCAAGACTTCTTAAAGATAGGCTTAGTTACTACTGCATTGAGAGGGATGAAGTTCTGTGAAGTTTCACAAGCAGCTGGTGATTTAATAAACTACATAAAGCAGAAAGATTCTTGATGTATGTAGTTCCAATGGCACAAGAGAGCACTTGCCATCTTTTCTTACCCTCATAAAAGGGTTCCTGGGAAACCCAGTTAACCCACTGAGGAGGCTGAAGCTTTACTTGGGATGACTTTGGGGCTGAAACACAGCTCCTCGTTGCAGTGTATCGTCAGCTTCACAAGCTCCTTGTTCCAAAGTAGTGGAATCTGAAAGGGCTCAAATTCTACCACACTCTAGAAAAGAAAACTTTCCAGTGGTCATTTCTACATGAAGAAAAGTGATCCCGAGTCCCAAAACCTCCCAGTGTAGGAAGCAGAAATTGTTTACAGCTTTCTCTCTCCTGGAGGTATCACATCTTTGTCTCTGTTGAAATGCAAACTGTCTTGAAGTCCAGGCCTCATAGGTAAATCTGACTTTCATGGCAAATGGAGAAGAATTTGATTGTAGAAAAAATCTGAGTTTCAGAATTCTGCCTGAAATTTGGGCAGTGTTCTCAGAAATACTTTCTTATATCCTAGCATCACAGACATTGAAGGCTTGGAAGAAATAATGCACTTTTCCTTTAAAGCTTAAATGGCAAGTGGCCAACTGTGAAAATTTGCTCCATCAGGTGGTATGAAAATTAATTTCAGAAAGTTCAGAGAATGTCGTGGAGGAAATCTTTAGTAACTCAGTGTGTGCTCTTACTTGATATAAACAACAATGGTGTGAGAAAAACAAGGAAATATTGGTGTACTCAGTCATTCTGATTTTATCTAAGCTTTATTACTATCTACAAAAAGGCAATATTAAATGATAACATTATTTAGTTAATGAAAGCTCCATGAAGAAACTGCAATCCTCTGTTGTAACATCAATATATTGGCAGTGAGGAAACCTCTGCTTTCTCAGCTGGATGTCACTAATTAATATCTTGCTGTCTAATTAGCTTCTTTCCTTCTCATTGGAATATTGATTTCTGAAACAAATGTCCATGTTGCCAGCATGTGCCGTTTTCCAGCAGAACACAACATCTGGCTGCCCACCAATTAATATAAAATAGGGAGAAACTGCTGAGTTTTTTACGAACGCCAGAAACTCTGGGAGGTACAAGCATTAAATAGATGTTGGTTTATCATTGTCTTCCACATGCAAAGAGATCAAGGTTGACTTCTCTGAAATTTATGTGGATGCCAGTGGGACAGTGGGCTTATTTTAACAATCTTAAAATTTTAATATTATTAAATTTATATTTTCTAGGAAACTTTGAAGTAAAAATACTGTCATCTGAGAAATTGAGCTGTATCTACAATCAAAAGGAAATTCTAAAGACTACGTAACAAAAATAACATGGTTGAGTTTTTGAAGACCTTTTACTTATGGGGCAGAGGTTACCCAAAAATATCTTCAAAGAGGCTGGGGTACATTTGAGCAAAGGGAATATGGACTTCATGTAAATATTACAGTTCTTCAGGCACTTCTGTCGTTTTTTAAGTGTCTCTTCATACTGTTTTCTCCTCCCAGGTCTCCAGGCAGCTCTGCCTCAGGGGACACCTCTGCCCCTGTGGTCCTCCCTCCTTGGCCCACACAGGAGAGCAGAGGTGGGCAGGGCAGCACCAGCTCTGTGTGTGTGCCAATCAGCTTTACCAGATTTCAATGTACTTTTCCCCTTTTTTATCACAGACATCCTGAATGCTAGTAGCTGGAAGATGAGCAGCTAATCCATGGAAAATATTTCCAGTTGCCATGAATACAGGGATGAGTGCAATTTCTGTCTCTGGAAGTTTCCAGGGCTTGTGGGTATTGCTCACCCCAGAATTGGGGAAATGGTAACAATGCTGAGAAAAAACTTTTTGATTAATTAAAAAAATAGACCTCTTAAAAAACCCTGAAATCCCTTGTTTCACTAATACCAAGATCTTTTTATAGGTTAAGATCCTGTCCTAAATTAGGTTCTGTCCAGTGTAAGGCAGCAATGGCAACATTGTTTGACCTGAAGATGAAGGATTGGTCTGTGAGAATTATGGAACCATTTGGGCTGGATGGGACCTTAAAGCCCATCCAGTGCCACCACCCCTGCCATGGGCAGGGACACCTCCCACTGTCCCAGGCTGCTCCAAGCCCCAGTGTCCAACCTGGCCTTGGGCACTGCCAGGGATCCAGGGGCAGCCACAGCTGCTCTGGGCACCCTGTGCCAGGGCCTGCCCACCCTGCCAGGGAACAATTCCTGCCCAAGATCCCATCTAACCCTGCCCTCTGGCACTGGAAGCCATTCCCACTTGTCCTGTCACTTCATGCCCTCATAAATTATCTCTCTAAGGAAGTTTCATCTTCAAGCCTGAGGAACTCGTCTTGGATGACTCTCCCAGTGCTTCTGAGGATAATGTGATGTGCAGGACACAAAAGTTCAGTGTACTAGAAGTTATTAAAGCTCTTTTTTTTTTTTTTTCAGGAAAATTTCCTGTATCTCCAAATGCTGTTGTAAATATCACTTTACATAAGCACATTAATGATCAAATATTAGATTACCCTTTTGTGATATTTTCTCAGCTTTAATTTTTATTTAATTGAAACTATTAGTAGGGCTGTAACATTTAGAAAAATGTCTGCTGTAAGGTCAGGTGCTGTTTATCCAAAAGTACATATTTGTCCAGCAAGCTAATATTTTTAAGACATTGTAATATTAGCCACCCTATATACATTTTCTCAGAGATTGTGCTGGGGTGGGGCTTCTAAAAATATTGCAAAAAATTATTACTAAGAGGTTTTTAATAACAGAATTTGCAGGGCCATAATGTTGGCTGATATAATTTTGTCAGCTTTCCAGCTGAAAGACAAGTTTGAGTAACATTTAATATTGAGTTAGTACCTTTTTTGTAAATACTTTGTACCTCAGTTTTTCTTTCATCATCAAATGTGCAGTTCTTATGTAGCTATTGATTTTCTTTGATTTCTTTTCTGAATATATAGTTTTTTATTAGTTAATGTCAAGATATTTAAAGCACGCATACTAAAAAGTATCAATCTTTAATTATATAGGACAAGTGCTGTTAACACATCTTGCTCTATTCCTTCACATGTTAAAAAAAAAGTAAAATATAAATTTTGAATTGTTTACCTTGAAATTTTCTACAGATTATAGATGTGTCTTTTTAAAAAAAAATTTGCCAATGTACATAGGATCAGGCCACATTCTGTGTTCAGTAAGGCAGATAACTATCCTTAGCTTAGAAAGTCTGCCAGATCAGAAGAATTCATCATAAATCCTGCTTTCCCAGCTCCTTGTGAAGCTCCTTGTTGAAGTCCTATAGGATGATTCTTCTTCTTACTCACTGAGAATACTGTGAACAGTATTTTTTTCAGAAATAATTTTCTACTAATATGTCATAACTGGGAAAGGATTAATTAGGTTATTTTAACTTTATCCTGACATTAGGGGATTATTGTCTGAAATTTACCATCCGGCATAGACCATTAATCTTGTCATTTTTCTAAATTTTTTTCTTTTAAATATGAGATCTTTCAAATCCTGTTTATTTTCCTGTTGCTTATAAAGCATTTTCCTCAGAGGTTTATAGAGAGTACATTAGATGATATTGGGAGGAAAACTGTTACTTATGAATAGGTGTAGTAAGGTTCATGTAAGTCTGAAAAATGCTCCTGAGATTCATTCCATTGTTGTGAATAAGTGAATGGGAATTCCAAATTCCGTTTTTTCACCTAATGTGTGAATGTCTTTATGCTGATATAAACACATTTATAACTTTAACTCCTGGCATTATAGTAGAAAAACCCTGTTACTTCCAATAAGTAACAGGCTTGAGATACAATATAAATTCAGTTAAAACACATAGTATTGATTAGACATTAAAAATCCCTTCAAACACTTTTTATTTCTTTTTTGCCTTTTCAGTTATTCTAGAAATCTTGTAGGCACAACTTTGCTGGAGCTCCATGAGCTGTAACTTGTCTGCTTTTGATGCCTCCTCCTTGAGGGATATTTTGCTCTGGAATTCCAAATGAAAAATGTAGCTTTTAGGAGGACTGTCTTACATATATTTTTCCTTAATTTAAATAATTCCTAGCATAAGAAGATTGTTCTCTTGAGTAAAGTCTTCCTACTTCCAGCAGGAGGTATTTCTGCTTCCTGCTGAAATTAGTGGTTTTCTTTGCTTTTAAGCATGTACCAATAATTTGAGTAGAATCAGCTCCTACAGGCAAATATTTGAAATATCATAATAATGTTTCTTTTGCCTCTTCATTCATTTATGCAAAATGAGAGAGAAGATTTTTTTTCTTTATTCTGTCTACTACGTTACTTATCCCAAGATTAAAGTCTGGGAAAAACATGGAATTACCATTCATTTAGCTTATTAGTAAAGCTCCTCTAAAAATTTAATTTCTCTTTTTGGTTGGAGTGCTCTGAATTGAAGCAGCTACTGAGACTTATGTGAACGTTGATGTTCTAATCAGAATTCTTTTCTGAAGGCTGATTTTCATGATTATAAAATTTTCTGGTTTATGTTCCTCCTTGTAAACCCACAAAAATCTTGAACTACAAGATGTGCCTTCATGTTGAATTGTATTTGTTATGTTGTAATTGTTGAAGATATGTGTGCTCATAATCCTGAAACTGAAGAAAATTGGCCAGAATTTCTTTCCCCCCAAGTGGAGGTTTAAAATTTCTTTTTATGTACAAGAGAAATTGATAAGCAGCAATAATGAGCAATATTCCCTACAAAGCATTGAAAAGATCATGGATAGAGTCAAGTTAATTAAGAATAAAAGGAAACCAAGGAGGAATTTTATTTTGGGGTTTGAGGAGTGCAGGAGAGAGCTAGGGAAATTCAGAACCTTCAGTGATGCCCTAAACAAGAAATCACTGAACACTGGGTTCAAAATTCTTTCATCTGACCCTGTTAGGCCCTGGTGGATTGATGGAGGCTTTTTCATTCACTTATAGGTCTTCTCACACTGTCACAAAATCCTGGGCCTACTGGAAGTTATATTGATTTCTTTGAAAGCCTCTGATTTTTTTAGCTCAGGTAACACTGCAGCCAGCAGTAGATTGGGTTTGGATTTTTTTTTCCCCTTCAATTTGCAGTTCTTCTGATTTAGTTAGAAGCAAGTCAGAAATATGTAGATACATGTAAGCGCTTTACAGGCGATTTTTTTAAACTTCAATAAACCAGTTCCACATCTGTGCTCTCACACGTGCTGTGCTTAGCCCTCAGCACACTGGGCTGTGCCTCTGACCCTTCTGATTTATGGAAGTCCAAACTTCATTTTCTGTGCTCAGCAGCCTCTCTAGCTCAGCCAGCCCCATGGGAGTGAGGAGATGCCAGAAGAGGCAGCAAAAAGGGGTTGTGATAAATGGTTTTTCAGACATGCATGTGTTTAGTTGAGAGAAAATGAGAATGGCTGATATTTTCAGGTAACTTGCTTAATTACCTGAGAAATGAAGGGCGGCAACTCTGATGGGAATTTTCAAAGAAGTGAGATCTGAATATCTTTGAACTTCTAAATGTAATATTTCTACCAGGCAAATTAATACAAGGATAGGAGTAGTGGACACATTTGTCGGTATAATATAACTTGGAAAAAATTATATAGATCTATAAAGGAAGTTTCTTCTGTATTTTCTGAAGAGAAATGCAGCCGAAATTTTAATGCAAAGCATGTTGATACTTGCAATGCCTTTATGTTTACTAATAAACCAAATAATTTAAAAGTTTTGAAGTTGTTTATTAATTGCCATATAAGCAAGAAATTGCCAGGTACCAATGTGTTGAGTGGTGTTTTGATGCAAGGAGTGGAATATGGGAGGATTCCAGCTGTTTCTACTGCTTTTTATTTATGATTTCAGTAATTTCCCAGCACTAATTTTCATTTATGTAATTTGGAAATTTTCAAGAATTTGCAGTGTTCAATCTGTTGACAAAAGTAACACCCAATAGTGTAAATCACTTTTACAGGGACAGATTTTAAGCCCCTTAGTCCCTATAAACCTGTGGTACTTGTAACATGCTCCTTTAATGATTACTTTACTTTACTTTAATGACATGAAATAAATTTGAATATAGATTTGTATATTGGATTTTTCAACTGAGGGGAAAACAAGGACTGGTAATACCCAGATAGATATACCAAAATAACAGCAAATTCCCTAATCTGGAGTTTACTGGTTCAATTTTTTACCAGTTGCTATGCTCTGAGGTTTTGTTCAGCTAACAGGGTAAACATGAAAGCTAAAGAGCAGCCATGCTCTCTTCCAGTGATTGGGGCAGCCAAAATGCTCATGGTTTTGCTAAATCTGTGGGGGGTTTTTTGTTTTGTTTGTTTGTTTGTTTGTTTGGGGGGTGGGGGTTTTTTTTGGTTGTTTTTGGTTTTGTTTTTACCACTCTTGATGTGTTTCTGTGGCAATCTGTGAGATTGCTCCTAATTTATAAGAGCAGTGGTTAGAAGGCTAGATGGATTTACCATGGACAGCAGTGTTCCAGTTTTCACAGAATCCCAGAATCATTTAGGTTGGATAAGCCCTCCCAGCCCATCCAGTCCCTGCCGTGCCCGATGCCCACCTTGTCCCCAGCCCAGAGCCCTGAGTGCCACCTCCAGGGATGGGCACTCCAACCCTCCCTGGGCAGTTCCAATCCCTGCCCACACTTTCCATGCAGAAATTCCTGCTGCTGTCCAAGCTGAGCCTGCCCCGTCCCATCCTGAGGCCGTTCCCTCTCCTCCTGTCCCTGTTCCCTGGAGCACAGCCCGACCCCCCCGGCTGTCCCCTCCTGTCAGGGAGTTGTGCAGAGCCACAAGGTCCCCCCTGAGCCTCCTTTTCTCCAGGCTGAGCCCCTTTCCCAGCTCCCTCAGCCCCTCCTGGGGCTCCAGCCCCTTCCTCAGCTCCATTGCCTGCCCTGGACACGCTCCAGCCCCTCCAGGTCTCTCTGGCCATGAGGGCTCAGGAATGGACACAGCCCTTGAGGAGCCTCAGGAGGGCCAGCACAGGGGACAATCACTGCCCTGATCAGGATGTCACTGGCCAGATTGGATGCCATTGATTTTGTTTCATCATTTATTATTAATGTGGTTTTCTTATGTAATGCATTATGTATCAGTTTATTATTTATGCATTACAAGAAGGAACATGCTCATTTTCCTTTAAAAGGGTCTTTTGCTGGCAGGGAAGATGTCAACCTTTTCACAGGAAGTCCATCTTTCATTTTCACCTTGTAGTCATGTTAAAAAGTATTATTTTCTCACTGGCTTTTACAAGATTTAGGGGAATGGATTAATCTTGCAGATATCTGTGCAAGGTGCTGGGTCTGTTCTGTGGCTTTGCACGTGTGAATTCCGGGGTGAACTAGGGAGAGATCTCACACCACATGAGCTGCTCTGCAAGGTAACTCCCTGTTTTTCCCTGCAAGTCAGTGTTGAGTAATTTATGACAATTTATTGCCCTGGCAAGAGCAGGATGGCTCACCTCAGGTATTTGCTCTCATGTCCCATAAAACTGTTTTCAGGTTTGGGACATGTTGGGTTCCTAATGGAGTTTAAGAGCATCCTCTGGCTGCTGCTGCTGCTTCTTGACCCTTTAAATCAGTTCTGCTTCCAGGTACATTGATGTTTAGCCATTGATCTTCCCCTCAGCTTCCTACTGCACTACACAAAACAGCTTTTGGGGTTCTTACAGGTAGTTATTGATCATGTCTTTTCCTCCAAGCTGGTAAATTTAAGATGCTTTAGGCAAAGAGAAAGTACAGTTTGTGTGCTCAAGACTTGTAAAATTTGATCAGTTTTTGGTTTACTGTGGATGCTTCATAATGCAGAGTGCAGAGTAAACTTGTCCTTGTAACAGAACTTTGCCATATTAATTGTGTAACTTCAGTGATGCAAAAAGAGAGGTTTTGTTTGTTTTAATTACCACAGTTCTCTACCTGTGGGAGTTAACATATGGATCTATACCTAAACCACAAATATCAAAGCATATAAAAGTTACTCTTTTTTTTGTTTGTTTGGGGTTTTTTGTTTTGTTTTTGTTTGGTTTTTAAATTTTTTTTAGTTGATTTGGTCTCACTGTTTTTAAAATTGTTTTAGTGGAACTTCATAGAATCATAGAATAAATTGTGTTAGGAGAGACTTTAAAGACAAAAATCTTGCAGACAAAATTAGAAGAAATGAGAAATCCTGAAGGACATTTTTGGTATCTGGAAATTTGGTGAGCAGTTAAAATATGCACATTATTTTAAGAGCTGACTCATTCCTATGTGATATTGAGCAAAACAAACCTGGAATTTATTATCTTGAACATTTAATAAAATATTATTTTTATTTATTATTTAATAAAAATAATAATTAAAAATTCTGTTATGTTTCCCAAGCATTATAATTCTTAAAAAAAAAATCCTAATTTTCATTTAAGATTAATGCACATGTATGATCACACAATAGTGCAAGAATACACTACAATATTGTTGATAAAAGTATTTACATGAGTATTGATACTATTTCATATGGATTTTAAGAGAAATTTCTTTTACCTGATTAAAAAGCCAAGAAATGTAAATTTATTCCCTGCCCCTTGTGAATATGCATCTTTAATTTCCTCCTTGTCCTTATCTACCTCCCATTTCTAATAAAAACTGGTCATTGTGTCTGAGCAGAATTCAATAGCATGAGGCAGAGAGCTGAATGTGCTTATTGGATCTGGCATGGGCAGTGGCTTACAAAGAAGTTCAAGCAATCTAACTCAGGATTGCCATAGTCCCACCCTCTGGATGGTCCTGTCTGTCTTGTTTTTCCCTTGAACCAGCCTGAAGGCCTTTGCTATTGGGCTGGTTCAAGGTCCTGATGTAAAACTCATCACTCATTTTGCCGGATTGATTTTTAAATGGATCAGCTTCCAGAGTCAGCTCAGCCAGAGCATTCCCAGCAGATCAGGAGGGATCCTGCCCCTGTGCCCAGCCCTGGAGGCTCCT
>VZSR01001295.1:1481939-1492414 GCA_013398615.1 Brachypodius melanocephalos | reverse complement strand
TCATATATGGATATTGGTATCAGATCAATATCCATATTTTTTTAATAAATCACTGGAGCATTGAAGTGGCACCAGAGGAGCCCCTGTGTGCCCCTCCAGTCTCACCCAACGTGGGACTCTGTGCCCCCCAGCCCTGTTGAGATGACAATAAGCTGGAGTGTGGGGAGATGCAGCACAGTGGGACACCCTGAGCCCTTACTGGTAGCATCCTGCAGCCCATGGTCTGGCCAGTACTCCTGTGATGAGAAACAGTCTGTAAATCCCACTGTTAGGCTCCAAAGCCATCAAATCTTGCTATAGAGTCCTCATCCTCTGACTGGGATCCAGTTGACACATTTCTGCAAGAGATACAAACCAGTGTAAGGCCAAAGCAATGATGTATATCTGTTGAATGACCGGTGAACTTAGAATTTATTAGATTTATCTATTCAAACCTCTGAGTATGATATACCATAAAGGCAAATTAGTGGAGAATTCTACCATGAAAATGCTGTCTGGATTTCTCAAATATTTATTTGGTTTCCATCTTCTATTATACTCTTTTTTTTCCCCTTGTTCCTTGAATTTTTTTTCTCCATCTTTAACACTCAGAATATTAACTACAGTTTGGAAATGTATTGATAGAGCTGTATAATGAAATTCCAATTTCCTCTATAATGCAGAGTTACATTTTATTTTGCCTTTCATTTATCCAAAATATGTCATAAAATGTGGAATCTGCATATGCTTTCCAGCCTTTTATTTAAATTGTAAAACTCTTCTGAAATTCTCCCAGACAGAAAACATTATAAACCTTACAATTGCATATATTTTATTTATATATATGTACAATGTATGCATGTATTAATTCAAAAGTTTACTTCAGCTTCACCTATGGTCTGAGATTGCAGTAGGTGAGTTTTTCAGGAGATGCTTTAATGGGAAGATGGAATGAGAGGTTTCCTGTCTGAGGTAGTGGGATATGAGTGTGCAACAGAGTCAAAGCCATGAGGTCACATTTCCCTCAGCAATTCCAAGGTTTTTTTCTCTCTTGGATGAATCTTGGCTCTCCCTGTACTGATCAGTTTTGCTGCAGTGTAGCTGTGGGCACTGGGAGCTGCACTCCTTGTGAACTTGAACTGGTTGAGGTGCCTACCTGTGGGAGACAATATTCCCAGCAGGAGTGGTTCAATACACCCTAACCACATGGAACTGGCTCTTTATGCCCCCTCAAGATGCACTGTGTTACTCCAGGCTGTGCATGCCTCAGCTCTCCTTGCATTTTAGATGTGGAAAATAGAACAAATTTTATACTGAATAAGTCACACCAATGCTTTTCTGTTTCTCTCTCCTCCTACACAGAACCTCTTGTTTTCTCAAATTTTTTCTTTCTAGGTATTTTTAGTCAACGTTCCGTCAGAATGATTGTTCAGTAAATAACAGTGTTTGTCAGTTTATGCTGACATTCTTTTATATGCACACACCCATAAAAATCCCTTGCCAGAATATCTCCCATTTTCCAAATGTCCAGCAAGGTTGATTGATCAACACTGATAAATCCATCTCAGTAAGAGGCTAAAATTTTAATACAATAGTTCATAATGTTCTCAGAATGAAACCAAGAAATAGAAAACAGTGCTCATGGTGTAAATCTTCAGAAGGCTTTTCATCTTTTTAAACATCTTTTTAAATTTTCCATGGTCTTGTACTGCATTCTACTTAGCTTCCCAGCATTTGGACCCCTGCTGAATGGAATATTCAGCCATTTTAGATAGTGCAAAGTTCCATCAGGCAACAATATCTATGACTGGAATGTCTGATTATTTTCACTCTTAGCCTTGGCTTCCCATAAATCCAAATTTGATCACCTCCTTGTCACTCAGCCCAGAGCTCTGACTGCCTCCTCCAGGTGTTCCTTGGACACCTCCAGGGATGGGGATAACACCTCCCTACGAGGTTTTAATTTACCTTTCAGTGTTCCCTCTGTGACAATAAATATTGACAATAATGAAAACTGCATCTAAACTGCAAGAAATAATATTTATTCTCCTCAGAGATGTGCTTCTGTCCATACTTCATGTGATGTGCTGCAGCTCTTGTGGGGCAAACTGGGGTTTGTTTCTATTCTGTATTACTTTAAATATGCTGCTGCTTTACAGTCTTGAAAGTTAAGGATTCAGCCTCCCTGCACCTTCTTGGTTTTTTTCTAAAGTTGCTGTTGGGCTGAGATCTGGTATGCCAAGTTTCAGCCTGAAGCAAAATTTTACGTCTGAGTTAAAAATATACAGATAAATCCAACTGGAATTGTCTCACATATTATAATATGCAAAAAAGGAACTCTGCTAGAGAGAAAGAGAGAGACTCTTCTTAAGGTGAGCTTAAAGTCAGACAGATTTTACTTTTTTATTTTTGTGTTGCTATCTACTCTCCCCTGAAGGAGCAGGAGTTATGCCTTAAGGTCAAACAGGTGCAGCACAGATCTATATCCCTTTATGTTTCCATTTATCTTTCTGCCTCTCTTCTATTGAAAGTTTCAGCTCTATTGCTCAGATTTTTGGGGCTTGTAATGGGAGTTGTTTGCTATATTTATAGTTTAGGGAAGGCCTTGTAGTAATTCTGGTATTTATGAGGAATGTAAAGGATACCTCCTGATTGTGCATAAATATTTTCAGTCTCTAGCTTATTCAGAAGGAACACTTCATTTTTCCAGCCTGTTATTATTACCCTCAATTCATTGTGTAACTTTATGGATAGACGGCACAAGTCATGACACCAAATTATTTTGAAACATTGAGTCCTGTCATTTTCCTTTTTTCTCTCCTTTTTAATTTTTTTTGTTTCTTTTCCCATCCCTCATTCAGACTTTGCAGAGAGATGGTGCCTCCATTGAAATATAGCAGAGAAATTAATGTCCCAAGCATTGCAGCAGTGAGTGTCCAGCCTTCTACATTGTGCTTGACATGTCCTGAAACAGAAACAGGACAAAGGTAAAAAGCATTAAAATTCAATGTTATTTATATATATAAATATATTTATATATTATAAATATATAAATATAATATATATATATATTATATATATATATATAAATATATAGAAATAAATGAAATATAAGGTTTATGTCAATAGCTGTCAATGAAGCAGTGAGACTGTGGTAAATCAGGGCTTCTAGAAGAACTCTTAATTATAGACAGTATTTCTGAGCTGATGATGCAAAGCTGTTTGCCAGCTGTTGTCCTAAAAAGGGACAGGACTTGCACTGGGGTCAACCACAACAACAACAACAAAAAGTAATTCTTTGAGAGTTATAAGCCTTGCACACATGGAGACACTGGATGTGCTTCCCTCATGCCCAGCACTATTGCACATCTGATGGGGAGTTACGAACTAGGAAGTGAAGATCCCTTGTGCCCAGGAAACAGAGATCTCCACCAAAAAACATTAAATTTGCCCCTAGTTTTAAGCACTGGAGGAGGAGACTAGATATCTGACCAGCCTGCTCTGCCTTTCAGCAGAAGTTGTGCAGTCAGACATGAAATTATCTCAGCTATGAATCTGAGTGCCTTGAAAAAGTTCAGTGTGATACAAAATTGTTTGTCAAAATGGGTTGGTCTGTTCACAACATAGCAGCAGGGTCTCTGAAGAATTCTGGTGCCCCTCTCATGGAACAAAGAGGGTGAAACCTTTCTGGATGATAGTGGGAGTAAGTGCAGTCCATGGTCTCTGCCTAAAATTAACTTTATAGAATCCCATAATGGTTTGGGTTGGAAGGGACCTCACCCAGTCCCACCTGGGCAGGGGCACCTTCCACTGTTCCAGACTGCTCCAAGCCCCAGTGTCCAGCCTGGCCTTGGACACTGCCAGAGATCCAGGGACAGCCACAGCTGCTCTGGGCACCCTGTGCCAGGGCCTGCCCCCCCTCCCAGGGAACAATTCCTGCCCAGTATCTCATCTAACCCTGCCCTCTGGCAGTGAGAGCCATTCCCCTTGTCCTGTCCCTCCAGTAAATCATCTCTCTCCATCTTTCTTGTCATCTCCCTTCAGGATATAACATAAGGGTATAATCCTTCCCAGTATTCCATCTAAACACACTCTGCCAGTTTGAGACTGGCCTTGGAAAACCATGAATGAACTGGTTTATGTGGCTTCAAAATACCTACAGAACTGATTGCAGAAAATTATTTTGCTAATGAATTCTTTTTGTGCACTACTTTTAATGATTTTTCTGTTAATTGAAGTCCATTATCTAATCAAAACCCATGTAGTTTTGGGGTCAAATATTTCTAATTAGCCCCCGAGAAACAAGACGGGGGGGAAAAATGTGTTTTCATAATGCTGCACAAGACCTGCTAATTCTAAAATGCCAGAGGACTTGATGATTCATGTGATTGGCAAGGGAGAAGGGGGAGGGGTGGGGGAAAGACCTTTTCTTTCTGACAGTGCTTGAGATGTGGCTCCAAATAACCTTCTTACTGGTCCAAAGGCTCTTACTGTCATTGGGCCCTGCTTGATGGATTATCAGTACAGAAAGGCAAGGATTTCACTTCTCTTTCTCCTAAGTCAGCATCTGCATCACAAAATGTGTGGCTTGGAGGCACTTGGCACTGTTTCTGTTTGTTTCTTTAGGGCGGTGGGGAGCAAAGCACTCTGAGCTGGCTCTCCTCTCACTATAGAGATTTGAGCACATCTGACCAGGCTGGCACCCTCTCTCCTGCCTCAGGGCACTCTGGGCATTCAAATTGCACTTTTGGAGCTCTTTCCACCTAATGAATTCAAGATACTTTGGAGATGCGAACTGTGCATCTCCAAAGATGTGCCTTGCAGCCTGCCTCAGAGAAAAAATGGATGGTGTTTATCTCGAATTTAAAAGATAAGGGTGAAGCAGCTGAGTAGTTCAGATTCTCCAAAACGCTGAGTGCCTGAATTTCATTTAATTAATTAAAGTTTGGCAGCTGAATAGCACTGGTTAGATCATTGCAGGAAAAAAAAAAAAAAGAAAAAGAAAAAGAAAAAAAGTAGAAATAAGGTTCCTATGAGCTTTGTGACGTTTTCTTGGGATTTCTTAATACAAACCCCTTACATATTACCTCAAAACCTGTGAAGCTGGAACTGTGTGTAAAAGATAGGAATAATCTAAACTAGCTTTGTATATAGAGAAATATTTCAAGTATTTCAAGTATTGCAGTTCAGATATAGTGGAAATGAAGAAAATCAGGAAGAAGTATAATTCACAGATAAGAATGCTGCATTCAGGTTAATGCAAGATTGCAATTAATAAGGCAAGATATTGGAGCATGTCTCATCTTTGTGAACAGGATCTGGCATGTGGCATTGAAGAGAAATCCAAGTGTAAAAATAAACAGGAAAAAAGGAGAGTTTGTCCATTGCTGTCAAATTGTATTTTATATTTAAAAGATATTTTGAATGTAAAAATTGTTGCTACTCACACAAACCATAAAAGCCTGTGTTTGCACTGAGACTTAATTACTCAGAGTATTATCTTCTGGTAATTAATTAAAAATCAAAATTCCCTGGGATTTTGGCGACGTTGGTCAGTGTAATTGTTCTGAAGGTCAGTGAGTACTCAGGACACAACACACCTTGAGTCTCTCAGGTCTGAGGACGCTCACCAAGAGTGAGTTCATCCTGAACATTTTCTCAGGTGTAAGAGCTACTTTTCTGTGTTGCTCTGCTTCATCAGATTGATGTAAGTTCAACACATCCTAAATAGGTCTGAATGATGTAGACATTTTTAATCCAAAAAATGGGAGACAGACTGGAGGGAAAAAAAGAATTTAAAAGAGTAAAAAGGTGAGTGATGATGCTGATGTTTAGTCATTACATCTTCAAAATATTGGGGAAATATTTTCTTCATCATCTCTTCTGCATTCTGGTGAAGTAAAGAGTATCTTCTCTCCTTGAAGGTTTTCTGTGCTATTAAAAGGAGTTTTAAGCTTATGGGTAGGACTTAATTAATTATTTTACATCTTCTGCTCCTTCACATAAGCAGCTTCCTTGTAAAAATCTTTGATTGTTTGCCATACATTTTTATGAACTCTGCCTTTTGCCAAATACTGTGATGTTGATTAATGGAGTGAACTTAATCCATTAAGTTCAAAATGTATTGGAAACAGGAGGTGAAAAGGGCAATTTTACACAAATCAATTCCAGAATGATTATTGATTATAAATGTTCTTCACTATTTGCTTTATTATTTTATATTCATAAGAAGTTGGTTATTCTTTCTGTTGTGAAAGAATAAATATTCATGTTCACAGTTCTGCTAAATGCAGCATGGCTTTTAACTGCCCTAAGACAATGTTTTCACAGTCATTTCATTAGCTATGTAAATATTCCATATTTAAAACTAATAATACTTATTTACATTACAAATGAGTCACTAATTTGATAATGCTGGATAACAAAAGTTACACTGTATGATAATAATGTTTATCTTATGTTAGCAAATATAGAACACCATTAGGAAAATTCAAATGTCTATTAAATTTCTTGTTTGTATTTCCTGTACTGATTGGGAGTTCCTGCACTAAAAAAGGATCTTTATGTCATTATAAAGATGGGATTTTTCCTTTTTTTACCTTTAATTTCAGTTATTTCCAGTAGTTTTCTGATGTGTTGGAGCTGGGATGTTCCTGCTTGTGATGTGTAAAGGAGTTGTCTCTCTGACTGCTTCATGAATTCTACTCCCTTTCTTGGAGTGAAAGGCAATAAAAAGTATTGCAGTCACTGAGGTATTTGGATTTGACTTTGAATGCATTCAGAGAGTAGTTTTATTTTAAATAACTAAATATGACACTTTTAAAATAGCTACTGTTCAGAGGAGCATTGATGTGTTATAGACCCTACAATGACTTCCGTGAGGTGATCTCAAAAACTAGACATCAACAAGTCCACTGAAAAAAATGTCTCACTGGTTTTAGGACATTTGAATCCAGAAACCATGCTGGTTTATGAACCCTCTTCCTGCTATAAATATGGGGTATCACAATATAAATAATGCTATTTAACCCAAAATTTATACTTTAAAATAATGACTTGCAGAGCAAGAAATGCCTCATGCATGTGTTATTCACACAGGTTGTGTTTTTCCAGGTATCTTGCTGGCTTCTTAGGAGAAGATCCCATTGTTGAGCTGTGGCAAACTGGCCATTTTCAGCTCTCCTGGTCTCAGTTGCTGCTTCCCCAGTCCTATTAGTGCCCAACAGGCTTGCAGTGTGTCCCAGAGCATTTCTGGACCCCAGGTAATTCATTGTCTTCTGCTCCTTGAAATTTTGGTGATTTCCATTCTTTTCACTTTTCATTGGAGCAAATTTTCTTTTCATTATTCTGTGTTTTCTAAGCAAGAGGAAGATTTAGGTTTGATCTGTGCCAGGTTGAGCTCAGCATAATTTAGCAATGGGACACCTCTCTGACCCTGCAGTATCAGGGACCTTGTTGGTTCTTGGCACATCTTTTGCTCCCTCTTTCCTTTCCTTATTGCACCATAATTATTTAAATCTTCTTAAGTTTCTGAGGTCTTTTTATAAAAACAAGTTTTATTCTCTCCCCCTTTTTTTTTTCCATTTTCTTTTCCAAAACAATAGGAAACTTTCAATTTGAATCAAAAGAAGGATAAAATGAATATTTGACAAGTGTTCTGGGACTTTTTAACTAAGTTGCATGTATCAAACATGTTCAGGTTTTGACGTGTTCTCCTATTGTCCACATGTATTTTTAACAACAAGTTGTGTCAAGATGCATCTGCTTTAATCTCATGTATTTTGGCAGTTCCTTAACTGGAAGACTCTTTACTACACCAGGTTGTCACAAAAGACTTTCCTTTCATTTTCTTCCTCAACTGACAAAACCAGAAGGGCCTTTACATTTTTAATGACAAAGAGGGTTTCTGTATTCAGGGGAAAAAGGGAAAAAACACCTTTTTTGAGAAATGAGGCTGCAGCACACACTTGTACACTCCTTCTGTCAGAACTCAAGGAAAAAATTGTACAGACAAGACATCACTGTAGCCCCTTAAAGCTTTGCTACCTATCACAGAGTTTTGAAAATCTTGTTACAATAAACTTGCCTGCACTTGACATTAATGGTTGATCCTCCATGAGGAAAATATCCTTTTACATGAGGGGATTATTCAAAAAACAAATGAAAAATGTATATTCTGAGGAGGAGGTGAGGATCAGCTGTGAACCTCCTTTGGATGTTGACTCCTGCCAAGGGGGTGAGCAATGACTATGCAACACTTCTGGATTATTAACAAAAAACCTAACAAAGGAAGGCTGGAAAAGGTCTTAAATCTAGAAAACTTTTTTCCCCCGGTTGTTCTTTCTAACTACAGCTCCTTATCTTCCCTCTCTTAATAAGGAACCACACAAATTTAAGCCTGTGGTTGTTAAATATGTTTCAATTTTGTTTTCTTTTTGCAAAGTGTAACAGCTTGCATGGAAAATAATTCAAAAACAGATTATAGCTATGAACACAAACTACTTATTTTTAATTTAACATTTATTGAGAATGTGATATAAAATGTTTTGTGAATTAATGAAAACTATTTTATCTCTTGAAAATGAACCCTATCACACATCTGCTTCAAAATGCATTACAGTGACAGGTTTTCCTTTATTTTCCCTTGAAAAATTCTTTGCTATGTATTTGTTTCATTGTAAATAAGTAATTTTGAATTTGGATTTGCAGAATGATTCAAGGAAGTAGACCTCTACAGTTCTTTAACATTCTTTAATGAAACCATGAGAAAACAACCTAAATCGTTTTATTCCTTCAACCTTGCCCCCGTGTGTCTACTCTGCTGAAATATTTACTAGCATTTACAAGAGCTCTCATTCTCCCTTCCAAAACATTTTTGGCATTTGTAAAAAAAGCCTTCTAACCTGGTATAGACTCTTGTATGTGACAGTCATAATGTGTAGCCATGCAGATGAACATGCAGGTATCACCCAAAATCCTTTCTGTGGATGCACTGAAAGTTATTTTCCTGCAGCAAGCTCTCCTCCCCACTGCTCAGCCACACTTGACCTCAGACTCAGAGTCTAATTGAACACTCCAAGCTTGAATGATTTTGGAACCTGCTCCAGTCCCAGCTGCATTTGATAAGAGTCTCTCCAGCTGTGCACCCAAAAATTACTTTCTCTTTAATTAGTCTCACATTATATGGGATACCCCTTACCACATTCTACCTTGCAGCTGCTACCCAGGCCTTTTCTAGGACCTTATAAATTTCTGGTTATGTCACTGGAAAAAAGTGCTGGAGCTGCAGGTGTGTGATAAAACTAAAGTAGAATAAAGAGGGGATTCTGCCCCACTCAGGTGAGACTCCACCTGCAGAGCTGAGCCCCAGCCCTGGTCCCAGCACAGCAAGAACCTGGAGCTGCTGGAGAGAGCCCAGAGGAGGCACCAGGATGAGCAGAGGATGGAGCAGCTCTGCTGGGAGGAAATGCTGGCACAGCCTGGAGAGGAGAAGCTTTGGGGTGAGCTCAGGGTGGCCTTGCAGGGCCTGAGGGAGCTGCAGGAAAGATGGAGAGAGACAATTGCCAAGGGCTGGAGGGACAGGACACAGGGAATGGCTCCCAGTGCCAGAGGGCAGGGATGGATGGGATATTGGGCAGGAATTGTTCCCTGTGAGGGTGGGCAGGCTCTGGCACAGGGTGCCCAGAGCAGCTGTGGCTGCCCCTGGATCCCTGGCAGTGTCCAAGGCCAGGTTGGACACTGGGGCTTGGAGCAGCCTGGGACAGTGGAAGGTGTCCCTACCTGTGGCAAGGGGGTAGAACAAGATGGTCCTTGAGATCCTTTCCAACCCATTCTGGGATTCAGTGGATTGACAATTTAGCCATTTGGTATCTGGAATAACAGAAATTATATAGCAGTTATGGCTATTGTCATAAGTAGATACTGTCTATCAAGTAGATACTGAAACAAGTAATTTACTATTAATATCCAAGCTGTTGTTCACATGACTTCATTTCCACATGTAAAGACATACTGTCCTCTCTCCCAGTACATCCAGGAGCAGTCAAATCCAAAAATCCCTTTTTCTTAGAATACAGATCCTGTTCAGATGCACATCTTGGCTGTCAAAGAGTACAAAAAGGGTGTTGGATGTACATGACTGGCTTTCTATGCCAGCTCAGAATCTCTACTTCCTCAACATCTCGAGGGGAATCATCTGCTTTCCCAGAGAAAAAATACAAAATTTTGTCCTTGCATTCAAGCTCCAGTTTTTAAACTTGTCTTGTTCCCCCAGACACTGGATAAAAATCAAGATTACAGATTTCATCTATCCTCAGTACAGGTCTCTCTGCACCTGAATGCCAGTAGCTGATGGTCCTGTTTGTCTGGAGCTTTGTTCGTTGTTATTATCCACCCTCCAATAGAATACCACCAGGTTTTCTTTCTCTCTCTGCAGACTGATTTTCTGATCCTGTCGTGTTGCCTCCTCTACCATTCAGTATCCAAAGCTGGTGCAG
>VZSR01001295.1:1458305-1468572 GCA_013398615.1 Brachypodius melanocephalos | reverse complement strand
ACCTCGCCTCTGACTGGTCAAAATACACGCCAATCAGAAAAACTGACTTCTGATAAGTCAACTCAACATTTAGCCTGCAGAAAAGGAGACTCAGGGATTACCTTATCACTCCCTACAACTTCCTGAAGGGTGGTTGTAGTCAGCTGGAGGTTGGTCTCCTCCCAGACAACAGTGGACAGAACGAGAGGACAGAGTCTCAAGCTGCATCAAGGGAAATTAAGGTTGGATATTAGGAAAAAGTTTTTCATGGAAAGAGTGATAAAGTACTGCAATGGCCTGCCCGGGGAGGTGGTGCAGTCACCATTCCTGGATGTGTTTAAAAAAGACGGGATGTGGCACTTGGTGCCATGATTTAGCTGAGGTGTTAGGGAATGGGTTGGACTTGATGATCTTGAAGGTCTCTTCCAACCTAGAAATTCTGTGATTCTGTGAAGGAGCAGCAGTGTGGAACCCCATGTACCTGGGCAATGCTGAAGGCAGGGAAAGGTGCTACAGCTCTTTGAGCCTCCCCAGAAAATGAGGACCCTGGTTTGTAGCTTCTCAGTGTGGGCAGCAGGGGAGGGAGGGGATCCCATCTCTCTGCTCTGCTGTGGTGAGACCTGGATTGCTGCATTCAGTTCTGGTGACCCCAACACAGGGAAGACATGGAACTGTTGGAGTGAGTACAGAGGAGGCCACGGAGGTGCTGAGGGGGCTTGGAGCAGCTCCCCTGTGCAGCCAGGCTGGGAGAGCTGGGGCTGCTCAGCCTGGAGAGGAGAAGCTTTGGGGTGAGCTCAGAGCTCCTTCCAGGGTCTGAGGGGCTGCAGGGAAACCAGAGAGGGACAATTCCTCTGGAACTGGAATGACAGGACAGGGAGGGAATGGATTCAAGCAAAATTCAGGTCAGATACTGGGCAGGAATTGTTCCCTGGCAGGGTGGGCAGGCCCTGGCACAGGGTGCCCAGAGCAGCTGTGGCTGCCCCTGGATCCCTGGCAGTGCCCAAGGCCAGGTTGGACATTGGGGCTTGGAGCAGCCTGGGACAGTGGAAGGTGTCCCTGCTCATGGCAGAGGGTGGAATGGGATGGGCTTTAAGGTCCCTTACCTCCCAAACCATTCTGGCATTCTGTGTGAGTATTTTCCTGGGATTACAAAAACACTGTGGAGGACACTGAGAATGTCCTCTTTTCCTCTCTGTCTTACTCTCCCCTTTTTTCTTAATCTTTTGGCCTTCTCTACTATAATAGATTTGGGTTTAGGTTCTGGGGTGTTTGTAGATTTTGAAAGGTGAGTGAAAAGCTGTGAGTGGCTTGAGGATGTTTGCACTTGTGGTTTTGATACTCCCTTGCTAGCTGAGTACCAGGCTTAATGACTGTGCAGTCTCATCATCCCTTAGACCCATTTACTGGAGGCCTTTGTTTTCTTTCCTCTTTTTTCCCCACCTCAGGCTGCAAAGCCTGTTTTTGTTTGGTTTTTTTTTTTAATTGCAAGGACATTTCTAGATTGTCTTCATGTCTCTTTCTGGAGCAGCTGGCAGTAAAGGAAAAAGAAATTTTCCAAGGAAATATAAACCAAAGGAACATTACAACCGTGTATCCGTTAAGTACTAATATCCACTAATTACTAATACCCTTCTGAGTGCACTGCAAGATGGAAAAACAGTGACTGGTGCAGGTGCATTACTGGCAGCAGTGCAAAGCTTGCTCATTGTCAGTGCAACAGTAACAAAGGAACCATCCTGATTTTGACACAAAATTTGCTCCTGTAAAATTCCCTAACTTCTAAATTCTGGAGTTGAATTTAGATCCTTCATATGGACACAGGAACAAACTCTTCTTGCAGCTTGGAAATGACAAAAGGCTAACGATGCAGTAAACAACCTTGATTCTCTCTCTCTGTACAACCTTTTAATGACTGTCATTGCTTTAGCTCCAAGAGGTTGGTGATCTAATTAGGGCAAATTGAATAAGACTGCTTTTATGCTAAAGCATGAGAAAGTTAATTGAAATCAATCCATGTTCAGTGAAAATGCTGGAGACATCACTGATAATTTAAAGAAATTAAAAGATGTTGTCCTGAAGCAAGGCAGAAACATTAAGTATAAGAGTCTGTTAAAGAAAACTACCTAAAATATTTAAATGATATTATACAGCCAAGATGGACTAGACATAGCTGAAGCAATTAAAACCCCTGAAGCATAAACTCAGTCATGTGTAATCTGCTTTGAGCTATTTCAAGCCATTTGTTTCTTGTAAAGTCATGGATATTGTTTTAAATCCCATTTGTGACATTTTGTGAACAATGGTGGGTGCTTCCCTTGCAAGCCTCCAGTTCTCACTGATGGGCCATTGTGCTCTAAGAAAATTTAAATTGAAATCCATTTTCCAGGCTAATTTTAAATTTTTTGTTCATAGGATGCAAAACATTGATTTGGTAGATCTGAAGGTTAAAATCTAGTCCCTTGTTTTTTAAGAAATTTGTAAACATGGCAGGGCAAACATGATGGGTTTTCTTTCTGAAATCCCCAAATCTATCTTAAAATCATTAAGGTTGGGAAAGACCTCCAAGATCATCAAATCCAACCTGTGGAACTTGCTGAGGAGATGAGAATTCAGAGCTGCACAGTTCTCATTTAGAAGTTCCTTCTGGAATGAGTAATAGGATATAAGATAAAGAGCAGAATAATAAGAGAAAAAAGTTAAATAATGTCTGCAAAGTTTATGTTGTTGCTGTCTGCATTTAGGCTCTGGACAGATGCGATGGACCTGACTGTTACCTGCCACCTCTGGCAGGGCTTCTGCAGTTCATTGAGGAGGCTTAACTGCAATGACACACGCTAGGAATGCTGGACAAATATGAAATTGTATCAAAGATTAATTCCATAAAGTACACCATAGGCACAGGCTGAAGACAGCTAAAATTAATCTGCCAAATAGTAGTAGTTATCTTTTATGGTCTGACACAACTTGTACTTGCAGATGTGTAGAAATCTTGGTCTTGGCAGTTACCTGCTTATCCAGAGTTGAACATACGGAGGTGTAAAAGGACTGATTTGGAGCCAACAGCAGAATGCAGCTGTCCTGCCAAGGGTTCTCAAAACAAGTATTTGAGCTCATTTTACTGGTGGTGTGTATGTCCCAGTCCCAGGGCCTGATTATCCTGCTTCAGCTCCAGACCTGGGTCCTGAGGGAGTTTGTAACACATCCAACAGTCCTGACCATCAGCACATCACAGTCTCCCTCCTGTGGTGCACACTAGGCTGTCATCCACACCCCAAAATCTCATGGACATTAGGGATGGCCATCACCTGCTGGAGGCCAGGGTAGGTGCTGCAAAGCCTTCCTCTCCACCACACACCTGGGGGGGATGGAGGAAGAGGTGACATTTAAATCACATAAAAAAGGAAGGGAACAAAACACTTGGAAGACTTTACAGCCTTGGAGTGGATATCAGTTAATTTTTATTAATTGCATTATTAACTGTGTTTGTTCCTTGTTTTTATGTGTACATGTGCCCACCTCCAATAGAAAAGGTTTTCACTTTTGGATTGAATGCTACTCAAGTTAATAGTGGAATTTGTCTTTTTTCCTTCTAGTCCTGTGCCAGGTAAGAATCTTGGATTGATGCAGCATTTTTTGCTTCTTTTCTTCCTCTTAAAATTTATTTATTTTTATTTTAAGCACAATTTATTACATTTGAACCAATTTAATAATTTTTCTTGTGGTTTTTTTTTGTTTCTTGAATTGGAAATGCTTTGACTGTGCAATGCTGGAAGATACTTTTCATCCCTTTGTTTATCTGCATTCAACACAAGGTAGAAGGAATAATGTTCTTAGTCAAAAATTGGAAGCAAGTTATTTTAGTATAATCTGTTGATCTTCCATGCCCTGGATTACTGCAGAAACTCTGCCAGCCTTCTGGTCCCTCTTCATTGAACTTAAATGCTGAAGTTTCTGTGTTTTCAGACAAAACCCCCCTACATTATTCTCCTTTATATTATGAATATTGTGCTGCCTCAAAGGATATGTCTGCTATGCGTGTGTACTATGGTGTCTACTGGTTCTAACTGGGATTAACATTTTATGTGCAAAAAGTGATGATCAGAGACAACATAATAGCTGGGCGGGGTAGAGAGAACATAGAAGCAAATAAAGATTTTATGCCAAGTAATGTATTGATTTGTTTGGGTCACTCAGGAATTATGAATAATGTCAGGAAATGAGGCTGGGAAGCACCTGGTATTTGGTGCCTTAGTAATGAAATCATTCTTTTCTCTCAAAATATTTCTGTGAAAAAAATCTAGAAAGGTAAAG
The DNA here is from genome assembly GCA_013398615.1 of Brachypodius melanocephalos. Classification (NCBI taxonomy): domain Eukaryota; kingdom Metazoa; phylum Chordata; class Aves; order Passeriformes; family Pycnonotidae; genus Brachypodius; species Brachypodius melanocephalos. Next base: position 1,464,282 of record VZSR01001295.1, on the reverse strand, counting down.
AAGCAGCTCTGCCCACAAAACATCTTCAGGACTTCTTTGCATGTAGCAGCTAGAGATCTTTAAAAATCCTGCATTTTTAAATGTGCACCTTATAGTAGCTTCAGAAATAAATGTTTGGGTTTTTTCCTGTTCTTAGACCTAAACTGCACATGGAAACTGAACTTAAACTAGCATTTTACAGGAGGCTTAGCTCAACTTTTTAGATGAAATATACTTTCTTAATTTTGAAAAGCAGTCTGAGTTATGTCTCAGTTTGGCCGAGCTGGTTTTCCCCCATCACTTCCTTTTAACTCTGTAGATCACCTCTAACAAGTTTAGCTTTCATGCACTTTCATGTTGCACTAGAAACTCACTGTGAGGATGCCATGCCTTATTTCCTCTGCAAGACATTTAATCAAAAATGACCCACAATTTCAAGCATGAATGCCCAACATCTCATTATTAACCACTCTCTGGGACTTTTTAGAGTGCTCTAACCTCAGCTGGGATGTGGTGACAGGATTCAGGAGACCACTGGTGTTTTATAGTTTAGCTCATCTTTTAACTCTCCCTGCTTTTTGGTAGGAAAAAGCAGTGGGAAAGTATCGCAGTAGGTTTTTGTATCAGCAGGGAAATTGTTGATCTGTCTGACCTTGGTCTAATTTGAGACCTCAAGAAATAAAATAAGAGGCAGTCCAAAGAATGGACTCTTGAGTTAATTTGCTTTCCCTGCTCCTTGACTTCTCAAGGGTTTCGCTACAAGGACGCTTTCCAGGGAGTTCATGAATTTTTCAGACACCTTTCATCACTGACCTTTCACTTCAATTTGAAGAGAATGGCAAGGTCTGGGCAGAATGACATTGTTACCATTGCCTTTTAATTTGTCTGGTGTCAACCAAGCACAACTACCCAGCCTTTGTAATCATGTTGATCTAGTCTGCCTAGACCTCACTGATCTGGGCAGAACATTTTCCCCACCTTAATCTTTACAAATGTGGTGTTACTTGATGAAATAAAGCTTGAAAGAGGGTCAAGAAAAATGATGACTAGAGCTGAAAGTTATACTTTTCCCATAGCCCAGATTTCTCAAAGTCGCTCAGGGATTGTTTGTTTTCCTCTTTTGAAAGAATAAGGTTTGAGTCCCATTAATTTTTTGGAAGAATGGCGATACCTGGGTGCTTAATTCCTAATAAAATTAGAGATAATCTTTCCACATAATGGCAGCATGGGCAGAACTGATAAAATGATGGGAATGAGGAATATTGCCCAGATAAAATATAAAACAAGAAATGTGGCCATTCCTGTGAGCTGCAATGCTTTTAACACATCATTTAGTCCTAGGCCTTTGTAATATTGGTGCTAATTAAGTGAGGCTCCAGTTTACATCAGGCTGCTACAGCAATTACCATGTCCAGCTAAAGGCCACATTAAATGATTTGGGTCTCAGCTAATGGCTAATTCCAGCAACACTATTTCAAGACAGTGATATTGTTTAAAATTTGTAATGCACTCATATTCTAGCAAGGAACCTTTTGTTTCTCGATAGTGATCAGTTTGCTTTTATGAAGATAATTATTTTTCTACAGATCCCCTCTTTTTCTGCTTTTACATTTGCAAAAAAACTGCAGTGAGCTGTTGTAAACTCTGAGTCATCATTTACAGGTTGCAAAGTGAGGTGGTTTGGTGATATCCACAGAGAAACATGAAGTGAACAAATCAAATTAAATTAAAAAGGGAAAACAAAAAGCAAAAGGAATCAGGTTACATTGTTGTACACGATGCCCTCAGAATGTTTTGTTGGTACATGTGATGTATCCATAGAACTTTGACATGCAAATTAAAGCTGCTGAATCCAGCTAAAGTTCATTAGATACTTTCATCATTTCTGGGTTTTCAGATTTACCCTATTACACTTAAGAATTACCAAAAAGCCCCCACTGCTGGCATCAGAATCTGCTTTTTGGTTACCTTTATGTTTCTTTAACAATATTTTATGTCCATTTAGAACATTTTGCATTTCTTACTGTGTTTTAAAGGGTGCAGAAATTCTCTTTGACTCATTGTCAGTCAAGCATATCTCACCTCATTATTTTATCCTAATTTAACATGGTTTTGGAATGTTCTGGGCCATACTATTAATATAATAGTGAAATAAGAGTTGCTGCATACAACCCTTGGGATTAAAACCACCTCTGCAGCCATCAGTACAAATCCTGAGAGAACAAACTTCCCACCTGGTGATCCAGCTCTGTCCTGTCCTGTGGGCTTGCCTCAAGGAATTCCGAGGTCATCCTTCCCTTAGGAGCATATGTAGGAAATAACATATCTATATTCAAGTTGAGGAAAATATTAAACAGAATGTCTTTATCCATTGTAATCTCATGCCCTCAACTTTGGGAAGCAAAATCCCCAATTCTGTTGCACCACAGACTGAATTATTTCTTTTCTCCTGTTGAAAAGCAAATCATTTCCCCCCTTTGTAAATGCAGTAATTTGAGATTTGCTATGAGTTTCAAACACTGTTAAATAGACAGAAATGTATCTTGTAAGTACTTTCAGATTGGAAAAAGGTTTGAGTTTTGAGTCTGGATTTGATGCTAGATTGGCACTTCTCTGGCTGATGGGAGCCCTGGGAGCTGGGGGTGATGGGAGCTGCTCTTCAATCTTCAGGCAGAGAGTCAGAGCTGCTATCATTCACTTTCCATGCATGGGGTTTTTTTAAATGTAGAACAGGATAATAATGTTTTCCTTCCAAAGTGTGTGATGTCAGGAGTGGGAAAAAGAATGTTATGTATATTTGTTTCTTTCTAAAGTAGGATTATGAAAGCATAAAAGTTCCTAAAACACTTGTAAGCTGAATGGTTCATTACTTTTAAAATTACCAGTAAGTAGAAAAAAATCTTTGCTGACTACCTGGTATTTTTGCAATGGCATTTTGTTTTGCCTTAAATATTGCTTTTGGTTTGCATTATACTGTTTGCCCACCTAATGAATTTTCTTGGAATTTCTATCTTTCAGCACCTGATTTTTGCCTATTAGATTTAAACAAGATAAAACCATTCTCTGTGTAAGTCCTCTGGGGAAAAGCTGCAGGTAAGTGATAATAGCAATTATGGTAAATGCTGAACCCAGCATCTCTAAGTGCTTGCTGCAAAAATTCTCTATAAAATATTTCATGTTAATGTTAATCACATGGTCTATGTTGTTTACCTGGAGCTCTTTCCATGAAAACAGCCCCACAGAACTAAAAAATTAAGTAACCAGAGTCTTTGCACTTTAAATGTTTGACTTCTGTTATATCAAGAATTATATTCATATAACAATGTTTAAAGGAAACACGATGCTGTTTGATTATAGGAAAACACCTATGGGAGAAAAATAATTTGAATCAGTTTTAGGCTGATTGTAAGATTTAGGTTTTTTTCAGTCAGCACAAATTCCAGTTGTGCTGTTTTGCAGACCAGGCTGTGCAAGAGCATTCTGAGGCATAATTAATTGATGATACATGTGTGACAGATACACTGCACAGTCATTCAGTCCCTCCAGACTGACACAACTATGCCCATTTTATAGGTACAATCAACCTGCATTTTTCTCCTGGGACCATTGTTCTGGTGACACTGAGATTTGATTTACTTCTCTTAGGAAGTGTCCTCTTTCCTGTCAATGGTTATCTGTTGCTGGTAGTGGTACTGCAAGGCAGTATAAACTATATTTTATTTAGAGAGTCTTTCCACAATGCCTCGGTGATCACACAGAAATGAAAATGAAGCAGGCTCTGATTTATCCTGCAACTTATTAATGAAAAAAATAATTGCATGTGTGTTCTTGTGGAGTCTTTAACTTACACATTTAAAAGTGCTCCACACTGGCCAAGCTGCCAAAGCCTGAAAGGCAGACAGCTCCTTTAATATGAAAAGTTCAAGCAGCTTAGTCATGCTTTCTAAAGGAGAAAAATCTTGACTCCCCCTTCCCTAGATTAGCTAAAAGCCTTTTGCTATCAGTTTGTATTGCTTTAGAGTTCATTCCTAACAAACCTGTGTCCTTGCAGTGTGTAGCTCCCAGCTGTCAGAAACCATTTCTGCAGCTTGTGAATTTAATCAATTTGGTGTGTCTGCTGAAAGTAATAAAACATCATTGAAATTCTGATTTAAGAAAGTTAATGCACTAACTGCTCCCCATGTGACTGCAGACAGCTAAACTGTAAGATATGGACTTTCTATTGTAAAGCTCTTAAAAAAAATTACACTGATATCCTTGATTGCACTTTAACTTGTGAATTAATAGACCTTTAAATTTGGAAGCAGCTCATCACCTTGCATTAAATGAAACAAGGGTATTTTGGACAGTTTTTAACAAAGGTTCAAGATAATACCAAAGGTAGATAAATACAGAAAATTTCAAAACTTACCTGCATGGGCAGCCTAAGGCCTCCATCTCTAGAATTCTACCCCCCTGCTCATCTCTTGGGCAGCAAAGTCTCTGTGCAGGTTTTCTGTAGCAGTTCTGGACTATCTCTTCTGCCTTTTTAGTCTGTGTGTGGTATAAACTTGAACCCTGGAGGGTGTCTCAGCTGGTAGATTGCTGCACTGTGTTCTTATTGCATGCTATGTTTGCTCTTCTGTTGTTACTCTGATTTTGTTTTAATTCCATGGTTCAGCTCATATCATGACATATACTGGCCAGTTTAGTGACCTAAAGAGGGGTTGCACAATTTTTTTGTGAGATGATAAATAGGAGTGGTTTCATTCACCAGCATTAATCATGCAGGCTGGAAGTCCCAACATGGGGAAATCTGGTAAACTTTTAAGGCAAGAGGAAATTTTAAGCTCATGCCAAAAGTCAGAAAAATATCTCCAGAAGGAAATGATGGTTAACAAGCACTTGATTCTGAAAACCAGTAGTGAAACAAATGGGTGAATTCTGAGAGAATGTACTCACCAAACAGCAGTAACACAAAAAAGCTGGCAGGAACTGGGAATGGTTTGCTGACAATTGGTTGAAAAAACTGCACTGCGAGGATTTAGTCAAGGAGATGTGAAAATAAATCACTGAGGCAGTGTCCAGCAGAGTGTATTGACCTTCACACCAGTACACACATTGCAAATTACAACAGTATCAGTAGGAAGGGAAGAAACAGAGGCTAAAATACAGAAAGAATGCAAATGTGAGCAATGGAAAGCCATCCATTACAGCATGTGAGTGGCAATCAATAACCTCTTAACTAGGCAAGGGAGAGAAAATAACTCCACATGGTGTGTTGTCAGAGGGTGCAGGACCTCAGGCCCTTTCAGAAAGTGAGAACAGTTGCAGTGTGGTACAGATTTGCTAATAATAAGGCAGGGCATTTAAAACCTCTGGGAGGTGAATTTCTGAGGGAGCACAGAGAATGAGGAGCACGGGAGATGGAACTCAGAGCTCAGATTCCACCTGCCTTCATCTCCAGCTGCCTCGAGTGCCAGGTCAGGATAAGGGGCAGAACACCTCAGTCTCATTTCAAACCTCTGAGACAAACCCCTGAGAGAGAACCTAGCATGCAAAAGGGAACCATGCAGAGTGAGCCAGGAAGGAGTGCTGGGAGCCTGCACTTGCCACACGCAAGTCTCTCACTTGTTGATGGATTTTAGTTGGTTTTCCCCCCCTTTTTCTAAGTATGATGGGAAAGAGATCTGATAACACAACTTCATGTACTTGTAAGAAATGGTGCTCACTTTTAAAATTTCAAAGATTTATTAAACCTTAACAAAATACAACAAAAGACAGAATAAGGAAAAACTACACCTAATTACACCTCTGGGAGCATGGGACTAAACCGACATGCGCTCGCTTACAAAATGGCTGCTTGTCTTGGTTTGAAAAGATGGGTGTCTGCTAAGGAAGGCAGGAGCTTCCCTTGAAATAGAAAATGTAAACCCTCTCCTTTTGAATTATTATAATTTTGAAATTAAGGGGATCTTAGGAATAACAGTTCTTTACTAGGAAAATTAAAATAAAAATG
>VZSR01001295.1:1448179-1458205 GCA_013398615.1 Brachypodius melanocephalos | reverse complement strand
TGGTTCTGTTGAAGCAATGATTCTGTAGAAGGGTGTAGTTTTTCTTTGAAGGTTCTGTGATGGTGTAAATGGGTCCGGTCTTCCTCTGGGAATTCAGTAGAAGCAGGCTGCTCTGGTGTTCTGAATCAGATTTTTATCCAGGTAGGAATGCTTGGCTCCTCCCACTGGGTGGAGCATCTCACAATGGGATGACATAATTTTATCAGTCATGCAGTGAGACTTAATGACCCATTAACAGAGGATATTTCGCCTTCCTGCACCAGAGAAGAGATTATGAACTGCTCCACCTGATTTCAACAGATGGTGATAGAACACATACTTCTGGTTACATCTTGTGTTGCAGCTTGAGACACTGCTTCAGTTTTTACATCTTTGATCTTGTATCAGGTAACCCTAGCCCTCCCAAAGTCTGACAGTTCTTTGCCGTCCATTGGTGGAGTCTGCTTTCTTGCGACTTGGTTGGAGGTCAGGTGTTGCCATGCTGCACCCCCCAGTAACAAACTTGCCCTTCCCCCAGATGCCCTGACTAGCAAGGCCATCCAGTGACAACAAACAAGGGGGAGGGGAAAGAGGACTATGGAGAGAACATATCACAATAACACACACCTATAAAACTTCTCTTAATGTACATATAATATTCATCCCCTAATTATGAGAGCCAACCATCGCATTACCCATCTATAACATACTGAAACTGCAGCAGACCCTGGCTCTGCTCACCTGCACCAAACTCCTGCCAAGGCAGGGACACCTGAGCAGGTTGTACAGGAACATATTCAGGTGAGGTGGAATATCTTCAGAGAAGGAGCCTCTACAGCTTTGCAGACCTCTGCCTCTGAGACTTATACATCTAAAAATATTGAGGCTGTCAGTTGTGGGAGTGGAGCTGGAGCTGCCTGAGGGTATTGGCTTGAGACCGTGGGAACCCGGTCTGTAGTTAACCTAACCAATGCTCAGCTTAGGGTAAGCATGATTCAAGCAGCCTTGACTCCTGGGAAATAATATGATGATAGTTCTGGTCATACCAAGTTGCGGTTCCAGAAGGTTCCCAAGTTCTTCTTTCATGATTGGTTGTCAGTTGGTGCAGAGTTTTCACATATTTTGAATTATTGTTTCTGGTTGGACCCTTACCCTCAGCTCTGCCCCTCAATCAACCCTATATGTATACCCTGCCTACTCCATCCCTGATCTTTGGAATTAGCCCCATACTGTTGTTCAGCTTCTCCTGTTTGTTGTTTTCATCATTAAACTCTTTCACTTTCCGGACAATTCCATTGTACCCAACCTTTTATTTATTGCCACCTTGGTCCCAGCTGATGCGGTCCTGGGGTTGCGGAGCTGGAGCCACAACAGTCAGCGCGTAGAAAACTAAAGGAATAATCATAATTGAAAAAATCTTTTTAACTTCTCGCTAATCTCACAGTTATGTGCAAGTCAGACTTGTCAGAAGATGTAGTTTTTAAGTCCTGTCATGTTTGTAATCTACCTTGTGTTCTTTTGCCATAATGGGACTCTGAAAACAGCTATAAGGTATATTTATCTCAAAGCCAGATATTTTAAAATATATTTTGTGCAAGAAAGACAGTGAATTGCAGCAGGTTGTAAGGAGCTTTGCAATTCTTGCTTTTTGTTTTCTATGTTCTTTGTCTTTCTTTTGTATACTGTGACAGATAAAACAAAATAAAGGTCCTTCATATAGAATGAAAATATAAAACAATATAAGGAGCTCCTTCATCAGAGAATGAGAGAATAAACCATTTTGGGATGTTGTTTAATGGACAGAGCACAGTCGGACATGAAAGTGAGGAAATGAAAGTGTAGTCAAATACAGTCTTACTCTTTCCTTTCTTTATGTTTCAATTTTTCCTGGCAGAAAACAGTTGAAAGGGGATCAAGTAACTGTGCACTTTTCCCAAATGGTATCAACCTATGGCTTCCTAAACCTGGGGAGAACTTTGCAGACTGGACAAGTCTTGTCTACATTGAAATTCATGCTGACAATGTAGTGGTGCTCTTAGGAGTTACTAAGGCTGCAGTTCTCTAGAGTTCTCAGCTTAAAGCCTTTCACTAAAACATTTAGAAAATAACATAAAACAGGAAAACAGAAAGAATTGATTTTTTTTGCTGCACACAAATACTGGGTTTAAGGTAAGTCTTACTATAGTAACTTCTGAGCACTGTGTCTGTAACTCAGCCCATTGCCTTGATCTTTTGTCCTCCTCTGTGATGTACATGATATACAGACACTGCAAACAGGAGGGTTCTATGTTTGCAGGTCTTTTAGCTCTAAGCTACATTATATTATACATAGCTTTTTATCCAGCTATGTATTTGGCTGGCTTATAGATCCATACAGAGCATTTAAGATGCTTTATCTTTATGCTGTGATCACTCCCAGTGAAACACCCATGTCACCAATATCTAGGAGAGTTCCAGATGAATTCTGGATGAACTTTTGACCTCCTGTGCAGTCAATGTCAGAGTATTGCTTCTATGAACAGAGCTCCTGTAATAATTCTAATTGTAAGCTATCCTTTCAAGCAGAAGTTAACTGATGTGTTTTTTCAAAGTACCTTACAAAGAAGAGAAAACATTAAGGTATGTTTTTTCCTCTTCCAAAAATCTTACAACTTCAGTTATGAGATTTCAAAATCTAAAATAAGTTTTGTTCTCAGTCACTTAAAAATTGTGCAACAATATAAAGCTCTACAGCTTAGAAGCAATGCTGTTGCCCCATACCTTGGGCTTGTAAAAACCTTTGTTAAGAGGAAAAATTAAGCTTTAATCATACTGTTATTTTTAATGGATTTAGATCCTAACTTCTCTGCTCTGAAATTCTTTACTCTTTACTCGAGTCACTGCAGCCCTGTTCTGTGCTAGAGGCTTCACGCCAGCATTCATGGGGGCAAGAGAGCAGCACCCCAGATGTACTCATTCACAGCCCAGCCTGTTTGCTGAGTCAGCATCAAAAGAAAATATATTAAATACTATATTCATATAATATTCATGGTAATATTTACCTAGATTTCATCACCTTACAGTGTTGATGCTTACAAATGCAGATATAAATGATATAACCTAATATTTGACTGAACATACTTTGTAATAATTCTGAATAATGGCAATCTTTGTTCTTGAATTCAACCTTTTCTATTACATTAATGCAATTTGTATAATTATTATCTCTAAAGGTCTTCTAAAATTTTTATGTTTCCAAAGTCATGAATCAGAATGTAAGATGATTACACAGGAAAAACAAAGCTGTTGAATTTTAATTTATATAAAAGAATGTTATTGTTTTAATTCATAATATTGACTTTTACAAAATGAACACTCAAAGAACTGCTGATTTGCCAAACTTAAGTACTGCAGCACTCAAGAAGTAACAGAGACCTAAACCAAAACTGATACTTCATGTTCACTTATGAGATACCATTATTTAAGGTAAACTGAAACCAAGATCTAGGACCCTTTCTACCAGATATTATTGTCCACATTTAATCAAGTTGGCATTGTGTTCACCACCTCAACAGATCACAAGAATTGTGTTAGGTTGGTGCCAAGTCCCCTAACTTCTGGAAAACTTACAGTGTGTCATCTTCTGTACAGATTTTACATTATGTTTTTGGTATTGTGACTCTGCAAAGGAATTGTACAAATGCAACTGACCCAAGCAGAGAAGCCTTCACAGAACAATTTACTTATGACTTTACTTAAATACCTCAAAAGTCAAGTATTTTAGGAACATTACTGGCACAAGGACATGTCCCTTTTAACCATGAACCACAATGACCTGAAAACCTAGCTGAGACAAAGAGATGTTTCCTTTAATGGTTTTGAATTGGTTTATTTGTGACAAAGAGGTAAATAGTGCTTTTGAAAGAGTTGTATATATGTGTGTGCATGGTTGCAGTTATTTACAAGTTATTTATATATCATCGGTTATTTAATTAAGGATATGATAGGGAAGCCCGCCCAGTCTGGGTCTCAGCTCTGACCAAGCTGTCTTTGAGTGATGGGAGAGGTGTGCCATCAAACCCTCCCAGTCTAGGTCTTAGTTCTGGCCAAACTATGGCCTTGACTGACAGGGAAAGTTACCAAATCCATGTGTTTCTGTGCTAAAGATGAAAGCAAGTCACTTTAACTAGCTGGTTTAGCTTTACAGAAGCTGAACCCTTTTTCCTTTCAGATAAACGTCAAGGCCTCATCCAGAAGAGGCTTTTCAAGTCCTCATTGTGAAAAGGAGGCTCATCAGTGAAGGCAGACCCTAGATGATGATAAAGCATATAGGCAGTTTAAGTTTCACCTTGTTAATTTTGTTCAAAAGTACATATTTTGTTACTATCATAGTTGCTAAAACAAGAAAAGGGGAGAAGAGGGGTGGATGTACAACTCTCTCAAAAGTCTTCAGTGCTCTCACGTTCTCATATTTTTCTCATGTTTTTCAATTATATTCACAACATAAGTTAGCAAGCCAACAGCTTTTCAGAAGCAAAAGATTGTCAGTAGTAAGACAATCTGCCCATCACCCTACTCAAAATCCAAACCTCAAATATTTGAAAGAGATCAGTGGTAGAAAGATGTATGTTTTTAATTGAAAAGGTCTTGAGTTGAATTGTTTATTGTTTTTAGTACTAAGTTGTAAAATTGTAAATTCTAAGTAATGAAGTGACAGTTCATTTAAGGATTCTATTTGTTTACAAATTGTTTTTCTTTCTGTTTACAAATTGTTTTTCCGGTAATTGGGTTCTTTGTAACAGTTCTTAGGGTTAAATGGTTTCTTGGGGTTTTTTTCAGTGTTGTTGTAACTATAAATAGTTAACCTGTGGTGTGTTAGCCTGAAAGATTGTGATCTGGCCTAACAGCTCCTGGAAGTGAGTGCTGCAACCCCAGTAGTACATGAGATACATCACTAACTAGAAGAGCTAAATTTATCAAATTGGGTGGAAAACCTCATTCAAATTAGATGCATGCTGTCTTATTAATAAAATCAAAAGGGTGAGTGGTCTCAGTACAGCTAGTCTGTAGCTGGACAGATAAACCTGGCTAAGATGGGAAACCCAGCTTGGCTCTCGTGGTTCGATGGGCAGGTCTGTAGGTGAACAGTAGGACTCAAAGAGAGACCCTCAGCCAACCCTGTTCAGTCTTAGATGCAGACACACCACTGGCCAGAGAGAGATCCCAGCCAATCAACTATCTAAACCAGGGAGATTCCAACTCCCTATAAAAGGAGCAACCATATTAAACTCATGGCTGTTTGTTGAGGCCCCTTGGTGAGTTTGTTTAGTTTCTGTCTCCAACCAATGATGTCTAATGTAATATGTCAGCTTTCCCCTGGCTGGATTATGTACGGCTGGGTTAGCATCCATCCAAACATTGTGACCATCGTGGTCTTGTCACAGAATCCCAGAATGGTTTGGGTTGGAAGGAATCTTAAAGATCATTTAGTCTTAACAATTTCCACTATCCCAGGTTGCTCCAAGCCCCATCCAATGTATCCTGGAACACTTCCAAGGATACAGGGGCAGCCCCAGCTTCTCTGGAGAACCTGAAAGTGCCTCACCATCCTCACAGGGAAGTCTTTTATCCATGAAATAATTAATATGGTTTTTTGAGTTGGGCTGTTTGTGTGTGTTTGCACCTCTCCCATAGAAAGTGCTTAATTAAAGCAGCTGTAATTTTCTTTCTTTCAAAAGGATCTCACTAGATAACGTAGTCAGTAGTGAAGACTGAGGAATAAATGAAGAATCCTCCCCAGACAGAAATATAGCTTACTAAACCAAGATAAACATAATTAGACTCATATCTAGAATAAAGGTCAGAGAAATGGTGATATAAATGAAGCCATTCAGCTCAGACTGTGATATTTTTGCTCTAAGTTTGAGAATCCTCAAAGTCATCATTCCCAATCCCTGGCAATATCATCCTCTTTGAGAGGCCTTGACATAGGAAGCCTAAAAATCAAGTGTCCTGAGCCAGTAATTTTGGAAAACAGTGACAGTTTTTCTCCAACCCAATGTTAAGGCTCTGCAGAATCTTTCTCTTTGCTGTCTGATCTATTGTTTTCAGGAATGATTACTGCCAAGAGCTTTCTAATGTAGGTAAATGAACAGCTCCAAATGATTGATGGGAAGGTTTCATGGCCAGTGTTGGGAAAGATCTAAACCTCACAAGAGAGCTGAGTGCCCAACAATTTTTGTTTCAACTTCTGAATAAATGACCAGATTTTGAGGAGGGCACAGTGCCAGCTTTCCTCTGTGCCAGCTTCTCTTTGTTCTTCTCAGCCAGAACTACTGGTTATAGAGAGCTTTCATATATTTTGGATAGGTTCATAAATGGCAATGTAAATTGTAAATTATCTTATTCTAAGGAAAAGGAAGACAAGGCCATAGTGGAGGTTATGATGGAATGAAAAAGAAAGCAGAAAATATTCTTGAAGCAATATGACAAGATAATGCAGTCTTTAAGCATGGTAAATTTGCACATTTTTTCTCTTAATTCTATCCAAGTGCCTGGTCAGGGTTAACATTAATCAAAAATATTCCTCAGATACTGTTTGCTTATCAGGATTATGTGAGAGAGACGGGACTACTGAGAGAGTGTTAAAGCATGATTTATTGCTCTTATCTTCTACAGTCTCATAGAAGGGTGAGAACGTCTTCACATCAGTTGTTGGTAGTCAGTAGTCACAAGATCTCTAGTTACAAAGCCTTTTAAAGATTTATTAGCCAATAAAATACTGCCACAAAGATTGTTGTTTGTGTCTTTAACCCAATTGTTGATTATTTTGTTTTGCACGTTTTGCCGCAGTGCGGCTTTTCTTAACCAATCATATAATGACACAAATCTACAGTACTACACCTTAAAACTTCTTACTATCTTTATAATTAGTTCTATATCTTAAACTTTAAACTGTAAAACTTTCCACTACCTAGCTTAACATGTTTCTGCTTAAACTACAAATCCACATTATTGCTTCTGCTCTCTAAATCTGGAAGCCTTTTCCAAGGTCTCAAGTTGAACCCTGTATCCATTTCTAAGTCTGGTTTGTAGACACAAGGTCTTGAGAATTTTCTGTGCCTTGATTTCCCACATTTGCTAAACTTTTATCTCTGACCTACTTTCAATTTCACAGGGTGAGGAGCTGAATGTAAAGCATTTCCATCTATTTATGGTCATTAAATATTGACAATGTTGAAAGCAGTAATGAAATGCCCACTATATTAAACATTATTGAGGAGTTATCACAGCTGATTGTTTTATCAGGTTTGAATAGCTTAGCAAGTTGTTATCTCTTGCAATTGCACCTGTTGGAATTGTGCTCACAAGTGGTTTGTGAGAAGTGATTGCACTGGAATTGCAGGGAGCAACACCCAATACTGTGGTTTACTTTTTGTTTAGATTTGATACTAAACCTCCAAGGACAGCAAAATCTGTTTAACTTAAAATGGCTGTGATGCCTCTTTAGTTTAATTCCAAACAGACCTTTCCCTGTGGAAGCAGTTACTCTAGCAAGGGGGTTTTGTAGGTTCTATTCTCCAAAATATAATGCCAGGGAGGTTTGTCTGCTTTCAGAGATATACCCTCCTTAAAGAAGAGTTTGGAGAAACAAGCTGGCCACAGAATTAAGGAGGAAAATAACTTTTACTCATCTGTCATGTCTCTGTTGCCTTCCCCTCTTCCTGTGTGTTCAGTCTAATCCTTCTGTCTAGTTAGGAGCCACACATCTTGATGGAGCTGTCAGCCAGGGAAGTTAACTTGTTTTGATTTCCCTTTCAGGATCTGGTAGCCCCATCTGAGAGCAAAGGTTTGGAACATTCTGGCAGTTCTCTTCCTTGAGCACATCACTAGTGCAAACAACAGCAGGTCCAGCAACCATGTGGTGGAACAGGATATAGGATGATATATTTTAGAGGAAAGAGATTCCTGGAAACTGCATAAATTAAGAGAGTTTCAGACTGGGAACATTCTCATTCTTCTCACTGAGGCCTGTGACCTCTGACCTTCTGCTTGGCTGTTATTGCTGCATTTCATAGACTTTTGGAGAGATTGCTGTTTTACATTTAACACTCTCTCTCTGCCTGCCTAACAATAAAGGACTGATCAAGCCAGCCAGGAAGACCAGGCAAGATAAATTAGATGCTTAATTTGCACATCAGGAACTTCAGACAGCCTAATTTTAAGAGGACATTTTGATAAAGTAAAATGGCACTATGCACATATTAGTAATTGCCAGTTCCACAAAATCATTAATGATAGACGAGCTTTGGGCTTTGAATCTCTGCATAAATTAGTGTTTGAAGGCTATGCCATGAAACACAGATGTCAAAACTCATTAGGAAACTTATCACATAATTGTCAATATTATTTGTAATTTATATTATTTTTCTCCATCACTCTCCATACTCCCAACTGTCCTCTATTAAAAAAAATATATATATATAAAGCAATAGTCATAATACAGATTAAAACACATTATGAATACTCTTCCCCCCAAAATAAGTTGATTTTAATAAATCTGAAAACAGAACAATGTATTCCTGGATATACTTCTGCCTTACATTGTTCAGCACCCTTTAAGGGTTCCCATTTTCCTGACATGGCCTGAACACTACAGGGTTTAGATAAGGTTTTTTGGGTGAGTTTGTGCTCTTGCATCTCATCTCCTTGGTCCTTCTATCCCTTCTAGACACATTCTGCCTTTCCACACCTTCTATCCTTTACTGTGGGAGCAAGCAGAAACCTAAGAAGAACATCAAAGATATGTGTTCTGCGGGTGGTTTAGGTATGTACTTGATTTTGGTCTGACCTATCCCTCTCCTACCTACAAATACATGAGGATCAAGGCTGCATTCTCCAGATGTTCTCCTAGACCCTGATTCCAAGCTCCTCTCCAAAGTTTTCCAAAGACTGTTGCCAGGCACAGAATTGACCCTGTGAAGTTCTCTCTGTGTGTGAACATAATTCAGAGCTATATTATCTCTTCCAATAACCCTTAGAAAAAGATTTCTTGTATTTTTTTTTAACAGACACATTGTCAGATATTTTTCCTGATTTTTTTTCCAGACTTTTCTCAGTTTGAACTTTCCACCACACATGAAGACAAACCTTCTGTTTGTTTAGTTCTTATCATTGTGAATTTAGTATCAGTCGAGATGATAGATTAACAATTTTTGGTTGCTTTGTGCTTCACTTTTGTGTACACCTTGAACATATATGTCCTATTTTGAATACAAAATTATATGTGGATATATATTTTTAGTGATGTTACTGATTTTAAAATTTTCAGAAAACTGCCTTGAGAACACTTTAAATCAGATTCTTGTGTGGAATTTCTTGAAATGCTAAAGAAAAAACATTAACTGTCTATAAAATTGTGCAGGGTTTTTTTTTCTGTTTCACAAACAGGCTTTATTCTTTGTATCTCATTTACACACTGTTGAGAGCTGTTGCTGCAAAGGGCAAAGAGGAGCATTCTCCAGAGGATTTGCATGATCTGTGTCAGCTTGGATGAATATAGATACGTGATTTTTGAAGTAAAATAAAACAATTTAAAGGAGTAATATAAAAGAAAGAACTTCCAATGTTTTAGCTTGTTATATAATCTATATTTCATCACAAATGCTCTGGAATAATTCTAATTTTTGTATCAGTAAAATGCTTCTAAATTTGCAGTGGATTTGTGGGGACAGAAACAAAACTGAATTCATCCCACTGACCTGGAAGTATTCCAACAGTGGAACACACCCTGGGACAGGGATTTGGACATGAAGAGACCCTGGATGAACCAAGCTGGAAAGGAAATCCAGTACCTGTACAAACCTCCTGTTTTCACCATGGAACTGTTGACCTTTGAATCTCCTTTTGATCATTTGATTTTGGCTGGGGAAAAATGCTTCTTCTTGATACAGGTGTCACTCTCACTCTGATGGGAAGCTTAGATATCCACAATTTAGTTGTTTTTTCTGTTCTATTCTCTCCACATTGTCCTGTTTTCTCTGTTCCGGTGAGACTCCACCTGCAGAG
>VZSR01001295.1:1431731-1448079 GCA_013398615.1 Brachypodius melanocephalos | reverse complement strand
GGTTCCATAAGTATGTGATTTTACTTATTTGCCAGTGGCCCTTTTTTAATATTGATACCCAGAGGCCACACTTGTTTCCTTCTTGAACAGAAATAAAATCCAGCTTTACATGAGACAGTGTCTGTTTGCATCTCCTGTATATGTAAGGAGGTGCTGTAGATATTCCAGTACCCTGAGGACATCTTTATATAATGATTGCTCTTGGGCTGAAGCAATTTAAAAATTCCACTGCATACACTTGATGTTTAGTATAATGAACGAGGGCAAATGCAAAAAGAATTGCAATAAATAAGCTGAACACCGGAGAATACTGGATCTAGTCTACAATTAATAGAAGTGCAGTCATCATAGAAAGAATTCATGTTTATAAAGTAGAGCTGTGCTTTATTCTTTTAACAAATCTTTGGGGCAAGTTTGTCTTGAAAGCTGAAGTTTTAAATTCACAAATTTCCCATCTCACTTCAATTTCTGCCATTCCAATTAATGCATTTCACTAAATGCTACTTTTAACTATAAAGCTAATAAGAATAACAACAACAACAAGAGTTTTTCTGAGCATATCTTTTCAGGATGTTGTAAATGAAATGTTCAAGTGCAAGAATTAAACCTCTCCTTCCCCTTTAGCTGCTGTTGCTGTGGTCAAATCCACAGTTCCTCAGCTTTGGGTGTTCTGCTCCTTGCATTCCACACTTACTGCTCAGCTGTGCCGACTTCTCCTTGAAGATTTCTCCCTCTGTCTCTCCCTGTGGTAGTCTTGGCTTAAGATGGTGAGTCCTTTTACAGTCACATTTTGGTTTTTTCTTTCCCACTCCACACATGTTTTTTGAAGTTTGATTTTCAAAATCAGCTCACTGGGCAGCTGAGGAGACCTGTGGGGATGCAGCAGCCCTTGTGTGAGCTGGATGTGTAACCTCAATTATCTCAGTGTTGTTTAGGGCCCTAATTCATTGCAGAGCTGCAGTGGATTTGACAGGGCTCTGTCTGTCCCACGATTCTGTAACCCCAACCCTCCATCCCAGCAGGGCACAGCCTGCTCATATGTTCAAGAGATCTTCTTCCTAGGAGAGGATATTAAATGTTCAGCTGCACAGTGAGGATGAGAAATCTCCTTTGTTAGCATGGTTGGATAACTTTTGGTCTTTCCATGGGTGTAAGGCCTAAAATGGAACCTACAGCTGGTTCCAGTGTCAGGCTGTGTCAGGAGAAATCACATTTGTTTATTTAGACAGTGTTTTGAGCATCATTCTACAGTGACTTGAGGTTTTAACAGCAATTTTTTGTATTCTTTAGAAAGGAAACAGTTGAAAAGCAAAATTTTTCTGTGAGCTCTAACAGTGGAAGAAGGAAAGCACATTAGTAAGGAGACGGAACATTGCAAATTAATGTAAACCTTATGGTTTCTCAGTAGTTTCTTGGAATTTTAGCGCTCTGAGTGTATTTGTATCCACAGTTACACTGAGATTTCTTGAAATATTTAATGCAATGCTTCATTCATCATTTATATATTTTTAGATATAATGTGTCTGAGCAGAATAGATTTTTCTAATGACTACACCATTTCAGGTGAAAATATCAACATTTACAGGGAGGATGATACAAGCCATAATTTTTTACAGGAATTTAGATTTATATAAGAAGAAATATTGAAGTGATAAAGCTGAGTAAGGTGATTATTAATTTAAATCTGGTTCAATTTTTAAAATATAATCTGCTCTTCAGAAAAAGAAGCTCTTTGCAGTATGTCACAGGCAAAACAAATTCTTTTTCCCTTTACCTTTTTTTATAAAATCTTCTAAACTGAAAGAGAGAAGATTTAGATGGGATACAAAGAAGACACTTTCTACAGCTCAGGGTGGGCAGGCCCTGGCACAGGGTGCCCAGAGCAGCTGTGGCTGCCCCTGGATCCCTGGCAGTGCCCAAGGCCAGGCTGGACATTGGGGCTTGGAGCAGCCTGGGACAGTGGAAGGTGTCCCTGCCATGGCAGGGGTGGCACTGGATGAGCTTTATGTCCCCTTCCAGCCCAGAGCCTTCCATGAGATAAATACAGCTCCTTCAAGGTGCCAACAGATGATGGCAGCTGTTCTAAATTGCCTAATGCTCTCACAGCTAATTACAATCCTTTGCCTTTTGGTGCCTGAAATCCAAGTGAAGCTGATTTATGAGAATTGTGCTCATCTGTTGTTGCTCTGTGAGAAAAAAAGGAAACTAAAGAAAATAGAAGTATGGTCTAATGTCAGGAGAGTACCCAGTGCATTCATTAAATATCCCACTATTAATCGGTAAACTTTAATACACTGCTGTTTCTTTGTTCCCCTTGTTCCATTGCGGAATCACAGATGATTTTGCTGTAGCTGAGGTGCAGTGACAAATCCTGCCTTCCCTTCCTCTGCTGGCTCTGCTCCAGGAGCTCCTGTCCCTGCTGGGTTCAGGATCCTGAGCTGAACACAGCACTCCACAACTGCCTCCAGGGCTGGGCACAGGGGCAGGATCATCCAGTTCATTCATCAGCTTTCATTGGAGATTCTCTTCTTACCAGGATTTATATAATTTTTAACCAACTCTTAACATTTTCTGTCATTCATTTCTTCTTCACTAATTAGTTGCTAATGAACTGTACTTGCTAAGTAGGAAGGTGTCCACTGCACAGATTTTTAGAGCCCTTTTGATTAAGAGCCACATCTAAACCCCTTTGAAATTAATAGGCAGTCATAAAATCATAGAATTATTGAATGGTTTGGGTTAAGTTGGATGGGACCTTAAAGCTCATCCAGTGCCACCCCTGCCATGGCAGGGACACCTTGCACTGTCCCAGGCTGCTCCAAGCCCCAATGTCCAACCTGGCCTTGGGCACTGCCAGGGATCCAGGGCAGCCACAGCTGCTCTGGGCACCCTGTGCCAGGGCCTGCCCACCCTGCCAGGGAACAATTCCTGCCCAAGATCCCATCCAGCCCTGCCCTCTGGCACTGGGAGCCATTCCCTGTGTCCTGGCCCTCCAGCCCTTGGCAATTGTCTCTCTCCATCTTTCCTGCTGCTCCTGCAATCACTGGAAATACATCAGTTTTTCATCAGACCTTAAAGCATAAATGCTTGGCTTTCTACAGAGGCAATTTTTTTGGAGGAGGGTGGACAGATCTGATCAGCCAGGAATCTGGAGGTGTCACTCTTGAGGTTGTTGATGTTGCAGCTGTGCTCAGCTTAGTCATGAGTTTTAAGGGCAGGAACATTGTGAAGGGATTTAATGAGATAATTTGGGCTTTCTTCTGTGGAAGAGAACATGTTTGTTTAGCAGGTGTTTCCTGGGATTTCTGAGGCCAGACTCTGTGTACCACTGATGAGGGAGCCTTTGGAATGCCCTCTCCCAGTTTGTATGACCACAATAATTCACCAAAATTAAGTTACACTTGGAATAAAATAAACTAAAACCCAGCCAGGGAGAAACTCAAGGTCTGTTATTTCAAGTGTGGAATCCCTAAAAATTCTCTTTGATGTGGATTTAAGGAAAAGAGGTTTGAAACTTTTATTCCTAGGTAAATGGTCAGTGAATTAAAATTTCAGTCTCTCTCTCTTTTTTTTTCCCCCATATTATATCCATTTGTCTACATCATAAGTATCTGTTGTGCATGACAGTTACATATTCTGACTTACCAGAACTTAGGCTGTAATAGAGAAATCTGAACAATCTATTTAAATAATTAAATCTGGACTTCGCTTAGCATATACTAAAGAATTCTTCTATTCAGGTGACCTCCCATGACTGATTTTTTAACAAATCAGAATTTATAATTTTATCAAGACCAGATCAAGGTTCAGTGATTAAAAAGACCAGGTGATTTCATAGTGTCAGAAACAGCCAGGTTTGTTTATCTGCATTAATGAAATTTGAACACAATGCTGTGTGAATGCAGTATGTATTAATATTCTAAACACAGAGTATTTGCTCACTTCCTGCCTCTAAACAGAAATGAAATTAAGACACTGTATCAAACTGGCTTTATGATAAAAGTTCATGGGTTTTATGAACCACATAGTTCTTGAATAAATTCTCTCAGCATTCCTATTCCAGATGTTAATTTAATGGAACCACTTGAATCACAAGTGTGGTCTTTCCATGAGTAAGATAATTAAAGAGTTTGAAAACTAGGATTAATAAATCATTATAGCAAGTTAATTTCAATTAACGTTATAAATGCAACTGTTTTAGTAAGTAATTGACATCTGATTAGCATGTTGCTGGGTTTAGCTATTTAGATATTAATCAAACTTCCAAACCTTCCTTACAAAATCACTTAAAGACATGTACATAATTTCCCTTTATTTACATGGTAATTAAAAGTCCATGGGGCAGCACTTCTGCCTTTTTGATATACTCTGTGTAATCTCAACCATTGCAGAGGTTTCTTTGCTTTGTGGGTGTCAGCTCACAGAACTGCTTGATTTTGTGTCTGAATCTGAGCAAAACAGCAGCTTCATTTGGAAAAAAATGAATGAAACTAATTTGTTAGCAGCTTTCCTTTGAAAAAATGAATTAAACTAATTTGTAAAAAATACAGTGATGAGTCTTTCTGATGAAAAAGGTAATAAAATGCAAGGCATGAAAGCACATTTTGTGCTCAGATCCAGTTAGTTTGTGCTTGAGCAGAATAAATTAAATACTATAAATTCTGCCCAAGAAATGTAAATGCTAGGAGTTAAATCTGACTAAAGCATCAAGTTAAACAGGAGAAGCTACCTTTAAATTTAATCTCTTACATTTGAAATAATTTGCTCCAACTGAAATGATGTCTGGTCACTGATGTATACTTGTAATCATTAAATATATGTGAAATATGAAATAAACTTGCTTTAAAGACTGTCACAAAAATGCTTCAGTAAGAGAAGCAAGGATTGTTGTTTCTTACACTGGATATTATTCAGAAGGAAAAGCCTTGAACTATGGTGAAATGAGTGATTTATCTGATAGATGATGAGTGAAAATATCAAATCTCTCTCTTTAGTCAGAGAATTTGCTCTCCTGAGACACCCAGTGCCGTAAACTGAGTGGCAGAGCACGGCCTGAGAGGGCACAGTGCAAAGGTGAGGATGATCCTGCTGTGTGCACTCATCAGAAACGGAGAGCAGGAGCTCCAGCCATTCCTAAGGAAGATCTGCAGCCCTCCACGGGGAGGACTTCACACAGGAACTTTAAATCTGACTTTTTGTTTGATAGTGTTTCATTTTTCCACTCTTGTCCCTGACTGGCAGGAATGGCTCCACACCAAAAGGTTTTGGCCTCCTTTGAGGAAGATGAGGGCACAGTTCATCCCTCTGCAGGAATTCCACTTAGGAGACTGACTCAAAGTGCTTTGGCAGCCCTTTGAAGCCACTGAGGAGTCAGAACTCCACATCCAGGGAAGGCAGAACGTAGAAGGTCATTGGGAAGATCTTTGAAGCACTTTTAGAATCTTGAGGGTCTCATTGAGAGCCTGACGGGGTTTCTTTTGTTGTGAAATCAGTATTGTCCAGGGTATGGCTGTGCTGGCTCTGCCAGGGGCTTTCCTAAGGCATTGGGAAGTTTTGTCCCTCTCAAATCCATCCTGACAGGGGGTTCCCTGCACCTCATGACCCCTGGAAGGAATGAAAATAACCCAGGAGTGCTATAGAACGTTCAGTCCCGTAAGAGCACACCCCAGGTTATTGCCCAAATTGCCACCTCAGAGCTGGCTGAGGAGAGGCAGCACCTCCTCCCCCAGCAAAGAAACCAAATTTCCACATTTGACTGATTTACAGTGAAATGCTTCCCACATGTCAGCTTTTATTGGCAGCATTTACAGAAAAATTAAAGAATTCCCATAGTTGAAAAAAATCTCTCTTTATTCTTTTGCATAAATAAACAAAAAAAATTCAAAATTTGAATGAAATGGGAAATGGGGATTAACCAGGCAGTAAGTGAAAGCAAGTTACAGCCTCGAGCACATTTATAATTAGGCAAGTTACAAACACTTCAGTAATGAGAAGGATAATAGAAATTCTGACAGGTCCTATACTGGAGAGAGCTTGTGGACAACACTGTAATAAATGAACATAGATCTATTTGATTTTTTGTTAAAAGTGAGAAGCCCCAGGAGTTTCATGTTACTTCATTTAGTGCTTGGTGAGGCTGTTTGTATGAGAATTTCCCCTACATTTTAAATCACTTACTGCTGCCTTGGCAGTGTCTGTTAGATTCCATTAGACTCATTAGTTCTTCTAAAGAACATTGCTCTGTGGAAATAAGCTGAAACAGCTGCCCTGTGTAATTTTGTTATTGCTTTAATTTACTCTGAATTCTGTTTTAACACGCCAGCTGTCAAATATAAAGAGGAAAAAACAATCAATATAAAAGCACTTTCTACCTCAGTATTCTTATGTGTACAGTTTGGGGGAAGATGGCTGAGAAATTAAACAAATGTAAGGCTTGTTTTCTTATTTTCCAGGATATTTCTTGGAGCTGCTGGAAGTAGATAGCACTTCTGAAAATGTCAGCAGTGGAGCACTTCGCTGTGGGGTGAGTTCTGCTCCTCTGCCAAACTCTTTCTCTCACACCATGAAACATCTGTCGGTCTCCAAGCCCAGCTGCCTTCTGTCCAGCACCACTTGTTCCCACTTAGATCTTGGCCAAATTGGGGTCAGAAGATCTAGACATGTGCTGTGCTGGTATCCTCAGAGCCTTTTTTATTTCCTCCAGGAATATGGGATCAGGTTTCACTGAGCATCCCTGTGCAGCTGCAGACCTGCTGCTGGAAATGGGTGAGTCCATTTGTGAAGCTCCTTTCAATTGCTAATAGAACCCTTTATGTGTTGTAGTGTAATATTCCTGTTGCTTTCAAGAACACAGAATTGCTTTCTTTTTATGGTCCCACCCAGACCATCCAGTGAGAAAATTCAGGGATCTCCCATTGTTGTTGAATACTGATTAGAAGTACAAAACTGCAGAGCAGGGTATAACTGCAGAGCAGTTCAGGTTCAGTATCTCTCACAGAAGTTGATTGAGTCATGCCAACCTAAAACTTCAGTCTTTGTTAACAGTATCTTAGAAATCAGCTACAGAAGGGTTAAATCCATAAAGGAACGTTTGTTTTTTTCAGGGTGGAGAGAGGGGAGCAAGAGGAAAGAGACTATTATCTTTCATCTTTGCTTCTGTTCTGATGTCTTTAGTGAAATGAGGCAATATTCTTAAATGGGACTTTAGGATGAGATCTAGTGTAGCATTTTCCCAGTGCCAGAGGGCAGGGTTAGGTGGGATATTGGGAAAGAATTGTTCCCTGGCAGGGTGGGCAGGCCCTGGCACAGGGTGCCCAGAGCAGCTGTGGCTGCCCCTGGATCCCTGGCAGTGCCCAAGGCCAGGTTGGACACTGGGGCTTGGAGCAGCCTGGGACAGTGCAAGGTGTCCCTGGGCATGACAGGGGATGAAATGAGATAACATTTAATGTTCCTTCCAGCTCAAACCATCCTGGAATTCTGTGATTGATCTGCATGGAATGACTCTTACCTTCCCCAGCTTTTTTCTGCCAGCTCGTGGTGTTTGCCTGTAGAGATTTGCCTGTAGACTTTGCAAACATAGAAGGTCCATTGCCTTCTTTCCAAGAGGCAGATCAAATAGTATTTCTTGAACAAAATTGCCAATTTGAGCACAATCAGCCAGTTGTTGTGCTTTAAATTGATGTGTAGTCAGTAGGGAGGTAGTGAAAGTTCTGGAGTGCTACTCTAGAAAAGATACTTTCCTGGAGGGCTTTGCACTCAAACACTGTTACCTCCATTACCTGAGTTTTAGTTGATCTATTAACTATTACTTAATTCAAAATGAGTCCATTTTTTAAAACAGTCATGTGATTTCATGTCCCAAATCCAGGGAATTAGGAATGCTACTTGTGTAGTTGTGCCGTCTGGTAGGTAAATGCATCTCTTTCCAATTAAGTGCCTTTAAAAGCTGTTTTTGAAATCCCAGTGATGCAGAGCACACAGACAGACCTTTTACTTCTCATTGTTAATAAGTCTTCAAATGTTAAACTCTAAATTTCTGCTGTCAAAGGCAAATGTTTGTTTATGTCCTCCTGAACAGCTGTCATGTTAGTGACACTGTTTCCTTATTTTTTCTTTTAATTGCCTTTCAAAATATAGTCTTGAAGATGAAAGGCCAGGTACCTTCTTTCAAAGGTCAGGCTTAACTGGCAGTGATGCTCATTGCTGTTTTCTGAAAGTCAGCTCCCTTGTCTCAGCAGATGAATATGTTGTCATAGCACAGGTATGCAGCAGATCAAAAATAATATATTTTGTACTGTTCTGCTCTCAAAGTTTCCAACAGGTTATCTTTTACCGCTAACTTACACCAGAAGACCCACCTAGTCCCAATATACTCAGAATTAAGGTTACATATTTCTACCGTTGATAATGCAATAATGAATGTGAAGTTTAATTGAGTATTTGGACAGATATATTTTTCCTCTGTTCATTTGTTTCAAAACACACTAAGGGTGTCCAGCCTTTGGGTGAAGGCAAAGCCTATCTTAGGATTCTCTTTGGGATATATTTTTTTTCTCTCTTTATTCCTCTGCTGCCTGTTAGCAGCTAAACAAGCAGGCAATGGTGCAACAGAAAAACATGCCACTGAGAATTAACTGCATATGTAACAACGTGGTCCAGTCTTTGTTGTTGGAATAAATGATTAGGAAATCAAGTGGGAAACTAAATACTGATTGAACTGCTCTCCTCAGGACTGCTGTTGCTCATAATCCCAATATTCTTTGCAGCATTAGTTAATCACATCCCTTGCTTGAAATAAACTCCTCTCAGATTGTCAAAGGACAAAGTTAAGATATTTAACACTGTAACAGTTCGCTGGTCTGCATTAATTGGGGAATTTGGAGAGCGTTAATTACCAATTTATATTTGCTGCAAACTCATCTGTTGCCAGTCCTTTGGGATTCAGGAAGTGTTGATTATGGTATTTTGTCATCACCAGACCAATTGGAAAAGAACTAAAGCCAGAGAGAGCTACATCTGCTGAACTGAGACTGGAATTTGGCACCTGCAGCCTCATCCTGCTCAGAAAGGAACCCCTGCACAAAAGGCAAGTGGATGAAAATCCCCCCAACCATTACATTCCTGAAGAATTCTTGGCCTGAGAGCCTTTCCTTACTTTACTACTACTCACCAGTCTCTTTGGAAAGGACATAGTTGCTTACATTACTAACAAGGCTGGATTAAGCAATTTGTCTGCTCACTGGATGTTGGAACCCTGGAAGTTGAGAGTATTAGGCTTTCTGTGCTGACAGGCACTGACTCTCAAGAAAACACTGCATTTGACCTGAGGCTGTGGAAAAGGCTTCCAAAATTGAGTGACAGCACTGGGATTGTGGGTGTGTAGTTTGAATAGAAATGTGTAATACCACATGGTGGAAAACTTAGAGTTTAAGGTTTTAGAATATTTTTTTTTAATATATATATATATATATATATAAGGCACAATGGAGGATTTAGGGCACAGGCTAAGTCCTTCTTTTTCACCTTCTTCATGGATGTAAGTGGTATTTTATAATTGGATAGAAAAAGTCTGCATTGTGGACCACGAGTGGTTGGTTATTGGGTTAAGAGTGAAAATAATTTAGTTGTCCTTTCATAATTGGACAGTTTGTGCTTACAAGACCTTGTAAAGAGATAGAGACAGAGCCATTTTTCACTTTGTTAGCTAGAACTCACAACTTGCAAGACTGTAACATAGATAAGAATTAATAAACATCTGAGTCCAAACACGAAAATCTGTCTCTCGATCATTTAATCCCAGCTCTAACAGAAAGGAGGATAAAAACCCACAACTGGACACTTAGAATGGACCTGTCCTTCTTCGCGGATATTTCTAACCACAGCCAAAAATAGCTCAATAGAAATAATTTGTTTTAAAAGTTTTTTTGTTTAAAATGCAGTAATTAGGTTTAATTCTTTAGATGGCTTCTTCATGCAAGGTATCAGCAAGTAGTCTGTTTGAGGATAAAAATACGTGTTCAGAAAGCTCTTGAGCTTCTATTTCTGGACACTACAGACATCTTTAAGGGTAATACTTAAAGGATACTTTCACAAAGCCCTTCTCCACATCACATGTGCTATTAAATGCTTTAATCACATCGTTAGTTTTTCCCCAAAGACTTCATTATGCTGCACATGGATAAACACTAACTTTGATGTTCAATAGGTCACCATGCTGGGAGATGAAATTCCTTTTGCTCACAAGTTCCAGGATGCTTTGTAGGTTTTGTACTTTACTGAGGTAGAGCACTCATATTTCCACTGATTTCTGTAAGAACATCTCCACTTTGGTGAAAGAAATATCCATTTAAAAATAATAGTCTATTTAAAGTATTTTCCAACTGAATAGGATACAACAGAAAAATGAGTGTCCACTTCAGATGTCTTAGTTCATACAGCAATGATAAGTAAGAGATAGGTGTCTTCCAGAAGAACAACAGATCCTCCTAAAGACATCCATCACTGAATATTTCAGAAGATTCAGAAATCCAATTCTATTCTGTACTGGCATAGTGATGTGTTTTGGAAGGTGTTTGACTTGGAGGAGGAACCAACCTGCCCCCAAGAAACACCTCTCTAGCAGCCAGCACCCATGGCACTGCCACTCCTCTTCAGGAATTTTCAAAGACCCAGCAGCAATGTTCTGGCAGCTTTCTGTAATAGATTTTGCTGTGTTGATATAGGAAATAGATGGAAGAAGTTCAGAGTTGTGGTTGCTATGAAGAATTTTATTCTGAGGAATGTGAAAAATTACACTATCAAAGGAATTGCAAGTGCTGTATTATGTTGGTGTGGCAAGGGATTAATTTTGGGTGGGGGGGCAGTATGCAGGGAGGGGGAATACAGGTGTGGCTTCTTGAAACCTCCAGCAGCTTTTCCCATGTCTGACAGAGACAATTCCAGACAGCTCCAACACAGACCCACCCCTGGCCAAGGCTGGGCACATCAGCAACTGTGGCAGCACCTCTGGAGTAAAGTACTTAAGAATTGGGGAAAAAAACCCTGCAGAACTGAGGCTAGGAGAGAGGAGTGAGAATATATTAGAGAGCTTTGCAGGCACCCAAGTCAGAGCAGAAGAAGGGGAGGGAATGTCTCAGTTCTCTATTAGGGCAGTCGTTTAAATAATGTGGGGGTTTTTTTTGTTTTTTTTTGTTTTTTTTTTTTTTCCTAAACTTGCATTTTTCTTCTGAAGAACTTTGGATATTGTATATAAAAAGAGGATCAGAAACCTGATGTTTTTCTTAAGCATTCTCAAAATGGAATGGAAATGTTCTTTTGTTGCAAAAGATTGAGACAAATTTTGGAGAAAATAAGTAATCTGAGAATTTATGAATGATTCTTTCTTAATATAACTGAAACTGAATGGAGGACAGTTGAACAGACAACTAATTTTTTTAAATAGTGATGTTTTGGAGAAAAATACTGAACCTGGAGCTTATAACCCAAAGTGAACTAGTTGGCAATTTACATAACTGAAGTGGTGTCAGGGATATGACAGAGAACTGGAAAAAGAGTTTGTAAAGTTTTATTTTTAAATTATTCTTTTTAAGGGCAATTTAGTGAAAAAAATTAGTATTTAAAGTATTTGAATATGCATTTGATGCTACATATTCTGAACATGTAAGGTGTTCAAGGACGACATTCACACTTTTATCATGTTTTAGTCCATGGTTCATCAAACTGTGGTAGTTTGGCACAAAAAACAAGGAGCTCATAAAATGTTGATAGTTGCAGGTGAAGAAAATAAAAAGATGTCTTATATTGGCAGTTAAAATCTTTCTCTGTGACTGTGAAGAAGAATTAAAAGATAGACATCAGCAACATTTTGAACTCTACAAGGAAGATTGTAATTGTACTTGATTCATTATTCATCAAAGAATGAATCTGACAAAAACCCCTCAAAGGTAAGTGCATCTAGTCTGTAAAACCAGACATTCTGATAGTTATTGCACAACCTCTCTACTACACACCTCTAATTATTTATTTATTTGTACTTCTGGTCTAATTTTTAATTTCTTATATACTCTTCTTCAAAGGATGTAATGATTCTACCCACATGGTGTGTGTGATACTCCTCGAAGGTTTTGAAAACCTTGATTTTAAAAACAAGCCCAGGTTGCTGGAGGGCAGTTAAATATTCCAGTGACTGCACGGCTCCTGTTACTTTGACAGGAATCTGTCTGGATACAGATCTTAGCTCCCAGATTCTGTGTGTCACAAGAGGGATTGCTCATTCCACTCACCAGAGGTCAGGACATGCACAGGAAGCACAGAGAAGGGCTCCCAGCTCATAAAATTTTCCTTCCCAAAGACCTGACAGGCGATGGTTTATCAAGGTTTGGATCAGGCACCTTCACATCTTCCCCGTGTGACAAAGGCTTTTGTCAGCCACGTTTTGTGCTGCTGTTTCATCAGAGCTCTCCACACTCTCACGTCATTCTTATATCTGATTTATTTCTGTTGTGTTATGTATCTGCAATTCCATCAGATGGGACAAATACCAAAAGAAGAGGTTTTTATTAGTGAAAGCAGAAATGTCTTTGGCAGTCTGGAGTCAGGAGATGTAGTAGGATCATGGATCTGTCAGAATTTTGGAAAAGTGTGTGACCAGGGGCAGAATGGTTAATTTATGTGTAAGTTATTATTGTTCACAGAATCTGTGCTCTACATAGACTTGAACACCATTCCCAAACCTGAAAAAGTAGCATCAGCAAAGAATTTCAGCTTCTTCACTTGTATCTGATTTTTCTAAACCTCATAATTTGAATTTACCCATTTGGATTGAACTGTAAGAGCAATCAAAGGCATCCACAAGGATAAAAAATTAAAATTCCAGGAGCTTGTGATTACACTGATGAGTATAGAATTTAGGAATCTTCTCTAGTTCCAGGAAATTTTCAGCTTCTAGGTCTCTGTAGCTTTCATTAATAATTTTAAACAAATTAAATTTTTTTCATGCTTAATTGACGATCTGTTAAAAATAATATATAAATTTTCATGTATTTTTAAATTATATAGAGATGGATAATAATTGTTAATTACAGTGCTATATTAGCTTGAATTATTTTTAAGGAAGAGGTAATAAACTGCAAATTATGAAGAAAAATGACATACGTATTATTTGGACAACATTTTTTGCAGGCAGAAAACGCAACAACCAAGATCAGCCAGAGGGGAGGGATAGAGACTACAAAAGGTTGAGATGGCACAAATCCAACAAGGTGAATCATAAAATAAAAGTATTTTCAAATTTTCCTCTTTGGATGGTTCAACTGGTATCCACAGTACACTGTGAATTAAGCACACAATTACTTTTGTTTGTATCATACAGAGCCATGAAAGCCAATTTAATTTTTAAACTCGATCAATTTTCCTTCCTAAATGAGCTGAGGTAGGGTCACCCATCAGTAAACCTCTGTCAAACAAGCTTTTTTTAGACTGTCCGGCTCTGCTCTTTAATGGCACCAGTTTGAATTAGACCTTAATGTAATGTCACTTTAAATTAGGGGTTTCAGGCTGAACGTGGCCATAAAGAATATTATCAAGGCAGAGTAAACAGATTTCTATCAAAACAAATCAGTGTAGGTTGGAAATAGCAAAGGCACTGACACTTTAGAGGGCTTGGAGTTCATCATGGAACTGGCTGTGTCTGCTCAAACCAAACACAGGAGTGTCTTTAGGTGACACAACTATTGTGTGTTTAGCATAATAAATGCAGGGAATATACAAAGGTATTGCCTCGTGTTGGCTTGAACCGGTCTCTCCTGATTTATGCCCTCATTCCAGGGTTCTTAACCAGGTCCCTACCTGCTGTTCCCCTGCAAGCAGAAGCTGTGCTCAGTAAACCCTGAGTAGTTCTCTCCCTTTTGCCCCAAATTCCTTCAGCCCACGCAGCCCCCCCGTGCTCCAAGAGGCACTTTGGCTATGCCAGACATCACAGGAATCACTGGGGCTTTTTAAATGTTGTTATTTAGTCCTAGGAAACCTGTTGCCACCTTTTTCTTCTCCCAAAATAGCATCTCTGTTTATTTCCAGAGGCATTGAAGATGAATATGTGTGTGCACACATAATCAGATATTGATTTCTGGGCAAAATGTTTGTAATTTACTTACAGTAGAAATCATTTGAAGCACTTTTTACAGGGATAGTTAATTCTAAGGGCTGAGTTATTTATTTTGGAATCCTGTATCTTTATGTAGTGAAATCCAGCAGAGAATGGTTGTGGGTGAGTTGTTTGCCAGATGGCAAAATTTCTCAGCCTACTCCAAATCGATTGTTTATGTGCACTTCCTACTACACACTGCAGGGAAAAACTGTGGAATCTGCACTTGGCAACTGGCAGTCAAGGGAGAAAATCAGCTGAATTGCCATTTGTCCATTTAAATAGTCCCTAGCAAAAAAAACAGAGCCATTCTGAGCTGTCCATTAGGTAACAAAGAGTAGAAATCAATGGAAATTAAATGAATGTAATTTTGGACTCAACATCTATTTGGAATTAAAAATACATATAGGATCTGGTGCTTACTAAGAAAACAAAATCAATGTGAAAATCTAGTTCTTAACTGGATAATTGTCAGTTATGGCACCACCTCACAGAAGGAGCCAGCTGGTACAGGACTAGTCTGGACCTTCAGCTGCTCAAACCACTCTGGGCTTTTCCACTGACTTGCAGATTGGAAAAAAATCCATGACACAAATTGTGGGGGAAGAGGTGAACTTGTCATCTTTTAAGTGGAATTACTTAATTTTTTTCCATTTACTATTGAACCCTATGAAGGACATAAAAGAAGTTCAATACCAAACAAGCTTTATACGGGGAAAAAATTAGTGGGGACAATGATAAAAAGCAGAAATTGTGTCTACAACTTGCTCTTGACTCTAGATCTGGAAGGGCTGGGGTCTGTTTCCCACCACCCTGAGGCCATCTCCATGTACTCCCTTCAGCCCCAGATCTCCTTCTGGGCTGCTGGAACTCCCCAATGATTTTCTAATTCAAGAGATTAAATCCTGAAAGAAAATAATTGTTGTTTTTTTTTTTTTTCTTCTGGAACTACCATTTATTTTGGCCACATTCAGCAATTTAAATACAGTAAATAGGTCTGATGTTATTAAATGTCTGAAATTTGTAAATACTTTTAAGATCTAAATAAACCCTCTAGTGTCAGAATGATACAAAATTTGGGAGGAAATGTTATTTATAGTTACTCTGGTGAAATCCAGAACAACCTATTGATTAAACCATTGTCTTGGTTAGAAAAGACAGGTCTCTGCTAAGGAAGGCAGGAACCTCCCTTGAAATGGAAAAATGTAAACTTGCTTGCTCAGAATTATTATAGTTTTGAAAAATAAGAGGCTCTCAGGCAAAGATATGGGAACAGGAACAGTTCTTTACTAGGAAAATAAAAATGCAGTAGTACAAAAACCACTGACAGAATACAACCTGACACCCTGTTGGTCAGGCTGTTGGTAGCAGTCCAATCAAGTCCTCCTGGAGTGACAGATGTGCTTCTGTCGAAGCAATGATTCTGTAGAAGGGTGTAGGTTTTTATTGAAGGTCCAGTGATGGTGTGATGGGTCCAGTCTTCCTCTGGGAATCCAGTAGAAGCAGGCTGCTCTGGTATTCTGAATCAGATTTTTATCCAGGTGGGAATGCTTCGCTCCTCCCCTTGGGTGGAGCATCTCACAATGGAATGATGTAATTTTATCAGTTATGCAGTGAGACTTAATGACCCATTAGCAGCAGATGGGAGGGAGGATGGGTCCTGGAAGAGTTAAAACTGCCCCACCTGGTTTTAACAGATGGCCCATTAATAGAGGATATCCCCCCAGGAGTTATGGGTCGTGGAAGACATAAAGAACTGCTTTACCTGGTTTCAACAGATGGTGATAGAATACATACTTCTGGTTTTGTCTTGCTTTTTACAACTTAAGACAACCATATAATTATAGTTTCTGTAGTAATATGTTATTCTGCAGACTTTGGACCAAGCTGTTTGAGCTGGTGACCTGAATTAGCCAGGGCTTTAGGGTGTTTACAATTTATCTTTTGCCACATTAAGTTTCAAAATAATTCTAAAGAGCTTTCAAAAGAAACAAACCAAAAAAAAAAAAAAAAAGAGAAAAAAATAAAGAATGGAGATTGGAGTGGGGGGAGAGAAAATAACAAAATGAGAATATGAATTCAATTGACTGTACAGAGAAAACTCAGCACGAATAGAATCACAGAAACACAGAATGGTTTGGGTTAGGAGGGACCATAAAGCCCATCCCATTCCATGGGCAGGGACACCTCCCACTGTCTCAGGCTGCT
>VZSR01001295.1:1419715-1431631 GCA_013398615.1 Brachypodius melanocephalos | reverse complement strand
GGCAGCCACAGCTGCTCTGGGCACCCTGTGCCAGGGCCCCCTCATACCCACAGGGAAGGGAAATCTATCACAGAAGTCAGGAAGACTCCAGTGTTACAAAGAAGAAGCCACCTTATTGTCACCGTTTCTAATTAACAACAACCTGACTGCTACTGTTTCTAATTACCAGAGGAAAATAAAGCACAAAGCAGTACCAGTATCAGATGGTTATAAAAAGGCTAAAAGAAAACATGAGCAGCATGAGACCTGGCTTTTCACTAATTCCAGTTATGCTGGATTTCAGGTAGTGCTGCTTCTCCTCTCAGTAAAACTGAAGTGCCGAAACACTGAGTGAGAAAGAGGAGAAGGAGAGTTAGCAAATTATGTCACCAATGAACTTTCTGAGGAATATGTTAACATTTTGGAACTGAGATGAATGATTTTATCAAAGATCTGAGAATGCTTAAAAGCATATTTTAAAGCCTAATGTTAATATCTCTTGCTGTCTTGAGTCTTCAATTTATATTTGTGCTGTGTTTTGCTGTTCTGTGCTTAAAATAACAATAACATTTCAAATTATAAAAATTGAATTTATCTCTTTCTTTCCACTTTCCTCTTCTTTTTTTTTCCTTTTTTTTTTTTTTTAATGGTATTCATATATTAGGAGGGGGAATCGTGAACTCTTACAAAAAATTGCTTTACAACTCCTATGACTTTTATCATTTTCACATTTATAACATCCAAGGCTCATAATTTCTGGACTACCTAAGTATATGGAAAAGCCAGCTTGGAGAAGGCAGTGGAAAGAAGACTCCAGTCCCTGGCATCTTTTCCTGGATTTGCATGACAAGTGCCAGAATAAAGTGCCATGTAGAATTGTATGAAATGGTATATGATGAAGATGTGTCTTTGCAAAATCTATTTTCTATAGCAAAGTTATTAATCCAGCCTTGAATTCTGGATGAGCAACTGATTTTAATGGCTGTCTACAGCAAATTTTTAGTGGTTGATATTAAAGTTGGTGCCTTTTGGTTCAGTTCAGTGACATAAAAAGTATTGCCTGAGCACTAAAAATTTTGGGAAAAAACCCCAAAGTTTCATGTAGCCAGAGAGTTGCCTTCACTTTTTTTTTACTCAGGCTTTCACCTGCTGTTGTTGTCAGGTCCCTTTGCAACTGATTAAGATGTATTATACTTAACAGCTATAATGGATTTGAAAAATGGAAAAGCTTTTAATAAACACAACTGAGTAAAACTCAGAATCATAATAGGATTTTTTCAATGAATTGAATAACATACAAGAGCCCCAAACTGTATTGAAGACATATTCTGAAGGAAATAACAGAAGTGCTTCATTTTTGTATTTATGTTTTGATCACAAGAGAAATTTCAGTATTGCAGCCTGTACTGTCTTGTTTCAATCTATTTATTTATGTTGTATTTAAATTGTCCAGCATTAAATTGCTGATCCCTGGGATCCTTGCCTAATGAGAGTGGTGGTTCAGGAGCACCTATGAAAATTCCCGTTACATGATTCTGTTCCTCAAGGATATAAGCTAAAAAGGACTAGAGGTATAAAATTGGTCCATATGGCAAGGCTTTGAATTTAGTAGTATTTTGCAAAAAATAGGGAGACATTAAGAGTTCCATGATGTCTGAACAATGCGCAAGTTATTTGATATTACTGTGGATAATTTTATGAACTATTGGAAAAAAACTTGCTTCCAAAGTACCAGAACATTGCCCTTTTTCAAAGGAATTATTTTCAGAAACATCAGTAAGATTTCAACAGAGCAATTTAAACTGTTGTCTTTGTAGAAACCTTACAGAAAGCGTAATTTGTCCTAGGACATTTAAGGTTGCCTAATATTTCTATCTATAAAGTCGTAATTCCAATGTTCAACTTTAATTCTATGTAGTGGTCAGTTTTCACTTCTACATCATCAAGCTGATTTTGGATTTGCAATATCATTTTTTAAATTCTTTTTCAGTATCTGATTTTTGGTTTTGCAATTTCATCCAAATATATTTTCTGTGCAAGTGAAGAGGTTTTAGTTCTTATATTTCCTGCAGACCTTTGCAAAGTCAAGAGATTTCAGATGACATAGCCTCAGCTCTGGTTTTTATACATTTTACCAGAAGAAGGTCAGACAAACACATTTCCTAAAACAGAGAAAAAGGCAGAATTTTCTCTGGAAAGGAGTGAGAAAAAGTCTTGCTGGTGCATATTTAGTCATAGAGGAAAGATTGGATTTATGTCAGTATCATGATGGATGGATTCAGTTGGAAATTCCTCAAATAAAAGGAAATTGTTACTGAAACTTGTTTTGATTTCAGCTCCCTGTCCGTGGAGATAAAGTACCAGGTAATGTGGGGACAACTCTAAAATCCATGGTTTAATTTACTGGTTTTAATCTAACAAGCTAAAAGCATTTAATTAATACCTCTTTTGTTTGTTACATTTCACAGCAGTGGCTTTTATTGCTGGATATCTCCTGATTTTTCTTCTCTCTGTGCAGACATGCATGGGGTTCTCAGTTACAACTCCTTAGCATAAGAATATTGAAATACATTATACAAATTATATGAAAAAGTAGCAAAGCAGTAGCTTTTTTTCTTCCCAGTGAACTGATTTTGGTACAAGAGGTCTCATCAATATTAACCAAATCATAAATTAAGAAGACTTTCTGAGATGTGATACATTCATGTGAAAAAAGAGGACGTTTCTGCAGTGTCCCTGGTTTCCCAAGTTCCAAAATGCTTTTAAATAACTCAAATTGAGTTATCCCACCACTACCATCTGTAAGGAATGAACAGATTTTTATTCTTTTTCATGTGTTTTGTAGCAGTTCTTCTTTGCCTTTAGAAGTGTCAGAGTGTTTTAAGAGGTGAGGAGCCCAGCTCCAGGAGGTTCATGAGTTCACAGGAGGAAATTACTGAGTTGGCCTTGTCAGAGCATGTCCAATTCTTTTTTTTCAGCTCAATATTCTTAGCTACAGTCGACAGAGAAATATGTCCTTTATTTTTTGTAAATTTCAAAGGAATCTTATTCTGTTTCATATTTTCACATTCTGGATATTCTCAATCTCAAAGAAAAATACCACCTGCTTTTCTATTTTTATATCCCTTTATGAGCATTAATCTAAGCAAATTCTGTGGCTTTGCTTTCTCTCTGCAATAAATAGTTGCACCCAGGCCAGTTGAATTAAAAGCCAGAAAGGTTGGTTTGTGGTGCCTGTTGACAGACATGAGAGAAGCCATCAGCACAGCAATGTGGGGACTGAAAATCCCCCTGGCTGTGCTCAGTTCCATCTGGGATAAAGGCTGTGCTGTGTCAGTGCAGTCCAACTGGGAACATGGCAGGGGAACGCTGCTGTGGCTCCTGATGCTGTTAAATTACAGAATTACATGTCACTACAGGACATGAATGAACGAGACTGACTTCAGTACAGGTCAGAAGGCAAGAAAAAAAGGGCAGTTTATTTTTGTGCTTGGAGTTATATAGTTTTCTAACAAAGACCATGGGTTGGAGGATGAGGTTGCCACCTCTCCAACCCCACTGGTTCAAATCACAGTCCGTCATCCGACTCTTCCTTATAGAAAGGAATATAAACAAGACGAGAGCAGTTCCAAAAAAATCACTCTGTTTACATGAAACCTGTGAGAAACTCCACTATAAAATACAAAAACGTCAGAAGGCCAGAAAATCAGAGCAACGATTACAAACAGGTTATTAATTGTTAAGAGTATTGAAGAAAAGCAATGTGAATTTTTCGGTACATTAATAATCATGGATTGGTTTGAGTGGGAAGGGATTTAAAGCCCATCCAGCCCCACCCATGCCATGGGCAGGACACCTTCCACTGTCCCAGGTTGCTCCAAGCCCCAACCTAGCCTTGGACACTGCCGGGGACCATGGGGCAGCCACTGCAATCTCTGGG
The DNA here is from genome assembly GCA_013398615.1 of Brachypodius melanocephalos. Lineage (NCBI taxonomy): Eukaryota > Metazoa > Chordata > Aves > Passeriformes > Pycnonotidae > Brachypodius > Brachypodius melanocephalos. The sequence continues at coordinate 1,427,712 of VZSR01001295.1, read as the reverse complement.
CATCCTGTACCAGGGAACTCCTCTAAGGGAACTCACACAATACAAGGTCTTCCTATGCATAAATTCCTGTGTTTCCTTGATTTCATCATCCTTTCTAAGCAGGAAATCCTCATTAGGATCACCTGAAGGAGAAAGGGAAGCAGCACAGCCAATTCAGAGCCCATGTCTCTCATCACTAGCACTGGAAATCGTAAAATAAATCAGCTTTTTTAAATGGTGAAAGCAGTTTATGGATATGAGATTTGTAATTTTCAAGACAGCTCTGGGGAGCAACATCAGGCAAGCAACAGGAAAAATCTATGAGCACTCTTAGAATAGAATGTACCATCATTAACCTGATTAAAAAATGCACATGGGGCTCAGATAACACAGAAGAATGTGGGTTTATTATCTCAGGATATATAGGTGGTGTTTCCTTTGAAAAGCAGGGTGCCTTAGGACTATTATTTTTGAGGACCTGGAAAGGTTCTGCAAAAAACATATAACACTTATTATTAGGAGATGAATTATAATGGTTTTGCAGACTGCTTGAAGAGACTGGAAGAGTGCGCACCATAACACAATTCAAATATTTTGTAAACAAACTTATTATCACAAATGCATTAACTTTAATATAGATTTGGTTGCAATCTCCTCTCTTTCCCCACGTCATAAATTGCTGCCTGATGACTTTTCCTTTACCATGAAGAATTTTTGCCCAGACTAAGAGAGTTAATGCTGCACATCAGGTACTCCCACAGCCTTGATCCCTTTCCTATGCCTTCTAAATGTAGAGATTTGGTGCTTTGCACCTCTGCACTGTTTCTCGCTCTTCTCTCCAAATGCTCCAGCTCTGGGCCCAGAAAGAGTGGCAACTTTCTTTCTGTGCAATCTGGTGTGTAGGTGTTTTGTTCAAGCAACAGCACATTAAACAGTCAGCACAGTCCATTTAAAATAATTAAGATGAATTTTCTGAAGCTCCCATGAAAACAAAAAGAAAATTATTTGCAGCTACCCGCACAGTGCCAACTTAAGTGGGATAGACTAAAGTCATTACAGGTAATTTAATTTAAGCAAGTATTAACCAAGCTTTGCCCATGTGACAAGTGATTTTTTTGTGAGTCCAAGTCAAAACACATCTTTCTGAGCACTTTTCCAAATGGATGATGCACTTGGAAAGAGTGCATTTTCATTGGGAAAAAACTCGATCTAATCAATTTACATGTGGCTTTTGACAGCCAAAATCTATCCAAAAAATCAAGTCAAATACTGTCCAAAAAGAAAAGGGTTTTTAAATGAATGCTGATGTTTCCAGAGATAGCTAGGCTCCTTATAATTAATTGGGTGACTATTTAAGAATTCCACGTAAACAAATTAATTGCTGAGTTCCAAATGTAATGAAGTTTGATTGATATAATCAGGGAGATTGAAATAAGGCTTGAAGGGTTTGATTCTTGATTAATGGAAATCTATATAGTTTGTGCATTGTTTTCCTAATGTAATATATTTGGAATAAAAAAGGTTTAGGTAAAGTTTAACAATAAGTAGAAATTAGGAAGGAGTTTGAAACTGGAATTTGCACTGAACTTTGAGGGTGCCTTCTTTTCTTATCCTGTAAAATAGGAATAAACACCTTCTGGGGGGCAAAGAAATGGTATTAAATGATCAGAAGAGCTGATTAAATAAATATTTATGTATTTTCCAAAAAAATGATTAAAAATCCACCATAATTTTTTGAAGAACTGTTAAAAAAATCACTGACTTCTTTTACCCAAATCTGAAAGTTGTCCAAATTTTAATTGTTTAGCAGCAACAGTTGGTGCCCATGAGCCCAAATTTGCTGTGATTTTTCCATGCAACATACAGGAGAAAACGTGAATGAGAAATGATGGTATAACTAGGATCATTAAAAGTGCAAAGCAGACTAATTAATTATTAAACCTGTCTGAAGTTTGAAGTTGGACACGTCAGTTTTAAAGATGATAGAGAAAACAAATGTTCTCTGTTCCCCGTTGCTGTACCTGAGCAGTGTCTAACTGACAACTAAAAATCATCCTTCTGTGAGATTATCGTTCTCAGGATCTATGCCCAGCACTATGTGCTGTCAGATTTATTAGATGCCACATGCCAATTATTTCTTGTGACTCGGAGGTCTTTATAAATCTGAAAACACAAAGTAGTCTCCCCAAAGCCTGATTTTATATCCTCTCTGACCTTTTGTCAGCGCTGGGTTGGTGGGAGCTGGTGACAGCAGCCCTGGAGAACAGCCAGAGCCAGCACTGCTCACTTTTCCTGCCTTTCCCTTCTCCTCCCACCCTCCTGTTATTCCTCTCCCCAGCCACAGACACAAACCTCTGTCTGTCACCAGCCTCGAGTTTGTCCCCTAATGCTGATGCTTTTTTGCTGCTCATCTCCTTTCCTGCCACTGCCTTTATCGTTGTCACTCACTCCAGTTCTACCCCAACTTTGCACTCCTGTGTCAGGAGATGTGAGTGGCCCCATTACTCAGAGTTCTACAAGTATTTCTCATGTTCTGCTGAGATTTGGGTTTCCCCAGAAAGCAGGCTAACAATACATTTCAGCCTAACTCAGGAGTCACTGGAGAGAGGCAGTGAGACTACACAGACAAGTTTTCTTCACTCTAATCTCTCTTATTAGAATCACCCCTTGGAGGAAGAACCAACCCATATTGAGAATGAGGCTTTTATTAATGCAAGAAGGGATTTTGGGCAGGAATGAGTCAGGCTGTCTGCTGTCAATGATTTATTTATATTCTGGGCTTAAGATATATTTGTAAATAAACCAAGCCATTTTTGCCTTACCTGCTTGTGACACAGGTACTGCATATGTGCATGGAAAATGTGTCATCTGTGCTCTGTGCTCACAGCACTGAGTAAGGCAAAAGCACTGAATCCCACTGGCAGTGCAGCTCCCACAGAACCAGGTCTTTCCAGGATAAAGCTCTTCATTGCTGAGCTGTGTTGTTAAATCCAGAGCTGTTTATCCTGCAGTCTTTCCAAGGGTCGTCAGCAGTGGTGCTGTTGTAACTCCCTCTGTAAAACACTCTGGGCAATTAGGAAGGTTGTGGTGAAGGATGGATAAACAACTGTTATCAGGATGGACAAATAACCACCATCAGATTCTAAGCACAAGAACTCTTGTGCTTGTTGTTTTTTCATGATTATTGCTAAGATCCACCCACTGAGTTTCCAAGCATGCCTAGCCTGTTCCTAGCACATGGCATTAGGGCAGTTGTTTACACTTCAGCTGCCTGGTGCCACCCCTACAGTCAGTGCAGTTGTCCCCACTGGGGCACAGCATTCCCTAAAACACAGGTTTCATATTACAAAACAAATCACTCCTAGAGCTGAATTAACATTACGATCTTTGTTTTCTGCCTCTTTTCGAGCTCCCACCTGTTTCACAGCACTGACTCCTGGCCAGGGTGCAGCAACAACTTTAGCTTCAGGACATTTGTTTGAATTCGTGCCAGCCATCAGTTGCCCCGTTCTAACTGAGGTATTGATACTGTGATAAAATAGACTTGGCAGATTTTCTGGGTGATATCTTTTAGCCTGGAGAAAGGGAGGCTTAGGGGAGACCTTGTGGGTCTGCACAACTCCCTGACAGAAGGGGACAGCCAGGGGGGTCAAGCTCTGCTCCCAAGGAACAGGGACAGGAGGACAGGGAATGGCCTCAGGCTGGGCCAGGGGAGGTTCAGGTTGGAATCAGGTGTGGATAGAGACAGTGCTAAAGACAATCTTGTGGCTGATACATAGCAGCTGTGTTAATTACCAAAGAGTGGGAACAGCCTTGCCCTCACAGCTATGGGTGTGATAAAGAGTGAATGAGCTGGTAGAGAGTTCAGATGGAGTCTGCTGGCTGTGAGGAAGAAGGGATAGGAGGTTGGGGAAGGGACAGGTAAGCTAGTGTACAAGGGATAGACAGGGTTAGGGACAGGAAGCAGTGAGCTGGACCTGCAGAAGGAAGAGAGAAGAAAGAAGAGAAAGAGTCAGAGCTGTGTGGAGCTGCTCATAGAAAAGATATGAGAGACTTCTAGATAACAAAGTGCTGATGCTTGAAGCCCCCTGAAGCTTTTGTTGAAGCACTTTGAGTACAGTGTCTGTTTTGACAATGACAATCAAAAGGAACTTCTGCATGGAAAGAGTAGTCAAGCCTTGGCAGGGGCTGCCCAGGGTGGTCTGGAGTGCCTATCCCTGGAGGTGTCCAAGGGAGATCTGGAGGTGGCACTCAGAACTCTGGGCTGGGTGATCAGAGGGCTCAGCTATAGGTTGGATTGGATGATCCTGGAGCTCTTTTCCAATCTTAATGATTCTTTGTGACCTGAGAAGGGCAAATACATTGAAAATCCTTCTTCTGGGTGCCCTAAGCAGTGGCAACTCTAATCCAGGCAGCTCAGTGCACACCTTTGGGTGCCACGGGGCCAGTCTGTGCTTCTGTCTGCCTCATGTCACCATTGCAGCCCAGTGGAGAGGAGGGAAACTAAGGGCAGGATTTCACGGAAACAATCCCTAAGGTTTTGAGGGGATGGACCCTCTGCCCTCAGTGGAAGAGCTTGCCCAGAGCCAAAGACCAAGCACGTGGAGCTGAGGCATTACCCAGCCTTTCACTCCTCTCCCCATCTCATGTGGACATTCAGGATCCCCAAGCTGTGTCCCTGTGAGTGGGGGGCTCATCCTGCACTTCAGCCCAAATTCACAAGACAAAGCACATTTACTCACTGACATGGAGCAAATCTCAGAGCATGAGAGAGAGGAAACACGTGGTTTGGGTGGGTTGGGCATTTGCCCTCAGTATCCTCAAATCCTTGTGCCCTTGCAGAATTCCTCCTGGATCTCCTGTCCTTCAGAAGAAGAGCACTGAAAGAAGACATTTGAACACCAAATATTGGGTATTCTGCATTTGGATGAAGCAGCTTGACTCTGCCATCTCTTCTCAGCTCCCTGGGATATAGGCAACATGGAAAATTATTCTCAGTCCCATTTTCAGGTACCTCTTTTTAATGCTGCACAATAAACTGTATGACAATCAATGTCCAGCTCTGTTGTCTAGCATTTTTCTTTCTTCTTGGAGAGTGGTATAAATATTAATAGCAGTAACCATGGATATTCTCTTTTATCTGACATGGTACAAAAGAAGAAAGCTTCTCCAGATCAAATTGACTATTGATCTTGATGTGTCTATTTGTGCAACCACTGTCACTGTAATTGCAACACTATAATTAAAAAAATATTGAAGCAAGGTAACCTTACTCAAACTCAAGAACAGTAAAAATAGATGAAACATGATGGATGGACTTCTTCTCTTTTACAGAACAAGGGTTAACTAGGAGCCAGAGATGAGACTACAGGGTAAAATAAGTGCTAAAGTAATGTCAGCCCTCAAATTTGTTGAAGTGAAAAAAAATCGATGTATTGTGAAAGAAATTACAATTCTGTTAGGAGTAGAAGCCTCAAATGAACAGACCCGAAGTAGAAAATGACTTGGAAATGAGTGAAGGCTCAAACCAGACCTAGCTTTTTCTCTCTGCATCCATCATGTTTAGTGATTATGCTTTGTTTAATAACAAGGACAAACAGTGGCTTAGCACAGCTGTTCTCTCACTTGCATTTTCCTGCAAATAAAACCATTAAACGGGCTTTTTTTTTTTTTTCTAACTACCAGCTCTGTCTATAGCAAGAAGAAATGATTGCCCCCTATATATTCCCTTTTCATTCCAAAGCACAGTGTTTTCCTTTGGCTGCTGAATGACTAAAAGATGGAACAGAATGTTTTTAATGTGACTCTGATTGACCTTTGTGTTCCCCACACTGTCTGGCTTTAATTCTTCTTAGAATGTCATTAGCATTTGTTGAATACATATACAATTATATTTGCTGAAACTGTTGTATACAAAGAATGCTCTTCTACAGACTGTGTTCTTGAATAGAAATGTAATGTCTTTATGCCAGTCATGAGGATTGCAAATCTCTGATTATGGGATTACATTTTCTGCAATCAGGAGGGGTTTGTGGCAGAATATTTTTAGTTAGGCTGCATGTTTTGTCTCCCTGTTCTTCATCAGTAAATGCATCCCTTCTCTAAATTTCTGTCTTTGCTGAGTTTACTGCACAAAGAACCTATGAATGGCTGAGATATCCATTCATATGTTTTAACAGTTTTATTCAGGCTGTATCTTCTCTATCTTTGTAAGAAGAGACTCATTTTCCACTATTGTGAAAGTAATTAATTCTTAGATTTCTGATTTTTAAGCATTTGCTTTTTGAGAGCAGAGGCACATGAAACAGTTGTGCAAACTGAGTGCATCTGGCTGAATCTTTTCCTTTGGACTCCCTTAAAGGGGCTTCTTGCTCATAGAGCTCAGCCTGTATTGATGACAGACATAACAACTGGGCAGGGTTTTATTTTCCAGCCACACAAACCAGTACTTTAATAGTCTTATATTCTTATTCCAGGATTAAATGGGGGAAAAGATACAAGAAGCACAGTGCTCTGAGTGGTAGGGATGTACAGTGTGGAAATGGAGAGAGGATGTTGAGATCTCTGGGTTCATCTTGTGCAGTGGCATTAAGTCACCTGCGGACTCAGCTTGGAACTGTTGTAATTCATGGAGGACTTACAGTTCCCTGATGCTGCCTCAGGAAAGATAGAGAAGATTCCCAGATTACTACAATGATGGTTGTGAGATTTTTTGTTGCCTTTTTTTTTTGGTGGGGATGTTGTTTGCATCTCCAGGTAATCAAATGAGGATGAGGCTCATGGTGCAAGGGGAAGTGAGAAATGTGAAAAATATTGCCAATAGATGGAGGATTGATCATTATAAGAGCAGAAAATATGGGGAAGATAAATATACATACTCATACCTTCTGGTTCCTAGAAGTCCTTAATCTCATATAAACAAAGCAAAATTTTACATAAACAGTAACAAAAATTATCCCAGGAAGCCACCCAGCCGGAAAGGCCTTGAAGGGGAGAGAATCTAAACTATCTAAGGGAATCTCAGAGTTTTGGGGACCACCTACTGCTTCCTCTGCAGCAGCCAAAACCTGCTCATATGACCTCTTTGGTGCCAAACAATGCAGCTGGCAATGGGATCTGCAGCTCTGTCCTGGTTTATACTTGAACTACTGATGATCTGTCCTCCTCAGGCAGGGAATTTGCTCAATGCTCAAAATCATGTCCAGAAATTTGATTCTGTTTTGTGAACTCTGAATCCTAAGCCCATATGGAGTCTTAATGTTCTTTGTACAGCAAAATTGGATTTTTATTTTGACTCCAGTCAAAATATATAGTTTTTCCTTTATCTTCACTCCTCTACCTTTGACCTTCTATAGAATCAAACAGACTATTTCCTTGGTGGGGGAACCCAACCATCACTGACAGCAACTGCCTGAGCAGTTAAGGGCTAACGAAGTTAAAGCTTGTTCTCAAGGGAATTGTCCAAATGGCTCCAAAACTCTGAGAGAGCTGGGGCCTCAACTACCTCTCTGAGAAGCCCTTCCAGTGCTTCTGTGCTGCTTTTGCACAGAAGTGATTTTTCCAAGAAAGTTATAGCAAAACCAATCAGTGACTAGGTTTGAGTATTGACATCTGGTGAAGGCACTAGAAAGATGACACACCTCTGTAAACACACAAGTTAAAATCAATCAGGGAAAGCCCGGGAAAAGCTCTTTTCTTCCGGCCTGGGAAGAGGTAATAAGCAGGCCTGGCTCCCTCCTTGCCACAGGAGCCGGGCCGAGCGGGCTCTGCCCGGGGCCGGGCCCTTCCTGGGAAGCCCGCTGGGCCGCGGGTTGGGGCTGGGCCCCGTGACGGCCGGGCAAGGGGAGGGGAGGAGAGAATGCCCCATCCTGGCTGGATCGGGCCTCCAGCGGCTGTCAACATCCTGCCACTAAGCCGCCCTCCATCGTGGCCCCGGGAGGCCTGGCAGGGCTGGGCTAGGCCCTCCCCCGAGTGGCTGCCGGGCAGAGGAAGAGGGGACCGCCCCAGCTGCGGGCATG
>VZSR01001295.1:1377643-1401376 GCA_013398615.1 Brachypodius melanocephalos | reverse complement strand
TGGTCATAAAAGGAGATCAGGTTGGTCAAACACGACCTACCCTTCCTACACCCATGCTGACTGGGTCTGACACCCTGGCCATCCTGTAAGTTCTGTGTGATGACATTTTTCAGCTTTGGGTGACAGACACATGAAATAAAGACATGCTTTCAGCCTTCTTCTTCCACACTCTTTTCCTTATAAAACTCTATTTTACAGACCTTAACATTTACAAAAGAAAAAACATATGAGAACAGAAGAATAAAAGAAAATAAATAAAAAAAATAAGTACCTTCATCATAACTCTGGTCTAAACTGGAAAGAAAAGCCCTAATTACAAAGAAACATTCTTTTTGCTAAGTATAGGTTATTATGGAGTCATATTCTCAATCAGAGCTGTTCATAGAAAAATATAAAATGCTGAAATAACAGTAATTTCAGAAGAAATATGCTTGTAGCCAGATCTGACTCTGTTCAAGGGAGGAATCAGTAGTCATTCCCTATTTCTGTTTTCCCCTTCTTTACCAGTTGCCAGGAGGTTTTGTTTTGGTTTGGGTTTTTTTTTTGCAAAAACCCCACAAGTGTAACATGAAAGTGGCCTTGTTTTGTCAAATAATTTGCCTTAGCCTGGGTGGTGATGAGCAGCATCCCTTGTCAACCAGCATTTTGACTTCTGTGTGCTGCTGAGCACAGCAACAGCAGAAAATTATGGGCTCTGTTGGTTGCTCTTCAAAATGACTGGTTTTATTACCTTCTTGGATTATAATTTATGGATTTAGATAATTACACACACAGACTTGAATCTCATCCTTACACTTGGACAATGCTAAATATTACAGTCAAAAGCTGAAAAACTTTTTTTGTAATCTGTTACATTTCAGCAGTTTCAAATTACTTTTTCAGTATTGTGATGACAATAATATCTGTTTTGGCCCTAAATATGTACAGATAAGTCTATTTTGGGGCAATATTTCACTGAGGTGTGGAGAGCCTGTGGGGACAGCATTGCTGAGCGTTTCTTCCTCCAGACTTCATCTTTTTCTTCTATTTATTTGTACAACACAGGAAAGCTTTTCCAGGACCAAACTTTATTTCAGGAAAATCTATGGATTCGATTTTGCACTGTGGTCTCCTGGCACTGTGAAAGGAACAGGAACTGATGGATACAGTTGTTTGCCCAACCCTAAAGTCTTGAAGAGAGCCCAGGCTTCCTCTTGGCCTGCAAACCTGGTGCTTCTCCTGGAGTTGTGGATCCTTGTCCAGCCTTCCCATAGCTCATCCAGCTCCATATGAGATTAAAAACTTCAGCTCTTGCTTCTTCTGAAGCAACTGTCTTTCATGAATAATAAAAGTTGCTGTAGAAGAAAAGAATTAGTATGAGGCAAATTGGAGGAAGGCAGGGAGGAGATGCTTCCATAAGAAATATGACATGATTGAAAATGGAGCACATAAATCATGGACCTGATTAACAAAAGGAAAAGTGTCTCATAGTGCCATATTTGGGATATTGGGAAGAAATTCTAGTAACATGGTCAGGGACACATTCCACTGTCCCAGGCTGCTCCAAGCCCCAATGTCCAACCTGGCCTTGGGCACTGCCAGGGATCCAGGGGCAGCCACAGCTGCTCTGGGCACCCTGTGCCAGGGCCTGCCCACCCTCCCAGGGAACAATTCTTGTCGGAGCCAGAGTGATTTATGCCAATAAGCCAAACTTTTTGCTACACAACACTGAAGGCCAGTGATGGTACTTTTCATATTTCTGTCTCTTTTTCTGAAGGTGGACATTTCAGTCCTGGGCCATTTTCACTGAACACTACGTGTATTAGAACATTCTAAGAAGAATTTTGTGGTGTGCATTGCAAGCTCAGAAAGAAAAGAGAGGCCTGACCCCCGATTTGTTAGAATTGATGCATGTTGAGCTGTTCCTATGTTACTTCTGCCTGCAGTGGTACTGTTTACATAGGGAAATGTAGAAGCAGTTGCTTTAAAAGTGCCGTGCAAACTTCTATGCCCATTCCTGTGTGCACACACACTTTGCTGCTACAAACTGAAGCGGAGGTATAGTTGCCTTTGCTGAGTTTGGCTCCCTTCCAAAAATGATGCAGAAAGTCACTTCTCAAAACTGTCCTTAGCTGAACTTCCCAAAGTCCTGGAGCTGACTTTCCAGGAGCCATATGCATGGTTTGGGCACACGTTGCTATTTTGCTGTGTGTTGTGGGAGGTATGCATAGGAGGACATAGAAAGAGCTGCATTTCCATATGTAGGATGACTTTTTTTTGAAATGAAAAAACATGTATGACCAGCATTTGTCTCCATAGTTTTGGGGAATGATGCAAAAAGAACATACACAGCAAGATGAGAGGCATATGAGCTTCAAGCAAGCTCTGAGAGGGGACATGGGGGAATTACTGATTAGAGAAACTTGTTTGTCTGTGTTGGGATCAAAGGGGCAAAATGGAGTCCATAGCACTCACCACTTTTTAATTATAAACTCCAATTAAGTGATGCAGAATAATCTTCAGCATTCCATCTGGCAGCTATGAGGAGAGAGGGAGAACAGCAGCTAATGACATTAATCAAGGCTTGAAGCAGACAAGTTCAAGTACTGCAGGCTTTGCTTAAAAACATGAGCTGAGGACAGGGTTAGTCTTTGAATAGCATTCCAAAAAAGCTTCATGCTACCCAAGAGAGAGGAGCAATATTAACCTGGGCCTCTTCCATTAACCCTTAAGCTGCTGGCCTGTTCTAACTGCAGCCACATGACCACAATGCTGTCATTGACTACTGATTGCTCAGATCATACAGGGGGTTAGTACTGAAGTGTGGAAAAGAACTTTTAGGAACACCAATGTCAGGCACTGTTGTCTGCTTAGGGAAAAAATTGTGAATCTGAATGTCACAATGGGCTTAACAAGCAAAACATAATCTTATTAAAAAAAAAAAAATTAACAAATGATACAGGAAGTCACCAACCCATTTTAACACGTAATGTGGTGGTTGAGACTGGACATTTCTCCCAGACCACAAGAGATGGAACAAGGGTAAACGGCCTCCAGCTGTGCCAGGGGAGGCTCAGCGTGGACATCAGGAGGAATTTCCCCACGGAAAGGGTGCTCAGGCTTTGGCAGGGCTTGCCCAGGGAGCTTTGGAATCCTCACCCCTGGAGGTGTCCCAGGAAGGCCTGGAGGTGGCACTGAGAGCTCTGGGCTGGTGACAAGGTGGGCATCAGGTACATGCTAGACTCAGTCCTGTACCTGTTTTCCAATTTTAATGATTCTGTGAGGGTTTTTCCCAGCAGAATCTTTGATATTGGGAAAGGATGGAACCACAAATCATGGAAGGAAATACATGTAAAAAATAGAATGCATTACCTTTTTTCCTGTATTTACAAAGCACTGGTGCTTTTGTGTGGTCTAGTTCTAACTTACCTTTTAAACCACAATAACAAATTGAATCCTCAGAAAGAGGCTTCATAATTTCTGTAGCAGTAAGGTGTTTCTATCAAATGTTGAGAAAGAACCAAACAAATGATATTTGGATGGATAAATGTTATTTTCACTACTGGGTTAATAACTTCAATTTATATTATGCTAAAACTTTTGAAATTTTGGAAGCTACAAGTTTATATCAGAATTGAGAATGAGCACTGCTTCAGATCCAATGGGGAACAGTAACAGTTCCTTAACTGAGGAAGGATTGTTGGGGGTTTTATGTGACCCTTTTTCTTCTATACATGTTTGAATAAAATCAGATTATTCCCATCAAAACTGCTTATAGATTGAAGGATTTTTGGCCTAGGCAGAACACCAAGCTGAGCTAAGATTAAAATTTTCGGAACCTTAACTTTTAGACAAAACCATGAAAGAGCCAAATGCATACCCAGTAAAAATCTAAACTAATCATTTAAGAATGAAGGCATCAGGAAGTTCCTTTGAGAAAATTATTTTTTATGTGTTGCTTCCCAGTGTTTACCCAGCCTCACTGCAGAGTTTCCAAAAGCACAGGTTACCTCTGCTTTATTCCATAGAGTTTTCATCATTCGGGAGTAAAACAGCCCCAAAGTTGCTGGGACACTTATAAAAATATCACCTTTTTCGTGGAAGTTTCAGTCTCACTAAATGAGGCCAATAGTAAAAATACAATTTCAGTCTTTTACTGTTTCCCAGCTCTGTTGGGAAGATTGGATTCACTTAAACTTCATTAATGCAATTATATAATTTTAAATATTGCTATATATTACATGTTTCTACAGTTGCTAATTCAAAGGAGAATGAAAATGAGGCAGAATTTGAACAAGAGAAGCAGTAACTGATTCTTTCTTTTGACATCAGTAGGGGAAAGAGATCGTTTGGACTTACTGAAATCAATACAGAATATCTGTAAATATTAAAGATGAGGGTTAATAGAGCATTACCTCAAACATTTGGATTTTTGAGGATTTTGTGTACTAAATAATATTAAACCTCTGAGGAAATTCTCAGACAGTTAAGGGGATAACTTGATGCCAGAAAAATGAGGGAGTTCAGCTGAGGATGGAATGTCTCTCTTTCTCCTGACTTTTGGCAGGTGAAATTTTTCAGTATTTAGAAACTGAAAAAGACAGAAACAATAGGTCTACTATTTTTGCCTTTAAATAAATACAGATTATATTAAGCAACATGTAGTTTTTTGAATCATTCTAGTTTGGGGGACTTTGGGGTAATTCTTATGATATGATATCAAGCCAGGATTTTTTTTTTCTAAATTATCAGAATGAATTTATGTTTGCCAATATGTTTTTCGTCCTTGTTTCTGGTTTTTATTAACCACAGGCAGGCCATGGCAGTAAATCACTGACATCTGCTCTGCTGCCTCTGCAGAGTCATTTTCTGTGTCCATCTGCCAGAATTCCCAAGAAAACAGACCAGCAGCTGCACCTGATTTCTTGGGATTCTGCCCCTGTTTGTGAGATGTCCTTCTTGTGTGGGACAATTGCTGGGGGGGAAGTTCCTGTTTTCAGGGCTTCATTTCCATGGTCACTGCTGGCAAACCACCTCCATCCACTCCTCCCTTCCCAGGAACCATGAATTGCTCTTCCCAAGGATAACACAGCCTGTAGAGGAGGTTTTCTCTGGAAGCACACAGGGGGAGGCAGTAGGAGTGTGATCCTGAATGGATAAAGCTGGAAGGTTTCACCCCCTGGCTGTCAGCTGTTGCTTCATGCTGGTGCTCAGTGCACTTCCATGGTAAATAAGTTGGGGAGAAACAGGAAAGCTGTTCCACCATATGTTTTTGAAATGGAATCAAAAAGAAAATATCAACTGTAATATAGAAAAATCAATGTGGGGGTTTTTTTCCTGAGCAATATAGGAAAATGATTGACAAATAAGTTTATCCCCAGTTTCTGTTAAAGGTTTTTGAAGTCCAGAGCTACTGTGAAAATTGACAGCAACTCACTAATTGTCTTTACTTTCACTTTTCTTCTTGCCTGGAAGCAACTTTCCTTTGCGAGTTCACCATTCAGAGAAGAGTTCTCCATTAAAAACAAGATCATCTGCTCGGGATTAGATGCATATGGCAGCAGTGAGATCCAAGAGAAGGCATCAGCTGCCCTGTTTTAGCACCAGAATTCTTAGTTTGATGCTTACATGGATGTTTCATGAAATTCATTACTCTTCAGTAATGTCTCTGCAAAAGAGACAGATAATCCTTAATGAAAGGGCTTTTTCTTAGTATAAGTTGGTCTGAAGGTATTGAGCTTCTACTAAATGAAATACTTGGTTTGAATTACTGTTACCTCCTAAGAAGGCTGATTTGATTTCCTTTCCCAAGCGGATCTTCACCATTGCTTGCTCTTTACTCCAGACATACACAAGGTATTAGTTTAGCTGCTTCTTTATACTCAGACATAATCTCTTCACTTTGCTAGGATATTCACTTTTCCAAGCTGGATTAAAACATGCACAGGAAAAAGAACAAAAAAGGCTCCTTTTGACATGCAAAAGTGTAAAGAGGGAACTGTTTAACAGCCTGGTCTAATGATGGTGTCCCTGCCCATGGGCTTGGAATGAGATGATCTCTAGGGTCTGTTCCACCCCCATATATTCTGTATCTTTATTCATATTATGTTATATGTTCACTGAAAGGGAAATTTTCCAATACATTTCACATAATTGTGCTTTTTACCCCATAGCTTTTCAGTGTATTCTCCTGAATAAGGCTGATTTCTAAGCATTAGCAACACATTAATATTTTTTAAAGTACACAAGATGAATACCTTAAATATTATTAAAAATTTCTATTAATTGACAGATATATAGAGAACAAAAAGAGTTTTCTGTTAACAGAGCTGTGATAATTCTGTACAGGGTAAAACAGAAACAAGGTCATTTCCTTGGACAACCAGACTGTTGCTTGCATTTTCTCCTTGCAGGGTGCAAGTACTAATGCTGCATTTGCCTGATGAAACGATGGCTGAGGCAATCAGTTCCTGTCAGTAAAATTCAGCTTAAGGTTTATCATGGAAATCCATCAAAAGTGCTATAGACAGTTAGAACTGAATGTAAGGTTCACAAAATTACTCTTTAAATTATTGATGTGATACTATTTTCACTGTAAGGAATGGAACATCTTAAGGATTTAAGTAAGATAGAATTTACTCACTTCAGAATCAGGAATATATTTTGATTAGTTGTCACTTTATCTAAACTGGAGTTAAATACAATTTGGGATTAAAAAATTCATAGAGAAGCATGGGGATATGGCTCTGTAAAGTTCCTGTAGCTCTGATGGAGTGTAAATATAGTAATAGTATTTTTTAATATTGAACTCATGAGTTTTGGGCTGGATAAGCAAATATTGATTTAGCAGTTGCAGAGGAATTCAAATACTGGGTCTCAGTCACAGTTTCACTTTTATTTTATATCCACAGATCTGTTGTTGATAGACAGTGGAAAAGTCAATTCTTCATTTTAATGTGGTTGAGATGAAATGTGGGATGGAGCAGGAATACTTACTCAGGATGAATTCGAAATTGTGTGCAAAAGCAAAGTTTCCTGAAAGATAAATAAATTTTTTTTAGCCTATTTCTTTCAAAATATACAGGATATGACAAATTTCTACCAAACCACTGCAGATTTCCAAAGCAACTCTATTAAGCTGCAACAATAATTTTTTGAACAATGATATATTGTTGAAATTGGATGATTATCAAGGTCTCTTCCAATCCAAACTATTTTATGATCATAAAACCAAAACCAAGGTGCAGATCTATGGTTACTGAAGGGTCTCTTGGCTTCAATGGCTCCCCCTTCAAGCTCATCCTCAGCAATCTCTAACTCTTCCTGGCAGTGTTTTTTGGTTATGTTTGAGGAACATAAATATTATTTAGGTTACTTCTCTCTAGACTACATGGAATTTAAGAACTAGTGGAAATAAAGTTGCAAATTCCTTCACATTTGTTAAAGTAGTTTCAACAGTAACTTTAATAAATTGATTGGATGTTTTTCCATTAAATGAAGTCTCATTTGGAGGTGGAGGGGAGGAAGCAGCAGTAAAGCAGATTTTAAGGACCAGAGCCCTCAGCTGAAGGCAGGATTGATGATGGGAGCTGCTCTTCCTTTTCTCTGCAAAGCAGATTTCTGACCCATGGCAAACAGTGAACTGAACTAACCTTACAACTTTAACTTGGTAGAGGTTAGAGGAGCTGACAAAGACACTTGAACATGAGAAGGGATTTTAAAATCTTTTGTAAGCTTTGCCTTGACTGTGCCAAGGTGTAGAACTCACTATTACAGCCATTTTGCAGTTTTCCCCAGTCACCTCCAGCAGGAGTTTGAGCTCAGGGGCTGGATCCTGTCTGGAAGCAGACAATGAAAGAGGCAATTCATAGGCACTTGGGAGCTGGCAGTTAGCAGGGAAATACTCACTGCATTCCTCCAAATGTGATAAATTCCTAGCCTAGTGCTGCTCTGGCCATCAATGACTCCACAAGGAATGCCCACGCCAAGCAGCCCAGGCAAGTCTTGCTAATATGCAATATCCAATATTTTGGATATTCAAGGCAGATGAAACAACAATGCTCTTGAATACATGCCAGCTATTAAAGGATTGAAATGTTTGCTCACTGTCCATTATTTGTTTAATTTCACGTTCACTTTTGGAAATCATCTTAGTTGTAAGTGAAACAAAGGAATGCAAAAGGGGCTAAGAAGTTACCAACTGACAATAAAAGAGATGTTTCCATAGAAATAGCCCTTCAGCACTGAAGTAGTTTATTAACTCAGTCTTATCACCTTAATTTCATAGGCAACACATATTTCTATTTATGACTGTGTTTCTGACCTCTCTTCTACATTTCTGTGTTACCTTGAATGTTCCCATTGTGACTCCTGTGGTCACCTCTAGTGGATTCAAAAACATTCCTACTAAGGAGCAGGAGCCCTGCCTGCTTAGGAGACAGAACATTCCTTGGCAAACAGCTAGGCCATGACTAAATTCTGCCCTCAAAATCCTATTATCTTAAAATTACTCTTTAAATGTAAATGAGGGCTTACAAGGCAGAAACGCTTTACATTTTTGTGTTTGCCTGAAATGAAATAATACAGCTCAGCCTACTAAAAAGCTGATGTATTCATTGCATATAAATGTTTCAAATAGGGAACAATAAAACTTCAGTCTAAAATTAAAAAGAAATGGAAATTTTTACTTCAATTATATAGACTATTTTGCCAACTTCTGAAATTTAGCAGCATTTCTTATGGATATGGAAAGAAATAGATTTAAATATAAATTGATTCTAGGTAACTCTTTCAAGGAATGATACGGGTGACAATTTTTGTGCTTTTTGCTGTATAATTCCATAAAACACTCCAGCCAATGACTGAAAACAGTGTAAGAAGTTTCATCCTAAATGTTCAAACTTGAATAGTTGTGAAAAAATTCAAATCCAAGGGTTTGGTTATAAATGTTAAATATTTGATACCTTGTGAGCTTGTGAGGAGGAGATAAATTCTGAGACACAAAGTGATGGGAAGCAACAGGAGGTGAGTTATTTTTTCCAATGATAATAAAAACTCTTGCAGGAAAATGCTTTATATAAATGAATTAGTAAAAATATATACCTAAATTCTTAATTGAAGAACATGACAGTAATGATCACAGTAATTTCTTTTTCTGCACCATAATTACTTTTTGAAACTAAATATTCCGACTTGATGATTAGATTTGATCAGAAGCTGCTTTTCCCATTTGAGCCCTTTGGAATGAGAAGATTCCTGTCATTTTTTGTTGTTTAGTAACACTTGAGGCACATGAAGTAGATTTAATTTTTAGCAGGCTATGGGCAACCTGACATCCTTCAAAATGATCCTGTGAAGAATCCCAACTATCCCATAATAAAAGCCTATTTCTGCTTCTTTGTTCTGTATGTTTAAAGTGCTTCTGAAAGTGAAAGGAAAATGAAGAATCTGTAATTCCCAAATTGAATTTGAGTGCCTGATGATAAAACTCACGTGGATCAATATTTCTTGTCTTTAACCAGATATTCACCAATTTTGGAAATTAAATAGAAAGAAGATTTTTTTTGTCTATAATCTCTTGTTCTTATCTTTTAATGAGTGTTATAAGAAATTATCTTGACATGTCAATGAGAAAGCATAGAAAAATGGAGAGTGATCAGAGGAACTGAAATGAATTCTCTGGAATAAATTACAGTCATTTACAAGAAGCAGTTGCACACATCTGTAAAATAACTTCACTGTGAATAGTGCTTGTGCACAGCAGAACAAAATCTGAAAGCTGAGATAAGTTCAAATGAAATAGTGTTCTTTGTAATATTGTTTTTTGAACTATGAAAGAAAAGCACGTGTCTATGGCTACTCTTTTGCTCTAAAACATTATTGTAAAAGAACTTCTATGAGTTCTGTTTAGAGGTTATAAAAGGTTTCCCATCAGCTGAAAAACCAGATCCATGTCATGAAGAAACACCCGGAGAAAAGGTATAATATTCCAGCTGCCACTTGGAATGAGGGCAGGGACACTCCCAGCTCAACAGTGTCCTTCTCTCTGCACGAGACCCCCCACAGTGTGCTGGAAAACAATCTCCATTTTCAATAAACACCCAGGGGAGGGACATATCTGTCAAAAGGTCCTGCAGCAGCTTCCCACCCCAAGGGCACTTTTAGGATGATTAGACTATTCCTGTGGCTGCAGAGATGCAGAATCTTGGTGTCAGAAGGCTGTGAAATCACCCTGTATGCCCAGCCCAGACCCCACAGCACAACACTCCACAAACACATCCCGGAGAGGGGAGCAGGTGCTGTCATGGAAAATTATTTGAAAGATGCATTTGCTGAAAACTTTTGCCCACCAACCTCTGGAGTAGCTGCCAGCCACATCCCTGTCTGCTTTTAGCAGCCTGTGGGCTTGGTTATTCTTATGAGTGAAGTCATGGCATGAATGGAAGATCCATGCTTCTAATTCTTCCAAAGTTTTTCTTCCAAAGGGTTTTTCCCCTTTTGTGAGCCAATTTGCTAATTTTCTGAACAGACAGTGAAATAAAACCCCTCCCTTCCTGCTACCAAAGTATCTCAGCTTGTCTCCAGCAAAGTAAATCAAAACAGTCAGTCAGCACTGGACTGCATTCAAAATGTTTTGATTAAAGTTAAAAGATGGAGTTAATTATAACAGTAAATAAAAATTAAAATAGTTCTAAAGATACTAATTTATTATATGACGACTGGAGTAATAGCAAATGTAGATCATTTTGCAAGAGGGAAAAGTAAATATTTTTGTGTTTATGTGTAAGGTGCTATGAAAGCTCTGAATGTAACAGGCTTAAATAGCAGAGTGCTCAGTAAGTGGGAACATTAAATCTGATAATTTTGTTTTACCACACATAAAATAAATCAACAAAAGAAAAATGCTATCACATAGTGATAAGTGAAGCACATGTTCAGCTAGTTCCAAAAATAAAGGTAACATTGTAGATTCAGAATATCTCATTTCCTTCAACATTCTGATACCATTGAATTCAGCTATAAAGGAAAGTTTTCATAGCATGGTGGTGTATTAAAATAAGATATCAGTTGGTGCAGGGTGCATTGACAAAAAACAGACACATCCTTACGTTTGGTTTATCTTGCATATTTTATTCACTGCTTTTATTGTGAGAAAAAACCCTTTGAAACTTAGACCCACTTAGCAGGTGCCTGGGAGGGAATCCTGAATGCATTGGTGACTCTACAAAATGCCTTCAGGAAAGGGAATTAACTCAAGGCAGTTTGTTCCATCTGGCTTTACTCCTCTGATATACCACCTACTGCTCCAGGCCCCCAAAGTTCCAGCGAGGTGAGGGAGTAGGGATGGTACCAAAGGGGGTTTGTGGAACTCTCACATTCCCATTTCCACTGCAGGAGGGTCAATACTGCCCCAGGAGCATCTGCTGTGCTGTGCTGGGAAGGGTGTCCAGGCAGGCAGCACTGGGAGAAAGGCATCCCTTTTGCATTCACCCTCCTCCCCCGATAGGGCAGCTGAGCCTGTTTTAATTCCAGCAAGCACCAGCAGGCTCTGATGTGCACAATATTTTGGGGGAAACACTTCTCCAGTCTGACAGGAAAAGGGAGTTAAGGGAGCAGCTCAGTATGTGCATTGTTAGTGCAAGAGGATCAGCCCCAGCCTGACTTCACTACCTGTCAAAGGTTAAAATCCTCTCTATCAACCACTCCACTGGATTTGTGACATAGACCAGCTCAGCTGGACCTGGTCCTGACCCAGTGACCTCAGTGCTGCTTTGTTTCCAATAATTTAAATGAAATCTATCCATTGACAGCATGGCTCCTGTGATTCATGTTCTGCTCATTCTTAAGCAAATGACTAAATCCCACTCTTAAAAGGGAAAAGCACAAGTCATTAATGAAAGTTACATATGCTGTGAACAACATATTTTGTTATTCAGTATAGCTGACTTTGACTTTTCATTATAAAGTCTCAGGCTCTTGAGGAAAAGAGTAAAGAAGGGACAAACTTGAAAGTTGTCTTTAGGTACATTTTCAGTATTTGCACAGGTATAAATAGAATTTATTCAAGAGGTGGTTTCATCACAGAAATTCAGGTTTCTGATGTATCATTCTATAGATGTTAACTGAGCTTAGAAGCTGGGGAGTTAATTACAAGAAAGATAACAAATTCTATTAGCATGATAAATTATTCAGTGCTAGAAATATTTTACCTAACCCAAAGTGCAGGAGAAGAACCCCACAGTTTTGAAAACTAGCATGGGATTAGAAAACTGTTCAATAAAAAACATATGGTAGAGAATTTCCCTTTGTTGCTTTCACTTTTTGCATGGGTATACAAAGAAGATCTCTTAATAGCCAAGGAAAATCAGCTCCTGGGTCATGTTATTTTGTATAATTTTTAAATCCAAAATCAACTAGTCATCATAAACATTTCTATATTCCAACTATGAGAGGCAAAGTAATTTTTAATATTCTGGACTTATTCTCTACATAATTTCTTTGAACTCCATTTGATCTTCTACAAATGTGCTACTAATAACCAGTATTATTTATATTATAGTTGCATTAAAAATTGCATAAAATTGGATCTCATTTGTGCCAGCTATGGGATAAAATATCTGGGATACATCTCACATCTGGGAGAAATATCCCCCCTTGCAATAATGCATGAATGATCATAATTTAAAATGTCCATTAACAAAAATAAGATCTTGGATGTAGCTCACAGCTCTTCTGTAGCAGTGATCCATTTATTTTCCTTGAAACTATGGGTGCCAGGAGTTGTTCTTCATTCCCAGCTTTCTTCTTATGGGAGGAAGAATTCTGTGGTTTGTTAATCTGTACCTCCTCAATCTGGAGTTTTGTGCTCCAGCAGATTTGTGACTTTGCAGGCCAGCTGATGCCATCTGCTGGAGTCTGCCTAAAGAACTGAACTGATTCACCAGATTTTTTCAGGGAAGTCACTCAATTTTACTTAAAGCCAGTTTAAATAAACATATTTTTTTCTCTGGCTCTCAGTTTCTGAGGCAAAGAGTTCAAGCAAGACAACAGCTTTACTCACAAGTCTCAGTGGATTGATTTTTTGTGTTGCATTGCTCATTTAGCAAGTTTTCAGATCCCTAAAAATTGCTAGCGGGAGCAGCAAAGTCCAAAGGTTTTGAATACAAGTTATAGTTACAGAGATTATTTAAGTACTTACTTCAAGAAACTTTATCTTACACATTCAGGTTTAAATGTGTGATTTGTAGTTGTTGCCATCCATATAATACTCCATAAATGTGTGTGTATATATATATATAAAGCATTTGTTTGACTGTAGCAGCATGGAATGGATGGTAAGATGCCGCTACTCTCCCCAAAAAGAGTCTCTTCTCAAGAAGCTGCTCAGGTGGGCAGATGTTGCACTATTGGTGCAGCATTCGTGGAGTTTGGAAAGGACAAGGCAGAACAGGTCCGGGGTCAGCATGCAAGAATTCTCTTTATTCAAATTTCTGATTTCATTTATATCCACTGTACAAAGATGGCCAAGTATTGGCCAAAGGCATGTCACCTCATCCACCCGGATTGGTGAACATCTCAATCACTCAAATGCTTTTCTCAGAGCAAAAGAATGCAAACATTTTCTTATTTACATGAAAAAGTGTGGGAACTCATCTCAGAGTTCCAAAACATCAGAAGGCTAGTCTAAATGTCAGAATGCAAGTTTAAGATATTTAAAAGCAGAGTAACAGGCACACAGGTGGTGACTCATACACACCACAGATAGCTCAGTGAAGAAAGACAGGAAGGGTCTACTGTAGAGAGTTCCAGCGAGGTTTATTAGTCCACATTCTGAAGGGTTCCAGTGGCAAAAGGTGAGAAATCATTGAGGTGCCCAGGGTTAAGTATGGGGTCAGAGGCCAATGGTCTGTGGGCACAGGGGCAGTATAAGGGCAGGGCAAAGGGCAGTGACCTATAGGGAACATGAGTGTGGACAGTTAGTTATGACTGTGGGGAAGTGGGGAAGTGGACAGTGGAGAAAGAGAGAAAGGAGAAACCTCTAGAACTAGGGACATATATGAGCAGTAGAGGTGGGCAAGGCCAATGGGCCAATGGGAAAAGCAAAACTGAGGTAAATAACATAGTGCTGCAGAACACCATGGGAGAAACCTTTTTTTCGCACCCTGAGCAGTGAGGCATTCTCGAAGCCTATGGGAGATTCTTCCAGGGCATTGCCCTAGAAGTTCCTCTGACAGGCTCAGGGGCCTCCACATTTAACTGGGCCACTGCTCTGCCAGGCATAACAAGACAAAGCTGTAACATAGTTCCGTGACGTGCTGGACTTTCTCAGAGTTTCATGTTAAATATTTAACAA
This sequence comes from Brachypodius melanocephalos, assembly GCA_013398615.1. Classification (NCBI taxonomy): domain Eukaryota; kingdom Metazoa; phylum Chordata; class Aves; order Passeriformes; family Pycnonotidae; genus Brachypodius; species Brachypodius melanocephalos. The sequence continues at coordinate 1,387,044 of VZSR01001295.1, read as the reverse complement.
TAGAAATTTGCTGTGTTGATCTATTAGAGGGAAGTGTTTGGGCTCTGTTAGTTTAGAGATGTCTTCCCCAAAGTGGAGGAATTGCCATGGGCAGTTCTAAGTAGATCCCACCTGGAAATTTCACTGGCCCTGACTCCTCTGGAGCAGCAGGTCCCAGATGGAAATTCAAGCACAGAATGAGTCAGAGGGGGAAATGGCGTTGTCCAGAGGTTCCCATAAAGCCTGAAGCACAGATCCCTTCCACTGGATGGGTGTGATGGTGCTTTCTTTTCTTCTTATATTTATTCAGTTGTCTTTGCTACACTGACTGAGATAAAACCATAGCAATGGAAACAGAAAAGCTGTTGTTAGAAAACAAAAATACAGGAAGTGAGACAGAGTGTAATTTTTCCTTCCCAAATCAAGTGGTTTCTGAAACAACAGGTACAGGCCTTTGTGTTGGTCAGAGTGTGACAGAAATGTACAGACCAAGAAAAAGAAAAAAGGCTTAATATTTGTTAATATTGCTATTTTTTCATGAAGATGTGTTGATAGTCACCCTACTCAATGACTTGTCATTTTGGTAGTGTATGTGTAGAGGAGGCGGGAGAAGAGTTGTAAAAATCCCTTTTGAATGTATTCCTGTATTTGTTTAATGAGGTCTCCACCTGCCAATGAAACATGGAATTATTCCAGAGGGAACTGATGTCTCCTAGAGGTCCTGGAGGCAGCACTGCTGACAGCCCACAGTGACACTGGGGTATTTCAGGTGGTGCCTGGTGGGCCCTTGAGCTGGTACCAGAGCAGGAGGCATACTGTGTGCTCAGCACAGGTGGATTTGGGAATAACCCCACTCACAGGAGTTACCCTGGGTTTGCTGTTATTTAGACATGGCTCTGTTCCTTCTGTAAACCTGCACATTTCTTTCAGATATTTCCCTTAAATAAGCTTTAACTAAATCTCATGAGGCGATTAGGAATTCTTGATCCCTACCCCAGCCCTGTCCCCTCTGGTAGCCTGCACTGATGAAAATTACTTAGATTAGTGCAATTTGCTGAAACACTACCAGGGTGAAATTCCTCTAAGGGCTGCAACAAGAGACTCTTGCATTTGCTGCACTGAAACCCTGTGATTATTGTTAGATCTCTGAAGCACATCATGTAAATGATGATCTGGATTGTCCTTCTGAATTCCACATCATGCAAGAGCTGTGCACTTTAAATGCCTTTAAGGGGAAGAAGGAACAATTGTTATGTGATTAGCAAGGCTTTTTTCAGATATATTATTATCTTTGTTGTAAACCTTCTGACCAGCAATTAATTCCTCTGATCCATTACTGTTTCCAGCATTCAGGGCTGCCCTGAAATGACAGATGCTTCCTCTATTATTACTGAAGTATCATTTGCACAATTGTATTTCTGTCACACTCAAGCTTTTGTACTGAAGCTTATTTCAAAGTGTATTTTCTTAATATTTGAAGGTGACTGGTGACATTTTTAAAATTTAATTGAACGGTTAAGATATCTGTCTGCCTTGTGCTGAAAGAAAAGAATAACAAGTTTGGGGTTTTTTTTCCTACCAAACTTAGTATTGATTGCTGTGGTTCTTTTGCCTGCTCTGAGAAAGCACTGCACTTTCAAATATTTCATTAAAGAACTAGGCTTGAATATGCTATTTCAGTGTTTCAATAATATTTTTAGTGGTATTTCATTCTTGATCTTTATTCTTAGACCAGAATTATCAAGCTATCGCATGCAGCAGTATGTTAGACAACCATGTGTATTCCATCTGTGGAATTTAGGAAAATATACCCCTTCCATTAATTGAAAAGAAGCTGGGACTAGACTCGTAAATATTTCCATAAAACTGAATTCCCTTTTCTCTATCTCAATATAGCAAGTCTCAAAAGTATTCAAGAGAGGAAATGATAAATAAATTTCAGAAAAATAAAAAATCAGAGTGAATAAGCTGTCCATGCACAGCTCTGAGAGGATTTCCCTCTTCCTATCATTTCAGCTGCAGATGCACTATGGGCACAAGACTTCTAGGCATGAGTTCTCACATTTCTGACTGATAAACTCAGATCTGGGTGGGGTACCTTATTTTCCTCATTTACAATAAATATAAAAAATATAAATAATGTGAAAATTGAAGTACCTGAGTTGGAGATCCCTCTCGTAAGGATTAGAGAATAATTTAAATCCTTTCTCCCTGGGGCTGGATGAGCTGGACTTGTCACTCTGCAGTTATTTCTTTCTGTCAGTATATTTTAACCACTTCACAGGAGGTCCAGGAATTGTTTTTGTAAAAGAGAGGATTTCAGAACATCATTAATTGCATCATATCACATTTGATCTCCCTGAGATTCAAAGTGAAACACTGTAGATAGAGCAGGAATATTTAGCCCTAATGATAGTACAATAGGTGATTTGGCTTTGCAGGAAATTACAGCTAAATGATTATAAATTTCTTTAGAAGTGAAAAAAATAAAAGAATTTTCAAGTAAAGCATGATTGGTGGCAAGGGAATGTCAGCTCAAAGCAGCTACAAAGAATTTCAGACATTTAAAGGAGGAAGGCTCTTTTCGGTTATATTTTAAATTTTAGTTATATTTTAGTTCTTTAGGCAGCAGGAAAACATCTACTGCTGTTTAGCAATAAAAGGAGCAACAGCTTTGTTTCTGACCAATAGTCTGAGTTCAAAAAAAGCCAAAATAAAGAGGAAGCTCTGTTTGGATTTATAGACATAATAGATTTCAATAGAAGCTTATCAAAAGGGTAAGAATGACCTTATCACTTGGCCTTATTATCAAATGAGAGTTACTTTATCTGGCAATGTACCAGGCTGAAAATGAGGTGCAACTTCAAAGTTTAAGGAAGGAGGAAAGAGAAACATCAAGAAGTCATAAATTGTATAATGTGAATAAAACAGATGCAGAATTTCCATTAATTAGAGACAGGTTAAATCACTTCATGATGTTTTACTTCCTACTTCCTCTCAGTAACTGATTTCTCACCTACTTAACTGTGCTTAGGATCCTGCTATTAATGGTCTAACATATCATAACAATTTTTAAATACCTACTTTCTTTTTTTTTTTTTTTAAATGAAACGCTGACCTATTTTTTTTTATCCTGGAGGGCAAATTAAACTCAAGCATTGTCTATTACAACCAAATAATAAAACCACTTTTGATGAAATGACCTTTTCTGAACTGTGTGGTTAGGAGGAATTGCTAAAATGTGGCAAGTATTAGGTCTTTACTTCATTTAACTGCCCTGCTCCTTCCTGTGGTTATGTTGTTTTCATTTCGTGTTTGGACTGCAGCAGTACTGGGGGTCAGAGCAGAGACAGAGCCCTGCTGGGATGAATGAACCCATGAGATGGCATGGATTCTGCTCCAAGCATGCAAGAGAGGCCAGGGATTAGGAAGGAGCAGTGCTGATCCCATTCCAGTGCCAGGGACGATGAGGTGAGGCTGGATTCAGACCTGGGCCAGAACTCAAAGCAGAACCCTCCAGTGATTACCCACAACATATATCAGCATGATTTCTACTGGAACTTCCTTCTGGCATTTCTGCTGATGGAAAACCATTTCCAGCCTGCCCAAGTGCAGCCCCTTGTTCTGCTGAAGAATCAGTTACATTCAGCCTCTCAACTCTCTACATTTTCCTTCCTCCTTTGTTCTCAGAGCTGGAGTAAACACATCCAAGAGCCCAGCTCACCCCTGCCCATGCTTAGGCACACAGTCAAGGGACTGGGGTACTATTGCACATGAACACTTTGCTTATATTGTGTTTACTCAGTGCTGAGATGTGTTAGGCACTCTCAGAGGTCATTTACCTGGTGGTATCAAAAAATGTTCCACTCTCTCATTTCACAGAGGAAATCTGGACCAATATTCAAACATGTGAAGGGAAATTTGCATGGTTATGTCACTGTGGGTATTGCTCCACAATCTTGTATTCCATATTCCTAACTTTATTAATTTCTGACTTGATAATATAATAATAGAATATTTAATTTTATAAAATCATAGAATCTTAAGGTTGGAAGAGGTTTCCAAAACTATGGAGTCCAAGCTGTGCCCAATGCCCACCTTGTCCCCAGCCCAGAGCACTCAGTGCCACCTCTAGGAATTCCTTGGACACCTCCAGGGATGGGCACTCCAAACCTCCCTGGGCAGCCCCTGCCAAGGCCTGACCACCCTTTCCATGCAGAAATTCCTCCTGATTCCAACCTGAGTCTCCCCTGGCACAACAATATAATAACAATAATAAGAGATTAATAGTAATAATTTAATAATTAAAGTGGCTCTCATCTTGATGAAGCTTTTACTTGCTGGGCAAAAAGGGATCCTTTAAAACCAAGCCAAAGAAATCCTGCATTGCTCCAACAGTGGAGCAGCTGAAGTGGAATAACTACATGCATCCCTAGGTCAGGAATAGCTCCAGCAGACAATCCCAGCCCAAAGGAGATCCCATTGTTCTTCCCCATTCATCCTGATTTCCTAGGGTTACACTGCATAGATTTCTGAATGTGCAGGAAATTACCTGAGGCTTGGGAGAAGGAAGGGAACACAGGAAAGAGCTGTGATGATGGATTTCAAACAAAGTTGCTTTGCAGAGGTGGTCAGTGAAGTTGGCTGATCTTATTTGATAAAAGCCTGCGGGTTTACAAGATAAAAACATGAAATTTCAGGATGTTATAAATGTATATTATAAAGTTGGCTTTTTGCAAGATGTGTGCTATATAATTAATAACTTTGTGGTAAGGATATAAGTTTTTATTTCTGGTATTAGTAAAGAATATTAAGCATAGTGGCAGTAGTTGATATAGTATGCTCAAACTGTCTGTTTGGTTGGGATAACATCCAGTGAACATGTAAAGAAGACCCTGCTATTGATATACCAACTATGGGCATTAGGATGAAGAAAGTATGGACCAAGGCCCAAGCTGGAGGTGATAATGAAGACACAGCCAAGAAACACGCATGCTCTAAAAAGCCAGACCCAAAGAGGGACCATGCAAAACAGTTCTTGGAATATGGAAACTAGTTTATAGAAAAATATGAATAGGCAAAAGATGATGCAACAGAAAGGGTATTTAAAGAATGTCTCTGAAGCAGCAGATTGTGGACTTGGCTGAATGCCAAGTCACCGGGCCATCCATATTTCCTTTTGCTTAATTTGTCTCCTAATTGTCTTATTTTTTATTTTATTAAACCTATTTCTTAAAATTTACCAAGAAAGTGAACCTCATTTTTCACAAGGATATACCGAAACCTGAATAATTTTAAATGTAAAGATTCATGTGGCAAAATAATAACTTAAAACAGTAAAGGGACTTTTTGCAAGGGCCAGGAGTGCCAGGAAAAGGGGGAATGGCTTCACAGTGAAAGAGGGCAGGGTTGGATGGGATCTTGGGCAGGAATTGTTCCCTGTGAGGGTGGGCAGGCCCTGGCACAGGGTGCCCAGAGCAGCTGTGGCTGCCCCTGGATCTCTGGCAGTGCCCAAGGCCAGGTTGGACATTGGGGCTTGGAGCAGCCTGGGACAGTGGAAGGTGTCCCTGCCATGGCAGGGATGGGGACTGGATGAGCTTAAAGGTCCTTCCCAGCCCAAACAATTCTATGATTGGATGATAGAATTTTAAAAAAGTTTTGTGCTAAAGGGCACATTTCTTCATGATTTCCTTTAATAACTACAGTCTCCAGCCTAATTCAGCCTTTCAGATCACTGCAGTGTAAGAACTTTTATTTTTCATAGTTGTACAGTGAGTTATTTTATTCTTGCTCTAGAACAAACATGATTCTTGTTGTTGACTTTTTAAATAGTGATCACTTAATTGGAAACAGATGCTGGTGTAAGATGAGAAACATTTTAATTAACACATTTGAGCTGAAAAATTTCAGATACCTGAGGAACTGAAGCAGATTTAAAACAAAGGGTAGGAATTGTTGTCCATTATTTAAATTACAGATAATTTTGTCATAGGATAACTAAACAAAACTTAATGAGACCATTGGAAGGTTTGTATTATTTAGTTTGTACACAAACAGTCTACCACTGAACAGAAGAAACAAGTGAAATATATTAATTTAAATGCAAATTTTTCTCTCTTAACAAAAAGCCCATAGAAAATGATTGTTTTGAGTTGTTTTTACCTTCCATGAACTTTTATGAAGTTTCTTTCTATATAATTGTTTTAATATCGCCTTTTTACTCTGAACTTACAGAAACAAAGGAAATATTTCAGTTTATTGTCAGCAGTGTATTAACTTCAAAAAGTCTTACATTAGGACATGATGCACTTTGGAAGCGATAACTGGGTGTTGGTAAAATTCCTAAAACCCATGGGTATTTTTATGAAAAATTGGACTTAAATGCAGATAAAGCAACATATGAAACACTTGTTCATTACCAGCTGACACAGGTGAGCCTCTGTTTAATTTTCATTGAAATAATATCATGTGATTGACAACCTTTGATTAAAAGCAACAACACTCAAATTGAATGTCTCTCATCTTCAGGTGAGCCCTCAAAAGCAAGGTAATATCTGCTGGAAAATTTGGAGAAATACTTTCCTTTTGACCTCACTCAGAGTGGATTGGAAGCACTATTTCTACTTACGGTTTTCTCAATCCCCATCAAATACATTGTGTTGGGCTCAGCTGATTTATAATTTAAATCTGGGGGAGTTTGGGGAGGGACAACCCAAGCACCAGCAAAGGCTAGGGGTCCTGCTGGAGCAGCTCTGCAGGGAAGGACCTGGGTGTGCTGGGGCACATGGAGCTGTCCCTGAGCCAGCAGAGTGTCCTGGGGGTGCTGGGGGACACGGAGCTGTCCCTGAGCCAGCAGAGTGTCCTGGGGGCTCTTGGGGACACAGAGCTGTCCCTGAGCCAGCAGAGTGTCCTGGGGGTGCTGGGGACACGGAGCTGTCCCTGAGCCAGCAGAGTGTCCTGGGGATGCTGGGGGACATGGAGCTGTCCCTGAGCCAGCAGAGTGTCCTGGGGGTGCTGGGGGACACGGAGCCAGCCCTCTGCACACCCTGCTGTGCCCTGTGCTCTGGGATGGCCCTGCTGGAGCACGGAGGGGGCACCAGAGCAGCCCCTGGGCCCTCCAGCCTCACCCAACCTGGGATTACGTGAGTTCCCACAGGGCAGTTTAGACTTCCCATGTGGAGAGAGGGTTAAGTTACTTCTGATTAAGTTACATCTGATTTAGCCCAGTATGTCCTGTCTAAAAGCATGGCCTGCTCTAGGTGAAGACATGGAAAAGCACAAATCTCATTGTGTTCAATATTCCCTACACACAGGTGTGAAAAGGGAGCAAGCATCTCTCCACATGGTGGACTAAGTGGATTTATTACCAAAATGTCCTGGCTGTGTAGCCCCTTCTTGGGGGAGGGTCTGTGCTGGGAATGGGCTCTGTGGAAGTTCCTGCTCTGGGCACTGTTCACTGAAAGGCACTGAGGAAAAAAGTAATGTTTTGCACACAAGCCTGGTTTTAGGTACAAAGTAAGACTTTTTAAAGACTTATGACCTGGCATCCATTTACTGTTCCTGGGCTTCAAACTGTCTCCAAAGTCCTGCAGTGTTGGTACAGCATAGTTCTTGCAAAAGCTAGAAGTTAAAATATCTGCATTTATTTATCCCGTTAGTGTTTATTTTTCTGGCTGATGTCAAATGAGGAGAGTGGCAGCTCTTCTGACCTCAAAATAAAACAAACTCAGAGAAGTAGTGGAAAACCTCAGTGTGGTTTCAGGCTAAAATTTTCATCCTTGATTATGACATGTGAAATGAGGACTTGCAGTTGTGGTGTCCTTCCATCTTCCCAGTAACTCACTGCTGCTCCTGCTTACCAGCAGGGATATCCAAGAGTGCCATAAGTAATGCACAACATCAGCCTGGAATATCCATATTCTAATTTTTCGCAGATTTTTAATGTCATACTTTTCTTGGTTTAAATTTATTTCTTTCTCTTTCTTTCTTTCTTTCTTTCTTTCTCTTTCTTTCTTTCTTTCTTTCTTTCTTTCTTTCTTTCTTTCTTTCTTTCTTTCGGAGAGATTACAAAATGAAGATTTTTGGTTGCATCTCTCTGGAGCAGGGATCAGAATTTTGTATCAGCTCAAGACCTCATAATGGTGGTTTTTTAGAGAACTTTGAGATCTGGAATGAAATAGGTATTTTACAGAATAATACCAAGTATGTAACTGCAGAATAATTAATGTTTCTTCAGCTATATTTTCTGACTCCTCTGAGTTGATACCCAGATGATGTGTGAAGTCAATTAACCTGGCATAAAGTATATTCAAGTCACTGTAACGATTCCTGAGATACCTTTTTTTTTGTTTGATTTTATTTACACTTTTAAGTAATTGCCAAGCCCCAAAAGACTATGGGCATAAATTTCCTAGGAAATGGATGAAAATAATTATTTTTGTTAATATGCTTTTTTTTATTTGAAGATCTATTAGAAGATATATTCAAGCTCTTTTAATAGTTTGTCGAATTCATGGCATAGGTTTTAAGTGCAACATATCTTGTAACCTTTCTGTGGACCAAACTGTACTAAATTGGTTTTAAAATATATGTAACAATTCCAGTGTTATTAGGAATAAAAAAGTACTGATTTTATATTTGTGTGCGAAGTAAGTGTTTCAGATAAAATAATAGGCAAAGGAGGAAAAAGAAAAGTGAGTTTTTTAGTTGAGAGAGCTTTTCAGAAGGATCTACGAAGGCGTAAATAAAATGTATTAATCCGAAGGATTTTCATTTCCTTTTTGAGAAGAATTACGAAAAAAAAAAAAGTGTCATTCATTTTCTATCAAGGTGAGAAAAAGCCATTTTCTGACAAATTCCAAACAATTCTAGATCTGAGAAAAAGAAGATACCTTTTGATCCTTGGAATCAAAGAGAGACATCTCAGCAAAGCAGTGGGTAAGGCTGTAATGGCAGAGCAGTTATTTCATCTGTTTCTTTCCTGTCTCATCTGCACTGAGCTATAAATTCCTGCAGTTCTGTGGACTCAGAGTGAGATAGGAAGCAATATTTTACCTCTCTCAAGGATGAGGGAGAGCAAACTGGAGGAACATGTCCTGTCTGGGGCATGGCTCTTCAAGGAGAACAAGTAGTTGTGGCTCATTTGAAGAAAGCTCCCAAAACAGCTTCGAAAGATATCAGAGCAGCTTTTGAATAAAAATATCAATGAATTAAGGTTGTTTAGCCTAAGGGGAAGAGCACTAAGCACAGGAGAGTTTCAGTTTTATTATTCAATAACTTTTATTGTAAAAGAGCAGGTGTGTGTTCATTACTCCATCACATCCACCCTGGAGAGGATGGGAATAATGCATTAACGAGCACAGCTTAGGTCAGACATTGTCGCAACCCAGGGCATCCCTTTGGCTGCCCTGGAAGCTCAGGGA
>VZSR01001295.1:1367085-1377543 GCA_013398615.1 Brachypodius melanocephalos | reverse complement strand
TGTTTTGTAAATCAAAGAGTTTAATAAACGAAAATAATAAACGTTACAGAAACCAAAATATATAAGCCGTGCACAGATGCTAGAGCAGCCTCTAACATCTTGCTACGACACCCCAAAGAAGTTGTTGGTGTCTTTTGTCTTCTTACTTGAGTAGCTTATGTTTCAGGTGGGCCTTTACTGGCAAGCTGCCAATAGAAACGCATCTACTCTTTGGCAGGCAATGAGAGGGTCCAACCGAATCTTCTCCTTTGGCACTGAGCCAATGACTATCTGGATCTTACAGAAGCTTCTCAGTGAACTTCCTAAAATGTCTAGAGGTAAATGGAAACCCCTTTCCTTATTAGGAAAGCCCCACTGAGGAGTGGGGGGGTGCAATGTTACAACTATTACTATTATCATCATCATCATCATCACTATCTATTTTACAGGAAATAAATTAACCTGTTCTGGAGACCTGTTGAAATGAATTTCATACTCTAGCAGCAAGTTTACAATTAACAAATAACCTGACGTTGCTTTTTTAAATAATATGAACCTCAAAGCTATTTATGGGTGAGCCAAGTGTTTCTCATTAACTTGTTATCATTTTTGTATAACACAAATAATTTCTCAAGAGATACGAGAAAGGTTCACACAAAATGAGGCAATGGAGAGACTGAAATACCACTGGAACTGAGGTAATGGGACAGTTCCTTCTTTGGGCCAGAAAACGTCTACTTGTTCATGATGTAATGAAAAAGTAACACGTTGGCATGTCTGTCAGTCAAACACTAGACAAAATCCAGCTGAGAATTTTGGACAAGCCTTCCTGTGGCAAAGTGGGAGTGTTTTCCTATGACATAATTTGATTTTTGCAAGCATTTGCGAGGTAACCATATCACACCTCGTTGCAGGTGGAACAAAATCAGCTTTTATTATCGTGTATTTGTTTTTTAAGAGGGTGGAAGTGCTTTTGCATCATTCCTCTTGGACTGAAGAGCCAGCTCCTTAGTTTTTCCCTAGGATGTGTGGAAAACTGTGCTGTACAGTCCCTGTGGTATTACCCTGAATTTCAGTGCACTCTGCAGCTTTCTCTTCATAGTATTTGCAACACCTGAAAATGAAGGTTTCCATTTAGTGACAGCATAATGATTTGGCAAACTGTTTCTAAAATGTTGAAAGTACAGTCTTGGCTGCTCTATGGCAGAGGAAAGAGGAGACAAATGGCCACAGTTCTTTATGCTGCCATTTTTTACACAGCAGGAATTGGCCTTTAAGGAAGGAGTTGGCCACAAACTCATTTCTCATTCAAGAAGGGCAGTTGTCGAATCACTTGACTTGTTTTACTATTGATGTCTGTGGGGATATCTGTTCCCAGGAGGCTCTGAACTAAGTGCAAAGTCAAATATTTGGGGAATGTTATATCAGCCATACTGAGAATTCCTCAGTGCTACTCTGTGTTGAACTGCAGTGTCTTCCAGCACCTTCTGCTTGTAGGGCAGCTGATATCCCTAGTGCTTGGCCTAGAGGGTTGTGATTCTAAATTTGTTTTCTTGCATTTTTTTTCACTGACGACATGGATTTTTCCAGAACTAACATTTATGTGGGTACCCAAAAAGGCAGGTATCAGGGAAAATACAGTTCAAACAAATAATCTGCTTGAAGGTTTGGGAAAGAGAAGACGAAAGGAAGAGCACAGCTGATTGTCTGTGCAGCCAGAGTAGTAAAGGGATCGCTTCCCTGTGATAAAGGAGTGCAGGTTTTGCCTACTGCTCCACCTGTAGCAAAATAAAACTCATTGAATGGTTCCTGGAGTTTCCATTTCATTTATAGTACACTGGGCAATAAAAGATGCAAATTGTAGTTATTTATTGGTTCTAATAAGTGATCAGATTAGGACAGACTTTGATTTTGCTTCCTTTTGTGGAGCATTCAGATGTTCAGTTTTGCTGCTCTTGTGGGCAGAGAAATCACAGAAAATGGCTGCTTAATTCTCTATTAATCTGAGATTACAGTCCTGTGAGCTTTCTTTATGAAACAAGTGTATTTTTTGTCATAATTTTATTGGACAATTTATCTTATAGGCAAAATGGGAAATACACTCTGCAAAGAATTAATTATTTCACAATTCCTATAGTAATCGTGGAGATAAAATTTAAAGTTTAGCACTGTAAAGTAAATCAGTAAAGTTGTCTTTTTTTTTTTTGTTCTTAATTCAGAGATTTGGGAGGGTTCTTGCCATATTATATATTCATCTAATACTCTGGATTTATGGATATATCCACATTCATATGAATAATCAGAACCTGCTCTCTTTGTAATGCAGTGAAGGAAACAGTCAAAACTTAACATTGCTGAGGTAGCATTGAATTTTAATTAATAGCCGCATGGAACAACTGTTCAGATAAGAATACTACCTTTTCTTGTGAAATAAATAAAATAAAGTGCATTGTGTGAATGATCACAAAGACTTTCTCCTGGACTGTGCAAGATAAGTATTCATTAAGTGAGCCCTGCTGTTACAAACAGAAGATAGGGTTTATCAATGTGAGAGAGTTTTGTGATAAAGAAGGGTTGTATTGATGGCTTGAAGTGACACCTGAGAGTGCAAAACTGCTGTAAGGAATGACTGGGAGGCAGAGAAATTCTTGGGTGGATTCACGTGGATCTGTCTTTGTTTGTCGTGAGCTGAGCAGTTGTACTTTACTGCTGTTGGTCCTGCATCAGACAGAGCCAAGAGTCCTCCCCTCAGTAATGTCGTAGCTGATAAATTTCCACTTACAGAACTTTTCCATGCTCCCTCTTATCCCTGTGCAACCCCCTGTCAGCAGCATGACTGAGAATGTTTGGGGATAATTGTAGGATTATTGGGTAAACTCATGCAGAATTTGCCAAGGAAGCCACAAGAAATAAAATTATTTATGTGTTACACCTGCAGGACTCTGGATGTGAATCTGAATCCTGGTTTATGAACTTTTTTCCCCTAGATCTCAAGATAAGGAGTAATGAATTTTAAATAATAGATGTAATATAAGAAACAGCAAAGAATTTCCCTTCCAAGCTGTCACACATATGGTCAGGCAGCAACAGATGAGATAGGGAACAAATGGGACCTTTTAATTTCTCATTTTTAATTCTATATCAAAACACAGAACATGATCTGAATCTTACCTGCAGAGCTGTACTAAAGGATGAGCCACAAACAGGTAACCCAGACTTAATTCTCAGACAGATGAAGAATCTGAGGTACTCTTTTATCGTTTGAATTTATCTCAATATCTGCAAGAGGAATTAACTCTTCTACAGATTATTCATTCAGAAAAGCACACAGAGCATTACACTATTCTTAGTTTCTTTAAGGATACCACATGTAATTTAGTGAGTAATTTAGACTCCAAGTGATCAAAACAAGAGATTGTTCAGGATGCAATTTTCCCACCAATTTAATTGATATCTTTGACCTTCATTTCAAATGAGAAGGAAGGGAAGGAAGGCAGATGTCTGTATCATGTACAAACTTGCCACTTTCCTTCACTAATCACCTAATTTCTACATCCCTTATTATCAACTCTATATGGAATTTCTCATTGTAGTACATTATTCCAGTGAAGTGACTCCACCTTGTTCCAAAATACCATCTCTGATATGCTGTAGATAGGCCAAATTTGACTTGAATGTTCCGGTTTTCTCAAACTGAGAATGTGTTTCTAGTTTCATTGGGGAGGAGTGGGTCAGGATGGGTCTAAAATATCCTTTGTAGTGCTCTGGTGCCTCTAATCCCATCATGATACATGACTGTTGTGTTTTTCTTACCTTTTATAAAACATTTTTTTTTTCTGTTTCAGATGCTAATATTGTCAAATTGGAATTAAACAAGGCACATCCTTAAGTGAATTTGCCTGTTATTGGAGAGATTTTCTGGGGAAAGGCTGTTACAGAACTCAAAGCTGGGAACTTCATGAAGTGCAATTTAACAATTAGTTTTAAGTGCCCTTCACGTTGGTTTGCTCATGGTGAGAAATATTTACTTGGTTTCACACTGCTGGAAAAAGCAAAATGGACAGGATTGTGTGATGGAGAGTGCAGCAGCAGGATCTCCATTCTGTCTTCAGCCACACTGAGACCATAGAAATTTAAAGAAGTAACACACAAATAAATAAATGACTTATAAACTACACATATTAGATTATCATCCTTGTATTTAACTCTGTGATCCTAAATCTAAGATTGTTTTACACTTGATTTGCAAATAGAGAAGTTTTCAAAATTTGGCAGAATTTGGTCAGAATGTTCAACTTCCCACAAGGTTTCCAACATTCAATTTGGATGATGTACTACAAGATCAACAGCTTTCTAACTTCATTTCTCCATTATTTGCAGCAGAAATATTATTAGATATGGATTTCAGTAATGTGATTACCAGTGAGTGGTAATTTTGAAAGATCTGTGTGGGAACCGCTGGAGGAATTATTGTGGTGCTGAAATCAAACCATGATTCAGATTTAACCTAATCTTACCCTAAGCTATTCTGAATATTAACAACATCTTTCCATCCCTTCTGAAAATAAATAGGGAGGTAAAATACTCTAAGTAATGGTTTGTTTCCTTGTTTTGTGTCCTGACAAAATAAAACAATAGAATTAATTTTTCTATAATTAGAAACAAAGGAATCAAAACTTCCTATGCATTTTGAACAAGTATTAGGGAAAAAAAAGCTATTGATCAAATTTCAGAAACTATTCTTGGTATAGTGGCCAGGTTTTAGTTAATATTTAGAATCTTATAGTATACCTGAGAACTTCCTATGGGATGTGTGTATCAGCTCTGTGTTCCTCCAGCCCATCCACCAAGGGGATTGTTTTCCAGACTGCTGCTGGTCTGAGATGTCTGAAATGTCTTTAATGACTTCTCTGTGGTAAATATTGGAGTTTGTTTTGCTTGCCATGCTGGTAGTTTTTTCCATTTAACTGTGCCCTATAATAGCTGCTAAACAATGTTTTATTTAGGGTTCAGTTGGGAAATTCAGCCCCAAGCTCAGGGTGAGTTAATCTGTAAGAGCAGTGAAGCCCCAGCAAGGTGAGCCCTGATGCCCTTTAGATCTTTCACTGTGGCAATGCAGGAGTTTCCAGAGCACTGATCACTCTTCATTCCCAGTGCTTTGGGGTTTTCCTGCTTTATGGCTTGCAGTGCCCTCCTCTCCCTGTCCCTGCAAGCAGAGATTGCAGCACTCTATCTTTGGACAGATTTGTATCATGGCCAGGACTCACAGTATTTCTGGTTTCCTCATCTGTTTCTGTGATTATTCCAAGCGTCTCCACCTCTTGCTCCTCAAACCCCAGGGTGTGGCTCACCCTGCAGTGGTGCATTCCTGTGGAGCATCCTTTGGTTCATCACTAGACTGGGATAAGGGGGCTAGGAACAAGTTGATGCAGTTAAATTTAGATATTGAGATTCCATTTCAGTCCTCAAGCAGAATAAACTTTGTGTTTGCCTCCATTTATCTCTGTGGCTTGTTGTTCACTAGAAGAAATAATAATTCCCCAATGATTGGAGTTCGTGGTGCTCCTCTTCCAGGGAATTTTAAAACTTGACCTTGCAGAGGATTCTCATGTTCCTTCAAATCTTTCTCAGGTTGCTACAGCTCACTGAATTACTAGAACTGGTAATAAAAAATGAGCCTTTTTTTGGTGAGAAGTCTGTAATAGCTGAGGTTTTGGAGGTTTTTTTCCTTAGTCAAGGTCAGATTTTGGCTGTATTTCCAAGTGTCATCAGACATCCACCTGACAGTAGAAAACTTCTGTAATGACCATATCAACACAGCCAAACTGATCTTATTTCCACATTCAGCAGCTTTACTTCAAATATAAAACAAACTGAAAGAATTGAAATTTCTGCAGTAATTCCTTTTCCAACAGAAACTTGAAAACTTACATTTTTGTTGCAGCTCTTTGCAAGGAAAAAAAAATCATATTTATCTTGTTCAGCTGACAAGTTTAGAAGATAATGACATTGTTTTAATGTTTCAGGTTTCCTGTTAATATACATATATTGCCCAGAATCACACCTGAAAGACTCGAGCCCTGTGTGGTGATAAATGTTAGGTGATAACAAGAGCAGATGACTGCGTTTATAAACATATTGCTGTACAGGGTCTCTATTGTGGGGTTTTTAACAAATGAGTAAGATAATGAATGAAATTATTAAAACATATTGATCACTTGCATGTGTTGAGGTGTTGACATCTTTGTTGGGGTTTTTTAAAATTCTGTAGCTTGAAAAGTAATTTTGAAAAGACAGAAAGTTATGAGTTTTGTGATGTTGGGAATATATTTGCTCTATCAAATAGTCTTATTAACACTTCAACTGTTTTTGTTGGTTTTTTTTTTTTTTTTTAACTGTTTCCTTCTAACCTGAGCAGTAAAGAAAAGCCCTGATTTATGGTGTCCCATAAGGATTTGATATGTTGTCTTATGGGATCTAGGTTCTTTGGGGGTTTTTGTTTGTTAGCTTAATTATAGCACTTCTTTCTACAGTACTGGATTCTGGTTTGCTTGAATCACTTGACAAAATGTTTTTTTCCTACTTAAATAGTACAAAAGCCACATTGATGGAAAAATGACTTGGGCTTTTTGTAAGATGGGAATGGATGTGCTCCTTTTGCTGTGATTCATGAGCTGGGAACTCTTGGGTCAGCTCTTGGCTCTGGGACAATTTGGGTGGAGCAGAACATCATTAAGTGGGATAGGGGGGTCTTGTAGTTCAGGGAATGCTCCTCAGCAATCTGCAAACATCTGTCAGTCCTCAGCATAAGTATTCTAAAGCCGATTTAGCACTTGAACTAGAGGATGAGCAAGGCTGCCTAAAAATTGAAACCTTACCCTTATTGTGCCTCAGCTGCAGTCCATGCACTACAGAAAGACAGCAGTGCTACTATCTGGGTGAGATCTTTCAAAACTAACAATTGTAAATACTGCATTAACAGGAGCCATTGGAATACCTGAGCTGGAGGCCCTGAAATTATTTAAAAAAAAAAAAAAAAAGTATTTTTACAATGAAGTGAGTGTTCTGTATCTGTACAATGTACAATGTAACTGTACAATGTATCTGTACAATGAAGTGAGTGCTGTTCCCAGTATCCATGCAAACCTGCATGGGAAGGGTATGGACTAAAGCACTGAAAGAAGGGGAACAGGGTTGGAAATCTGCTGTAAAATAAAAAAGTTTAATATCAAACAGCTTGTTTTTAAATTGTAACAGCTCCTGTGTTATCTTGGGCATCCATTTACTACTATTGGTAGTCAAATCCTGAGGGTGAGCTTATAATTTAATGCTTTACATTAAAGAATTATTCTCATCTAGCACATTTGCCTTGTAGCCTCTGCAAATAAATAACAAGTGTGCCATGAATCATGGACCAGTGAGTGCCATGGCCAAATGGCTAAAACTGCCTGGGCCATTTTTTGTAGCAGTGGAATAGGAAACATTTATTAGAGCCATTATGGACAGCCAAGTGATTTAAGAGCCAAAGAGGTGTCATTTATATAATGTTACAATTCTTTTAACTCAGAAATAAAATACGCAAGGATCCAAATGGGTTCTACAGCTGCACTTCAGCCCCACAAACTTGGACACTGCTATAAAGTCCATCAAGTGGAGCTGAATTTTACAGCTGCACGTTTCAGTGCTCTATCTTGCTGCCTGACTTCAATATCATTAAACTTTATGCTGTTTGGAGCACTGATAGAGATAAAATTTCTGTCCTTGCACCTTGCTTCCTTTGGAAGTTAGAAAAAAACTTGGCAAGTCACAGAAAACCCTTCACTGTATCACTGCAAAACTGTTTCGGAAATGATAATATTGACAACTGGCCACAGCTGCTTCCTTGGGCATTTGTAGTCATATCAGAAGTTGCTGATGCTGATGCCATGAACATGGTCTGGAGGGGAAGCAAAGATTTATTATTAATAGTGCTCATTCTTCTGTTGTCACAGAATCACTGGGATCTGCTCCTTGAACTGGGCTCTGCAGAAAGAAAGCCACAGATATTGAACTTCAAAGCAAGAGATAACTGAGAGAAATAAATGTTCCAAATGGTGGAGTGTATTCTGGTAAGCACTTGGGAGACCAGCCGTGGTGGGAGACTGGAGCAGAGACTGCACTGAAGTGAAATAATTGCTCAAGGGGTTGATGTATTTTCTGCAAGCAGTCGTACGTCACCAGAGTCCTCTGGAAATGGTTTGAATCGCTTGTCTTCCAGAAATTTGGCAGAAATCATCAGGGGATGTGGGGGTGTTACATCTGTTCATGGCTAAGGAAGGCCTTCAGAAGAACATTTTTACTTGCCTTCTCAAAATCATTTAAAGTTACATCTGCTTCTTTGCAAGGTATGAAGTTCCTTACTAGGAACTTCTTCATGGTTTTTAATGTTGTTGAGTTTTCACTTTGAATTTCACTGTAGGTTTAGAAAATTACATCCTATTCTTCATGTGCTCTGTAAAGGAGCCTGTTCAGTCTCTGAACACAGGAAGCTTGCTGAATTTCCCCAGGGTTGTAGATCTTATTATTTTCTATTCGTTGAATTAATCCTCCTGGGAACCATTCAATTTTTTTAGCCCTTGAAACTTTTGGAGCTCCATATTATTATGAAAGGTTTAACTGAGTTAAAGTTGTTAGGACAGGGTTTAATTTTGCAGCCCCCATCTTTGTAACCTCATGAGGCTGCCTGGTTTGCCCTCCAGTGCATAAAATTTGAGACTTTGAATCGCTCACCTCCAGGAAGCACTTTTCAAAACTGGGGAGAAAATTGCATAGCAGCAGAACGTGAATTGATGTGTCAGTGAGCATCTCTCCTTCCTTATCTGTTGTGTTATCTCTTCACAGCCTCCTTTCAAAGGATCCCAGGACCTGCTGCTCCAACCGTATCTCTCAGCAATGGTTGAATTCCACTTTTTAGCAGTAATTGTCTCACTCTTTGCCCTGCAGCTCCAGCAGGATCCTTTTCAGCTTGGGATGGGTTCCTGGCTAGAAGGAAATTATTTTTCCACTGCCATGTGGGGTCTCTCATCCCCATTTTGCAGCACTTCTTCATAAATCTTTCTTGTGAGGGAGTAATTGGGTTTAACCCTCCTTGCCCCTCTTCCCAATGCCAGCGATGAGTCTGTGTCTTAACAGAGGACCTACATTACAAATTCCTTCATCCGTGGTTTCTGTGGCTCCAGACAGATCTTTCACAAAGATGTCTTTATTCAGGCAGAATCTGGGCTATTTGGTGGGCTCTATGTGCAATAGTTTTGTGCCAAGGTACAAATCAGATTAAGACAATTGACTGCAGTCGGAGATTTGAGAGGATGAAGAATGAAAGCTCCTGCCCTGAGAGGAATAGTGGTTTCTGTTTGATTGTGTGTTCAGGACTCTACCTCAAAATGTACATATTCCAACACTGAATTTCAGTGTAGGGTATGGAATGTGTCTCTGGCACAGTAGGAGTATATTTCTAAAATTGACTTGGAACGTAGATTAATAATATACTCGGTATAGATTTCTCTGTACATTTATTATGCATCTCTTCATTTTCTACAGGAGCAAAAATCTCTGCTGTACTTCCAGCTCCAGGAGGATGACAGGGCTCAGAAAAGATAGTCTGACTGCTGCACTTGCAAAGCATCCCTCCCTTGCAGGACCAAAGTCAAGGAAAATAAAAAATGCCAGAGGAATAACTATAAATGACATACTCCATACTCTAAACATCCAGGGGTAGTGTTTGCCATCAGCTGTGATCTCTGATCACTCAGTCAGTGTGCTGGTCCTACAAATGCTTTAACCCAGGCAGGACTCTAGGAAATGTTCCCAGTAAAGACCATGTTGGATCACATCAGTTACCAGATTGAAACCACTCTTGATTTCCAAATTTTTTTGACAGGCCGAACACTGGGGCTGTTCAGTCTGGGGAAGAGAAAGTTAAGTGGAGGCTTGATGGCAACTTTCCAGTATCAAAAGGGGCTACAGAGAAACTGGAGAGGGACATTTCTTCACCAGCTGGAGTGACAGGACAAGGCAGAATGGGTTCAAACTGCCAGAGGGCAAATTTAGATGGGATCTTGGGCAGGAATTGTTCCCTGGCAGGGTGGGCAGGCCCTGGCACAGGGTGCCCAGAGCAGCTGTGGCTGCCCCTGGATCCCTGGCAGTGCCCAAGGCCAGGTTGGACACTGGAGCTTGGAGCAGCCTGGGACAGTGGAAGGTGTCCCTGCCATGGCAGGGGAGGGAACCAGATGATCTTCAATGTCCTTTCCAGTTGAAACAATTCTATGATTCTGTGATTCTAAATGAACCTTGGCCCATTTGAATGGTCCTGCATTTTTCAGTCATAGTTTGTTGGGGGTTAGATTTCTTTTTTTTTTTTTACTTATATACTTTTCCCCATAAGTTGCTACAAAATTAACGACTGGGTACTTATGGGTGCTTAAGAAAAAACGAAAGAAG
>VZSR01001295.1:1335016-1366985 GCA_013398615.1 Brachypodius melanocephalos | reverse complement strand
GCTTGATGTTTCCAGCTGATAAAGTAGGCAATGATTGCACTTCCCCCCCCCACTGAGAGTATAAATTTCCATGCTATAAAACCTCTGCTGCGGTTTCTTTAATCCACTTTAACATGTAAAAAAAACTTGAGAAGATTGTTCAGTGCTAAAAATGTCTCCTTCATAAACATTTCTTTATTAATTTTGGAGCAGTATTACTAACACAGAGGTTTCTGGGGGATTTGGGTAGAAGAAGACATGGATCAGCTGGGGTGGCTGCAGTCAAATTCATGGTGTTGCACTGGAACTCTACAGTCCCCTTTGAAGGTGTCACCAGCACCTGGAGCCCCTCAGACTTCAGCTCTCTGAAGCTATGATAAGCTCAGTTGTATTTTACTGGCTGGCAGAGATGCCATTCCATACTCTCATTGTGTATCCAATGCCCAAATCTGTCTGCTCTGGAGGGCAGTCTTCAACTTAGAACTTTTTTGAAAATAGTTTTTTGGCTTTGGAAATCAATTAAAAATGCATCACTTTTTATTCAGAGCACACCCCTGTGCTGGAGGGGGGGAAATGCAAGTTTTGGAGTTAGATGTTTGCTCTGGGGTGCTGAAATTGCTTTTTGTTCATTGCCAAAAACTTGAATTCTGTCTTTCATTTAGTTAAAATACTGTTTTCTGATATCTTTGAAAGCTACTGATAATCTGTTTTTAAATTACAGATGAAGACTGTCCCAGACTTATAGACTATCCCAAATACATTTCTTGGTCTCAAGCAGATAAAAGGAACTACCTTTTCCACAATATGTTGTTAAGTTTAATTTATTGCCATAAGAGACTGGAGCCTGGAAGCATAAATGGGTTCTAAAAAGAGTTTAGCTAAATCTGTTGGTTGCTACTAAACACAATGATCTACAAAGCAAGTGCCAGCTCTGAGAGTGCCTAAACTTGTCATCGAAGCTGAGAAATACCCCATGGAAAGATTGGTTTCATGAAGTGGTGAGAAGAAATGTGTCTTCCCTCACACAGAGAGATGTTCCATAAACAGGTCTGGTATCAGTTTTGCTTGAGTATGGCAAGAAGTGAGTAAAAAACAGCGTGTGAGTAGTACAACACCAGGAGTAAAATACAGTTCCTAAGATAGTCGCATGGAAAGTGAAACCATTTCATTTTTATCAAACCATTTTCACAACTTGAAGGAATACCAAGTAAGTTAGCAGGTGATAATAGATTGGGAGGAGCTGTTGACTGGAAGACAGAGAGGCCTTGCAGAGAGACCTTGACAAATGAGAGGGCTGTGAATCACCAGTGGTGTGATGTTCAGCAAGGAAAAGTGGTGGATTCTGCACCTGGGATGGGGCAACATGGACGGACTGGGGATGAGAGGCTGGAGAGTGGCCATGGGAAGGGGCGCAGTGGTCCTGGTGGATGGCCAGGTGGATGTGAGTCAGCAGTGCCCTGAAGCCAAGAGGGTCATCCCTGTCCTGGGGGATGAGGCCCAGCAGTGCTGGGCCAGGGAGGGATTGTCCCTCTGGCCTGGGGCAGCCTCACCTCTAGTGCTGGGGCAGCTCTGGGCACCACAAGGTAAAAAAAAGACATTAAGCCATTAGAGAGTTTCCAGAAGAGATCATGAAGATGGTGAAGGGCCTGGAGGAGCGGCTGAGGGCACTGGACTGGTTCAGCTGCATAAGAGGAGCTGAGGGCAGAGCTCCCCAGGGCTGCAGGAGCAGCTCTGAGCTCTGCTCTGGGCCAGGGACAGCACCAGGGAGTGGCTGGAGCTGGCCCAGGGCAGGCTCAGGCTGCAGAGCAGGGACAGATTCT
Source organism: Brachypodius melanocephalos (assembly GCA_013398615.1). Taxonomy (NCBI): domain Eukaryota; kingdom Metazoa; phylum Chordata; class Aves; order Passeriformes; family Pycnonotidae; genus Brachypodius; species Brachypodius melanocephalos. The sequence goes on along the minus strand of VZSR01001295.1, from coordinate 1,365,186 downwards.
TCTCCCCAAGAGGGTGCTGGTGCTGCCCAGGCTCCCCAGGGAATGGGCACGGCCCTGAGGCTGCCAGAGCTCCAGGAGCATTTGGACATCGCTGCCAAAGATGCACAGGGTGGGATTGTTGTGGGATCTGGGCAGGGACAGGAGCTGGATCAGTGATCCTGGTGGGTCCTTTCCACTCAGGATATGAGATGAGAATATCCATCTCTGTGATTCCCCCATTCCATGACAGAAACAGTTGCACTTTTAAAATGAGGAATGGCAGTAGCACAATTGGACAATCTCAAGAGGGACATTGTTCCTATTATTCCCAAGGCAGGCAGAAATGGATATTTGCACAAAAAGAAGATAATTCTGGTCTTTATAAAAGGATAACGTGAACTCTTAACAAATTTTAATCAAATGGCAAATAGCAGCATCTTATTAACTAATAAATTTACCAAGAATTTAGGGAATTTAATCCATTAATCTTAAATCTCTGCATAGACAGGAAGTCATTCAGAAAATGAGTCACCTGAGGCAATAAGATTCAGTAGAAATCAAGCAGCTAATTTTTTTCTGTGCCTGTGAATATTTCTTGCAGGAATCCTATCTCTTTCTCTTGAGAGAAGTATTATTAGCACCTTTTGCACTCCTTTCATGCCAGAATGCTGGAAGAACCACATGCAAGGCTGGGTCTTTGTGCTCTTTCAGGCATTCATGCCTTTTTTGATGCTGAATAATTCATGAAGAACATTTGCTAATAAAAACATGTCAAACAAACATTCCATCTAAATTTGGCTATTTGTTTTACATTTAAATTCCTCAGCAATTTGAAGCATGGCTTTTTGTGCATTTATCTACTTACAGTAATACTTTTCCCACTGGAAGAAACACCAATTTCTTCTTTTTTTTCAATCTAATCTTCAAATAATTGCACCAAATAAGCTTCTTTTTTTTTTTAATCTTAGCATATTTGGCTCTTTGACTTTTCAGTTTCTACACACGAGCTTAGAATCAAATGATTAAAATGTGATGTATCAGAATGTGCATGTGGTGGGGTGATGTGATGGAATTCAGGAATACCAGCAGGGAAAAAAATCAATGTTTATCATGATCTTTTCTCAGTGTGAAATGGACTGAGAAAGGATGTTATGTAGCATGAAATCATGTAGAATGACCTTGAAAGAATTTAGAAGGTAATCATGAGCATTCTGTCTGAGCCTGCAGATTTATTGTAGCACAAAGATGCTGTGAGTTCACCTATTATACTCCTAAGTAAACAGAGGATTTATAATGGACATCTGTATGATTGAAAGCTCAGTCCCCAGAGAGGAGTGAACACCTCATAATTTACAAACTGAAAAACGGCGACTCAGATATCAGAGACATTCCTCATGCTTGGAATTAATTTCATATTAAGGGGGTTTAGAATGGGGCCTCTTTCTCCACATTGGAGGGAGTGATTAAATCTTTGTTCATTGTGCATTTTTTATTTTTTACCCTCTGACTTTATGTATGTGATTATTCTGGAATCTTCGCATGTAAAAGAGACTTGGAAAGGAATCCTGCCATTTTAGAGTCTGTGATCATCAGGAATTTGTTCTCTGTCCGACTACCACAGGACAAATGTTTATCACCAGTTATCCTCAGTCTGGATAACTTCCCTCCTGTGCCTCTATCCACGAAATACAATATTTCTTAAGGATTCAACGGGAAGATAATGAGCATCACTACTAAATAAACAGTGTGACCAGGAAGTTTGCATGTGGATAGAAATAATTCTGAAAAAATATAATAAGCTGGCTGTTTTCACAGTGATGCTACAGAAAAGAATGTCCAAATCCATTCCATTCTGGAATATTTTCAGATGCCTTGGAAAACTGCAATTGACGCATACAACCTGATATTTTGAAAATGTCTGAAAGTGCTGCACCCAAGGTTCTTCTGCATTTGAAAGACCTGGAAAATCTAATCTTGCTCTTTTCATTGGTTTAGAAATAATTTAGAAGCTCTTCTGCTTCTGTAGGTTCATTTCTCTGTCACTTAATTTTTGTTGTATTTTTATTAATTGGTGTCAGCCAGGTGATTTTCAGCTGCCATCATTCTCCCATCTGCCTGCATGGCCTTCTCTGTCACAGTCTGGTCAACCCTTGACTTGAGGGGCAGGGGTCACCCTGATTCGGGTGAACAGGCTCGAAGAGTTTGTTGCGATCCGGCGATAAAGTGAGGTCACCGCCTCAACCGAGATGACTGTGGCTGGGGGGACAGTCTGCCAGTGAAGTAAAAGGAGCAGGTATGACTGTGGCTGCCCGAAAAGCAGTTTAATAAGGTGGTTAACAACAACCAGAAGCTGTACACAGTAGCACCAGGGGATGAAGTCCTGGGGTGGGCAGCCAACAGAAGATAAATACTACAGGAAACAGAACATTATATAACCTTGGTAACAGAACAAAGAGCCTATGAACAACAATGTAACCAGATACAGAAAAGCAACTGACCAATTATTAACACATAACCTTATTTGTAACAGCCTAATCTGCATAACAATTCCCATGATCCCTTTCTTTTCACCATAACCTGAACAAAAGTTTCCCTGCCTATGTTCCTATTTCTCATGGCCTCAGGCTGATGCCTCCTGCACAATCAGTTGAGGCCAGGCTATTGCCATCCCAACGAGTTGAACTCCCACACTCCTCTGCAAGTCTAGTCTTAATGTTATTTTTGATGTGATTCTTGATGCCCTCCACTTATCCAAACCCACCTACTAAATGGACAAATCAGTGAGGCAGTGTTTCCAACATTTTCATGGTGACTATAGATGTAGTTAACTCACAATTGTCTCAAGGAAGGTTATGTGGCATTTTTGTCTATATTTTTATAACAAAAATCAAAATTTGATTCTTCCTTTCCACCACTCACCATCAACTCTCAGGCACCACAGTCTAATTATTGTATGAGCTGGATCAACTTTGAAGTAGATGGTTATTTTTCTCATCATAGGTGTATTAAAAGTATTTCATGTATTTGAAAATTCTTTTGCTAAATAGAAAGAACATTTTCAAGGTACACACTTAAAATGGAAGCATTAAAAACATTGGTTTGCAATGGTAAATCTTGATTACATATAGATTCTTCCTTTTCTCTGTCAGCTGTAATGATGCTATAGATGTGTATTAGGGAAAGCACATTATTTTCCTTTTGAATTGTGTGAGTCAGAATAGATTTCTCTCTTTTCTCATCAAAGAATATTTAGACTAATTTTCTAGGGCAATATTTATGGAAAAGGTTTAGCTTTGAACTTCTTTTCACACTGGGAAACTTTAAAACTAATTCTTTTTTTTTTCTAAACTGAGAACTTTACGTACGTTTGCATTGCAGAAAGTGTGAGAATGAAATTTCATTCCTTTCGGCTGGCATAGATGAACATTTTTAGGCTGAGCACCATTGCAGTTTGAGGAAAAAAAATAGTAGCTTACATTTCCCTCTAGGATGCCAATCTTTTCAGATGTTGGCTTCAAAAAGGCCCAGATTGAGTCACCCAAGCCACTTTTTAATAATCACTTACCTTGATGTGCTGCATTTAAATACTGCTTCAGTAGCCTGAATTGGAGGGGATCAAAATTATTGGACATTTGTGAAAAGCTGGGCCTAAACACCCACTACAGTGTCCAAGAAAAGTTGTTCACAGCAGTTTACTGTGGAGGGGGTGGAAAGGGGGGTGATTTAACTGTGAGTTCAAAAATCATGAGGAGCAGCCCCTGAACAAGAGTCATCCTCTCAAGCCATTTCTTCCCCTCCCATGATGAATTGTGGAACCATCAGCTTTAGAAAATAAATGTACATCTCTCTTTTTCCTCTATGCTGACTTGTGATTCCCATCTGTGCCTGGCTTAATGTTCCCTCCTTGTCCTTGTGGCTGTTCTGCTGGGCAGAATGATTGCATTTCCATTACATTCCAAATATTCCTCAACCTCATGGTTTCAGTTCAAGTGATTTAGTTTTTCCATGTCAGAGAGCTACAGGATTATGCAGCTTTTATGCAGCTGAAATTTGCATTACCCATAAGCATCTCCTGTTGAAATTCCTCATAAAGTACACATTTCAATTAAAGTTTCTGCTTCCTTATCTTGAGCACAGAAAAAGTCTTGTATTCAGAAAAAGTCTTGTATACTAGTGGAATATTCAACAGGTAACTCTGCTACAGATCCACTTTATCCTTTAAAGTTATCTGCCCTTCACTATGAAAAAACTCCCCCAGCAGAGTAGCACAGATATATAAATAACTATCTTCTAAACTTTCTATGAATGAATATTGTTTTCTGTCATCACAATTGCACCATGAAATATGAAAGTTCAATTTCCTCTTCATTTCCTTTTGATAAAACTTCTGCTCATTTCATTTTTGAAGAGAGATTGGATCTAAAATACTTTGATTTCTTCTGGCCCAACTTTGGTGAATGTTTCAAGAGAGGATCTGAAACCCTTTTAAAACCCACCCAAGAGATCAAGGGCTGTGTTCTAGGGGATTTTGTACTCATATTCTCATCTCTCTTTCAATACAGGTCTTTTGCATTTAGAAGTGGCAGTATCGATTCCAGGACATGGTTGCAAGAAGCATAAATATTGCACCCACTGATGGAGCTGCTATTCAAAACTTAAGGAATAGCAAGTTTTCTATTAAAACTGTAGGAAAGGGGATTAACTAGAAGGAAATATGTTCAAGATTACTTATCAGCAAAGCCATTTTATGTTGTAGATCTTATTCATCATTCCAAATTTGCACAGAGAGGATTTGGGTGGATGGGATCTGTATGATCTTTACAATTGTACCTACTCATGATCAAGTCAATGGAATTAAACCAAAGGAAAAAATAAATAGGATAAATCAAATGCAGATTTCACAGGTTGGCTCTTCATGCAAGTTCTATTTTTTTCCTTTTGGTTTTCTTGGATAAACATGGGAGTTTTTCCTAAAATTACATCAACAATTCAGAGTAATTTCAGTTAATGCATTAATAGTTTGAGCTTGTGGGTCATGGATGTACCTGATCACTGAAGTTAAAGGTTTCTGGGCCGAATAACACAGAACCACAGAATGGTTTGGGTTGGAATGGATCTTAAACCTCATCCAGTGCCACCCCTGCCATGGGCAGGGACACCTTCCACTGTCCCAGGTTGCTCCCAGCCCCAATGTCCAACCTGGCCTTGGACACTGCCAGGGATCCAGGGGCAGCCACAGCTGCTCTGGGCACCCTGTGCCAGGGCCCGCCCACCCTGCCAGGGAACAATTCCTGCCCAAGATCCCATCTAACCCTGCCCTCTGGCAGTGTGAACCCATTTTCTGTGTCCTGTCCCTCCCTCCCATGTAAACATTCTCTCTCCATCTTTCTTGTCAGCTGCTTCCCCACGTAACAGAAGCCTGGCCCTTCCCATGACATTGGATGTTTCAAATTGTTAATTCACTTCAGCTAAAATGTGTATGGTGAATGCTGTGGAATTGAAGGAATTTCTGCCTAAACCTCTCTGACAGAACTTTGGTATTTCCACTATTTTTGAAGATGTATTGGAACTTGCCATGCACAGATAGCAGCAGCTGTCTCAGGGTGCCTATCTTCCTGCATATGTGTGTCTACATTACTGAGGGAATGTTTGTACTCAAGACAGTTGATTTTTTCAGCTTTTGTTGTAGGATCAAGGAAGAGGCACTGGATGTTCCAGCCATTCTGGAAGAGATATTTCATCCCTGGATTGCATGATATGGCTGACAATGAGTCCCTGTTCATAAGTGCTCTTTGGAAAAATCACAGCCTTCTGATGTTTTATAACACATAAATCCAGGAAGGAGAAGTGTTTCTGTCTGTGCAGGAGCTCAGTATCTGCAGAGCCAGCTTTTGTGTGTCCATCAAGGAGCACTGGAGACCACAGATATTTTGGAATTGCTTCGGTATAGCCAAGGCTGATATTTCGTGGGTGAAGCTCTGTGTGCCTATGAGGCTGGACTTGTGAGTGACGCCAAACACCCTTTACTGCAGTCCATCATTTCCATTTACAGCACTGCCCTAAGTCACGTCTTTAGAATTTATAATCCAAGGTGAACACAAGATTTTGCCAAAGGCTGTTTCCCATTAAATTGATAATGAGTTTGAATTTTGCAGAAATTGTGTAAGACAATCCATTGGCTCCACGGTGATGTGATTATAACTGTGTTAAACTATTCCAACAACTCTCTTGTACACATGAAGTCAAACAAGTTTGGAACAATATTTATTTAATTTCCAACATGTAAGTGAGAAATGTGTCTTTAATTTTCTTTATTCTTTGATGGCAAGCTATTACAAAAACCCCCTTCATTTGACAGTCTTGGGTTGGCTTGGGGAGGAAAAAAAAGAGAAGCAGGACCTCAGACCTCAATTTCCCTTATTATAATAAATCAATTTCATCCTCATTTGTGTTCAATCTCCATTGGAAATTTGCATTATCCAATCAGAACAGAACTGGTCCTCCAGGGGCGATCAAGTGTCACATAAAAATTCAACAGGAAGTTCATGCAATAAATTGGTAGAAGTACAACTCATATATGGAGATTTTAAACCCATCTAAATTCTATTAAAATACTGTAAATCCTATTTTAGACAAGAAGGAAACTTGGGAACTGTAACATCCCTAAGAGGCTCCTCAAAGTGCACACACTAATTTTTAATCATTTATCCTTTTTGTATATCCAAATTAAGTAGTTTAACTGAAGTGAGTATGGCTTTCATTTCTACTTCTGACGCAGAGTAGTTTATAGAGACAACATTATATCATCATAATCTTCTAATATTTAGCTGGTAAAAATATATATTCTGTAAGTTGTAGGCAACTTTTTAGCCTGTTGAATTAAAATTTGAAATATATTTAGTGGGAGAAGGGTTTATGTGAGTCACAGAGGATCCAGACACAGATTCAGGACACTTGGGCATGTGTGCATATGTGCTCTTTGGAAAAAAAAAAAAAAATAGAGGCAACAGGAGGGATGAAAAATCAGGAGGAAGTGGACAAGTGGGAGTGGAGAAAGGCAAAGCCATCTGCAGTGGAGGAATTAGTAAATTCCAGGTAAGAAACTCTACATTTTTGCTTTGCAATGAGACAAAGATGTGAGGTAAGGGTGGGTTTCTTCCTGTTCAGCAGCAGGCAAAAGGGAAAAGAGAGCATTAGGTCTGGCAGTAAAACCCAGATTGATTAAAAAATCAACAATTAATGCAGAAGCGGGAACCAGTGAGGTACCTTCAGTCCTATCCAGCTCCAGTTCAGAGGCACAACTGCTCTGAAATCATTTGGTGTTCTAACTGCTGCCTTTGATCTTCCAGATTTCTATGATGTTCCTCATCTGGTAGAAGAATTCATGCTGGAACAAGAGACAGAAGCCTGGAATATTTATTTAATATCAACAAGTAATGCTGGAAAAACTGGACTGAGGAGAGAGTCTTCAGGGACATTTGAAACACTGTGTGTACTTGATATTTAATTATATTTGACTGATACACCTGCAATTGATGTCTGTGATTAAAGCAATTCCTTAAAGCTCTAAATGTGGTGTAGAAACAAGGTAGGAGAACAAAGCAGAAACCCACTGTGTCCAAGTGATCGCATAATAAATGTTTTACTTTGAAAAATTATGTAAAACCTCCAATATTTATATATTTTAGAAGGGCTGAGCTAAAATGTAAAATTATATTAGAAGACACATTTTTGGTTAAAACATATTATTTGGACTAATTTAAGCTAGTTTTGTTTGAAGGTCAACCACAGGTATAATTAACCTCTTGGTCACTGTGTATTTGCATCCCTGAGTTTCAAGAACTTGTGAATGAGTTTCATTTTCACTTTGAAAGAAGTTGCTCTAGAGGAGGATCATTATAACTGGCACATTGCTGCTGCCCACATTTCTCTGATATTTCCTCCAAAAATGACTCACACATGATCAGAATAAGCAGGGTGTCTTTATTACTTTGGATTGTTTTAGGGAAAGCAACAGATGGTGGTATTTGAGCTGTCCAGATATAGAAAACATGGCCTTGCACCATCAGGCTGTCTTTGCGTCTTGTTTGCCTTTTTACAGACATAATTCAAAATAATTAGGCAAGTATTTAAAGTCCTGCCTAAGTAGCAAAGTGGATCAATAATTTCTGCTTGAAATTATCCATCTGGTTGGAAGCTTCCCGAAGTCAATAATTATATGGATGAACCCTTCCACTTTTGACAGAAGATGAGTCTTTATCTTCTGCATCTGTTTAAATCCTTCTGCAGTTAGCACCAGGCAGGACTAACATTTTACTTATTTAGGAAAGGAAATTTAAGCTTTAGAAGGTTCTACCCTGAGGAAATGAGAGCTGTCTCCTTCTCATTAATACACATTCCATTTCCTTTTTTCTCTGCTATTGCTCTTATTTCCCCATAAAATTTCTCTGAAGAAAAGAAAATTTAAAAAGAAGATATTCTTGCTTATAACAATAGGAAAACCTATGCTGAATCAAATATTCTTGGGTTTGGGGATGTTTCTTGGCTGATAAAGGGTGCTCACATTAATCAGATCTGTTATACAGTGTGAGGGTGTAGAGTCATGTAGGAATTAGATTTAAATTCTATTTTATGTTTATTCAGATGAATTGGACCAAAGCAGAAATTGTAGAGGAACACAACTTAATACTTCATTTGTTTTTGTATCACCTTTTTAACAAGCTGAGGTGAGAGATTGGGATAGCACAATTCAGATTTATTTACAGTCCCCTCACTTTAGAACTTGGTAACACAATAAATAGAATTGGGGTCGGGGGGAGTTTGTATAAATCACAGTTTGAAACACTTATAATAAAGCTCCTTTTTTCTTATCTCGTGCTGTGAATGAAAGTCTGCCAAGAGTGATAAGAAAGTTCTGTTCATCGGAATCTGTTGACACAGTATTTTTTAAAAACTATAGTCATGGATAAGAGTCCTGGGAGTTCTGGGTTGGTGCCGATTATATTTCATACAAATAAATAATCTGTGGTGGCATTTCAGCATTGGTAACCATCCTTTCTCAATAAAAATACTTCTAAAAATTTTTTTAGGGGGTTTAGCAAAAGACTCCTGTTTGCTGTGTACATATGGATGTGCACTGGGGGAAAAAGGAAGAAGCACTGCTCACTACAAAAGAATGCTTGAGTAATACGTTTTCAATGCTTGCTGGCTTTATAAGTCCTCTAATAAATTACAAAGCAATTTAATCATACTCCGTAATTGCATGCTCTTGAAGAAATAAGACTTTAGATCCAGGCTGTCTCATGCTCAGAATGCAGTGATGTTGTGTATCACACACACCGATTGCACACAAGCAAAGTAATGGCCCTGAGGCTGCCAGGCTGTAATAAATAAAGAGTACATGCTTAGGACCAATTGCACATTTTATTAGAGAAATGTAATCTGACTCCAGCACACAGGAAAGTGTGATGGCGATTTTTCAGATTTTTGGGGGGAGGTTGAAATAACTTGTTTTGAAGTTTTGTTATTGTCACCAAAATTAGGTAATTTGGGATTGACTTCTTAATTCCAGTTAGATAAGAGCAGCAGAAATGAATTTTCTAAGGCTTGCTGCTTCAAGATAACTTGGTTGGGCTTGGAGAGTCCTGGGGAGGGGTGGTTATTTGTGGGGTCTCAGGTCTGGTCTGGGTGAAGGATGTAAGTTGTGCTTAATAATCCAGTCTTTAACCAAAGTAAAGAAATGACCAAAACGCTGTTTGTTTGCTTGAATTACTGGGACCGGGGCCGAACAATTTTCTTTTAATGTTCACCAGATGTTGTTGGTCTTTCAAGTCACTGACAGCCATTATGCTGTGAAATACTTGATCAGGGCTGGATCTCTTTCTCCAGCCATTTGTTCTCCCCAGCATGAAGATTTTTACTGTGGCATTGTGTCATTCCTAAGGAGAGGAATGGGTTTAGTCACATATGTTTGGGGAAAAAAGTTTCTAAGGTTTACATTGCTTTAAAAGAATGCACTAAATTGCTTGAGCCCCAAATTTGGTTATTTGGTATGACTTTTTCATATAGGCAAAAATAGGCACACAGATACAAAATAATTCCTATATATGGAGCTCAAATTGCCTTTTATGCCACCACAGCCCCCATTTTAGAGCACACATGTAACATGAGAGATAATAAATCATTGTATTACATGAATAAAATCCTCTTGGCATTTCACTGGATTTTATGCATGTAAAAATATTTGATCATCTGTGTTCATTTTCATTTTGAAAGTGGAGTTCTTGTCGTGATGAGAAAATTTCTAAAATAATCAGCTTGCTGTCCTCTCAAGCTCCTCTCAAGCAGACTACTGTGTTGCCTGATTAATGTTGAACTTTCATAGTTCTTTAAGGCCAAGAGACATCTTGTAGAATGAGAGTTACTTTTCAACCATCTGAGCTGGAAGAAATTAAAAGAACTTGTTTTTTTGTGAGACATTCAGATTGGCCATCTTTTTATCTCAGAAGGCAAGGCATAATTCCATCTTCCTAAAAGTTTTCAAATTGATTCATTAGAAGGACAGGCTCTAATTAATTTAAAATGTATTTCATATTTGCTTGGCTATTAAATCTGAGATATTCTGAAGACTGTGGGAAAATGCCCACTTAAGACTAAAATTAACTGGTATCACTCTTTGTTCCATCTGTGTTCTATTTGACTGCCAGAATGGGGAAAGAAAATAGAGGTAGGAGGTTAGGAGTGGAAGCACTTATAAAAAGCAGTAATTATTGACCTTGGTGGTGTGTCAACAGCATGTTCAGCTGCTCCTGAGAAGAACCAAATGTTCAGGGAGGACTTCAATCCCCTCCTGTGCTGTTCACACCTCAGCAGAGAAATCACAGGGTGAGCACCGGCAGAGGGATCCCAGCACTCCTTTGGATGTTATCCAGTTGTGCTGCTGCTCAGAACTGCTTCTGGGCCTCTTTTGCAGACAGTGCTCCACTAAAGGCATCTCCAGTGCAAATGGCCTGGCATGGCTTGTCCTTCACGCTTCTGGAGAGTGGCTGTGTGACCTTGGATGTGCTGGCAGTGACAGCAAATCACGCTCTGTCCAGCACTGGCTCTGTGGTTGGAGGCTCCTCCAGAGCAGCCCTGTGACCACACACCACCCATAAACCCTTCAGCACACAGAGCTCAACAAAAAAAAATAAAGTTTCTAAAATCCCTTGTATTTCTTCACATTGTAACTCATTAGTTTACCCATCTTAATGCCATTAAACTAATGTAAGTTTATAAGTTTAAGGGTTTTTTAAACTAATGCTAGTTTATAAGTTAAAGCTTAGAAGTATATAAGTTTGTAATATTTATAATTAATATAAGTGTAAAAGGCATCAGAAAGGAGGTGTCAGAGGATGGACCAGATTGGACCATTACAGATCATGAAATGTTCTGGGTTGGAAGAGACCCACCAGGATCATGGATCCAGCTCCTGTTCCTGCCCAGACACTCCAACTATCCCCCCTGTGCATCCCTGATGTCCAAAGGCTCCTGGTACTCTGTCAGCCTCGGGACTGTGCCCATTCCCTGGGGAGCCTGGGCAGTGCCAGTACCCTCTGTGGGAACAGAACCTTTCTCTGCTCTCCAGACTGACCCAAAAATGTTTCTTTTGGAAACTGGCCCTGGGGAGGAACTGGAGGGCTGCTGGTAGAAGAACTATGGCTGGAACCTCAGTCCCAGTGGGAGATTTGTCAGGAAAAGGTTTTTCGTCATACCCGAAAGATCATGGAGGTGGATTGCCGCAAGGAATCTAAATGTGCTTTTATAAGGAGAGGGGGAGTTTAGGGTGGTTTTTAGCTGTGAAGCTGAAGAGGCTCACTGGCTCAGGAAAGGAGCAAGGCAATCTGAAGCTTTCTGGAGTTAAACCTTTCTTGTGCTTTGCTAATTCCTACACATTCCTCATCCCACCATTTAGCACAGCAAGTGGCTTCCTTCCAACATTGACTTTCCAGGTCTTGACAAACATAGTCATATTTAGAGTGTTCATTCTCTACATTTTTCATTAATATACCTGGTATTCTTTTTTTCTTTGGGAACAGAGCAGGAGAGAATCCTGCCTTCTCTTTTCTTGTACTGGGACCACAAAAGTGCTGTGAAAGCTGATCAGAGAATTGCTCGTTTCTTTCCAATGCACATCAACCATCACAATTGGAGGAAACAGATTAGAGATAAATTTAGCCTTCTCAGGGAAATAAATATGTTCAGCCTCTCTAGAAAATGTATTACTTTGTTTGCATTCATTTTAGATGAATATAAAAACACCTTAAAGACATTATTCATATGCATTTTTAGTGTGTGTGAAATTTATGTTTCTCCATTACATGGCATTCTGCTTCATTTTTTAACCATGAGAGTCTCTGCTATAAAGGTGGAGTTAATTTCCAAGGCTGGTAATTTCACTAGGTTTGATTATCTATTGCATTATATCATAAAAATTTCTATGATCTCAGCTGCCTATTAACTATGGACCTGGGTGAGTGAGGAAAAGCTCTCAGGTGATAACATTATCAAGTCAGATTCCAGCTGTACTGATACAAAATAGAACATATTCATTGTGGGAAATGTCAAACAAATAGCTGTGGGCTGGGAAATATTTTCCTACTATTTCTGATATTTGTAAAGAAATATGACCAAATATTTGAAAAGCCATAGCTCTTTATGACTCTTTTCCTGAGGTGACATGTTATAACACCAGGCCTATGTGCTGCTTCCTGCAGCAAATTACAGCCTGATGTCTTAAATTATAGACCAAATTACATGTCAAGTGAAATTCAACCAATACCATGTCTTTTTCTTTCAGAAAATCCACTACCTGGAGCTGGAGAGCTTTACAGATTTAAGCACCTGGAAGATTTTAAAGACATTTGAAAATCACTAAACCTGTATGCACATTACCATCCTCCAAGCATTAAGAGTTGTTTACATCAGAATTTCAAATGTGCACCAGCATTTTTTTTTTTTTTGAGGTGCAGGTGTATTTAAAGTACTCAGTTATTTGTCTTTTTGCTTCCCTGCATGATTTCACTTCATCTTTAATTCCCCACCAGGATGAAGCATTGCAATCAGATTTAGATGGCAGAGAAGGAAATATATATACAAGGGAAAAACTCAGGCAGATAGAGGAAAATCAGATGGGGAGAGCAATGTGTTTTCCATCATTCTGGTATTTCAGGATATTTTGTTTCCCAGTCCAACCACTGAATGCTCCTCATAAGTATTGTAACTTCTGCCTTTGCCCCAGGGTACTATTTTGCAGTCTAACTATACTTTCAAAAAGATGTATTTCTCCCTGTGAGCTTTTTCCCTGTGAAACATTTCCTGGTACAGTAAAAAACCCTTTTGAAACCTGTCTTCAGAGAAGCTGATCAGAACACCTCTTTTCCTGTTCACTTTTATCAAAATAATGCTCGGCTATGAATTTCCGTAAGAATCTCTAAGCAATTACAGTAACAATTTAGAGTAAGAATGCACTTTTATAAAATGCTGACAGATATGAAAATTGCCTTAAAAAGGTAATTTTGAAGTGTCTTATTTAAAAAAACCCTTTCATTCCTAAATATGTGTTTTGTTTAAATTTATAATTATTTTATATTCACGACATAAGTATAAAATCGTTCCTTTGCAGCACAAAAAAAGGAGGGAATTTTGATATAGAAAAGTAGATTTAGGCAGTAAAATGGCACTATTTTTGTGAAACAATTAAAAACCCCTAATATTTTGAGGTTATGGTGGTATTGATATTTTGATATAGAATTTATAATGGAAGTATTTTCCTCATTGCTTGTATTTACAGAAGACTGGTGCATATGTCAAGCTGGAAGAATACTTTTAAGAAAAAAAAAATCAAATCTTCCTACCAAATGCCAGATTTTTACTTTGACCAATTTTTTTTTCTGCAATAATCTTTAAAATTGTATTATTGTTTATGTAGTGCTTTTAATTTCATTCAACATTTTCACTTTATGGGCAGGATAATTTAGGGATTGAGACTTTTGAGTGTGACCTTAATCCAGTTCTTGGCTGAATTAGGCTCTGCCATTGCAAAAGTCTGACAAAGAGAACCCAGATTTTATAATCAACAACCCTATTTACTGAATCACTGAAGAACAGAAGTAATCCAAAAGGTGTCTGCACTATAATTTCCTTTCCAGATACAAATTTGGATGTATAAAATACAAATATGAGGAAATACACTGCGTTTTCATTTAGAGAACCAGTCCCTGGCTGTCAGAGCGATCTGGTTTTAAGAGGACTGAGTTTGTTCAGCTCTCGGGGAAGCTGGAGAGAGCTGATGCTAATGGCAGGGCCCACATTTGATGATGAAAACACAGGCTCCAGGAACCTTCTGTGTGTTCAGTTTAGAATGTCAGCCTTAATCAGCATTGCTGCTGGCAGAGCCCAGGACTCGCTCAGAGATCCTGGGGAATAGGAAGGGAAAAGGACGGTGGAATGTGCTTGGGTTTTACCCTCCCTATCTACGTGTGTGATTTTGGCCTCTCCTCGTGGCAGGCTGCAGGTGCCACAGCAAATCTCCAGTTCAGCAGCCCCCCTGGCAGGGACAGACCCCGCTTCCCTCTGCACTGGGGCTGTGGTGGTGGTGCCTGGCGTCACAGGAGGAGGAATCCATGGCTCTGCAGGAATCTCTTAGCTGCCAAATCAATTTTCTTGGCTTGCGTTAACATTTCCGTGATAAAAAGTTGATCTGCAGGAAAAGGAAGCCGTTTTTAGAGCTTTATTAAAATATAAAATAGAAAAAAAAAGGGGGGGAAAGGAAAAAAAAATGGATAGGGGAGAGAGGAAAAAGAATCTTGAACGTGTTGTGTTTGTGTGTGTGTATTTATTGAAACAGCTTTCTTTGTGTCACATTCCAGAGGTAATGTTGTGTAAATTTCTTCTACAGACATCATTTATGAAAAAAAATGTTCCAAATTAGGTGGATTCTGGGAAGGTGCTACATGATTTGCCTGTTTCCAGAACAAAAGCATCTCTATGCCACAGGTCCCTCAGTGCTTCAGCCCAGTAACACTCCGGTGAGGTCATGGACTCTCTGTGCTGATGATGGACAAACTCTGACTGGAAAGGAAAAAATCTCAATCCATGCAGGTCCCTACAGATTTCCAAAAAAAGATCCTGGAGCTAGGCACGCAGAGTCAGAAGAGCACAAAGCAATTTTCTAGCAGTTTCTTGTAGGGAAGGTCAGCTGGAAGGGAGCTCCAGCCTCCTGCTCTCCAGGCTGGCGGGACGGCCCCTGGACCTTGCTGCCTCTGGAAGAGTTTCCCTTTGAACAGCTTTGGAGGTCAGAGCTCTGCACACAAATATTAAAAGTCAGATTGTACAAGGGGGCATGACACAGGCTTGACTGTTGTTGTTTGTTTGGTTTTTTTTTTTTAATATCAAATGATAGAAACTAAAAATGTCAGGGAAAAGAATTTCAGCAAACAAAAATAGCAGGAGCTCAAGAAGAGAAGCAGTTGGACAAGCAAGATACAGTGGAAAGAAATGAACACAGGCCTGGAAAATATCTGTCTGGTCAGCCCAGTTTCCAGGGCTCATGGGGAGTTGAGATTAAAATGTCTAAAGCAGAAACAGAATTTTCAGTTTATGATACAGAAAACCACAGGCTGGAGCAATCAGACCGGAACGTCTCCTTTGTAAGTTAAATTCACGGCATAGCTCCAGAGCATTCCAGGAGAGCCTGTAGATTTCTATAACAGATTTTTAATAGCTCTTTTGATAATGCATGAGGGATTGGAGGAATAGGGTTGCAACCTTTTTTAAAATTCCTGTTTTCAGGGATTCTTAGCGAGCCAGGAATAGAGTCTGAGAAGATTTAACTCTTAAGGAGCACAGATGTTAAGGATGATAAATAAAGGATGATATCACCAAGCAGCAGGACACACGGCATGTGTGTCGATAAAATCTACCATGACATTCACCCAAATGGAGTTTGTGGGCATTAGAGAGACTTCAGGAACCAAACCTAAGGATTCACACCTGCTGAAGGTGCATGTGGAGGGAGGTGTTCATCTTTGATGTTCAACTGATCAATGATAAGGTTGAAAATGTTCATCAACACCTGACTAAAAATGTTTAGATGTCTAATATTATGTGTAATGCTGAGCCTGAACAATAAGCAAAAAGTTAAATGTATCAGCCTATACAACTATATATCATAACTTGAAAGAGAAGATAAAGATCTTCTTACACCTGAAAGGATTTTTAACAGCTTTGTGCTTATACTTGGGACTATCTCTGTAAAATCTGAATTTTTAAGGGCTGAAAAGTTTGCCTGATTAGGTCTTTTGAGATGCCTCAAAATTAGACACAAAAAATTTAAAACAGTCATGACTGTTATGTGTCCCTATAACCCATCTTGGGCAAACACTGATAATTTAATTTGAATGATTCCTATATTCAGTGATGCAGCCACTGCTTACCTGATATTGTCATGAGACAAAGATGTTTATTTTTCTGTTGACATAATCTGAATTTATTTGAACTCCTGTCTCAAAAGATGCGATTACAAGATGTACACTGGGAGTCCTCAAAAAGATTGTTCATAAAAAATAAATGCAAGTGATGATTAGCCAAGTATTTTAAAAATCCAGACAAGTGATTACCTTTAGCTGAAGGTAAAGGTGAGTAGGGCTTGTGTTTTTACATATACTATGGCCTTCACTGAGGGAATTTCCTTTATTATCTTTGAAAACCTCTGTGTTTTCTAATGAATTAAACAATAAATGGATTTGTATGTTTTTCCTGTGTTTGAATTCAGTAGGATTACATGTAGGGTGAAATTAAAGTGCTGATACCTATTTATCCTCGTAATGCCTTTAAAGTACATGTAAAAAGTAAAACTCTTCTCTGTGTACTGACAGCACACTTGGGGTAATATATTCACATCTTAACTTGGAGCCAGATCTGATGTTTTAAATGATTAAATGTTAAATCTGGTATTTACACTTGGACTGTGCAAAAGTCAAAGGGAACAATTTGTCAGCTCATTCATATTTTGCTTCTGAAGCCAGTTAACTAATCAGTCTAACAGTGAAAGAAGTAAGATAAATGGAGGCCATTCTGTTATGTAGAAAAGTGTACATGAAGATAAATTTTTCACATTTTGCTTCATTTCATCTGCAGTTATCAGGGTCATAATTGCTTCTGAGAACCCAAGGTGCTCTTCATGTTGCTGCTACGATCTGAAGGGTTCAAGCTCTTTTGGCAGACCACTAGCCTGCAGCCCTGGAATTTTTTGCATTCTTTTTTCTGTATGCTAATTTAGAAAAAAAAAAGCATCTGCATTTTTATTACAGGAAACTTGCCAGATAAACTCACTGTGTAAGACAGCAGTTTCTGCTAGAAATGAGCTTTCATGAGCACCTTGATACAATTGCTAGTAGAGTTCCCATTAGTTTATATTAAAAATATGCCATAATCTAAGCTTGCAATAATTTCTTTTTCTGCCATGGCTTCTCCTGTTTTAAGGAGTAAGGGGGTCATTCCCTTTGCTTCAAAAAAAACCTGCAAGAGGCCCATGACAGTCATCAGGTGTTTCTTACTGCATCTCATGACCAAATTTATGATATGAAAACCCTGTAAAAGCTATAGGCTAATGTGTTAAAAATCTAATTTCTTTGAAAAGAGAGTAAGGAGTTCTGTGTGAAATAGTTCTGTAAGGAGTTCTGTGTGACTGTTTTTACTGCATCATTTGCTGCATCATTTGCTGCATTGCCCAGGTGGGCGAGAAGGGCAATGGCACCTGGCCTGTGTCAAAAATGCAGCAGGACCAGGGTGTTGGTGAGGTCACACCTGGAGGTTTGTGTCCAGTTCTGAGCCCCTCAATTCAGGACAAGAGACCCTGAGGGGCTGGAGCGTGTCCAGGGCAGGGAACAGAGCTGAGGAAGGGGCTGGAGCCCCAGGAGGGGCTGAGGGAGCTGGAAAGGGGCTGAGCCTGGACAAAAGGAGGCTGAGGGGGGACCTTGTGGCTCTGCACAAGTCCCTGACAGGAGGGGACAGCCGGGGGGGTCGGGCTGTGCTCCAGGGAACAGGGACAGGAGGAGAGGGAACGGCCTCAGGATGGGCCAGGGCAGGCTCAGCTTGGACAGGAACAGGAATTTCTGCATGGAAAGGGTGGGCAGGGATTGGAACTGCCCAGGGAGGGTGGGTGTGCCCATCCCTGGAGGTGTCCAAGGAAGGGCTGGAGGTGGCACTGAGTGCCCTGGGCTGGGGACAAGGTGGGGGTGGGGCACAGCATGGACTCCATGGCCTGGGAGGCTTCTCCAGCATCATTGATTCTGGGGTTCTGTGATCATGTTGTGTTTCTTTACTGTGAACTTTTTAAAGCCTGAAGGAAAATGCCAGCATTTCTGAAGGACTCTCTCCCTCTGTTAACACTGAACAATTTTCTGACTGAATTAATTATAATGGCACAGTTAGCCACATATGTAGAATCCTCATTAGTGTTTGTAGTCTGGTTCTGGTGATGTTTATGATGGATAAACATCCAAACAGATAAGTAGACCCAGAGCCGCTGCATTAATTTTGCTGTAAAAGGTACCCAAGTTTTCTCAGCTACATTTCTGCAGTGGTAGACTGAGAGATTCTTAAATAGGCACGTTCCTTTTGGCACCCTGTGCACTTTAAAAAGAATTTTATTATACAAACCCCTCAGCTTTGTGCCAAAGGAATACAGGAGTGAAACTGATTTTCTTTCTTTTATGGTTTGTCAGAAATTTCATGAAGTTTTATGGCATTACATTTCCAAGCACTCCAGCTGCTGCAGGAAATAAATAGCTAAACAATAAGCTCAGAGAGGTAAATGCATACATGATGTTCTTAAAATACTAATGCAAACTGGGCTTGGCTCAGAATTTCCAAACTCACATAATTTTTTGGGTTTTAAGGCTCTGCAGGCCTTTTAAAAAACCCCAGAAGTTTAAATCAATATATTCTGCAGGCAGTAGATTTCATATTATTAGCCAGAAATGGATGGGTCATCAAATACTTTTGTAGTCACAGAGTGAATTTAATTAATAACTTTTTATAAACATAAGATTTTTTTCTTAACTAGCAAATTTAATTCAATTACCAGGAGTTTAATTTCTTGTTTTATACAGTAAATCTGAGTAACTTCCAAGCTTGGGTGGTTTTTTTTTTCTCCCCTCAAGAAATCCAGCTTGGATTCTACCATCTTGTTCTTTCTACTCCTGTAACTGCAATATTCAGTCAAATCAGAAAAGTGTTCTTCTGGAAAATTTGACAGGATAAGAAAAGAAGGTTTTCTAGAAAATATTGTGTGATTTGAATTTCTTGCTCCTGGACATTCCTGTGCTCTCCTCAGTTTATCTCTCCTGTTGTCTAATGGAAGCTCATCATTGACAGATTGTTCCTGAATTCCTTTCCTTCCAACTTTTTTCAAAATTTTTCCACAAAAGTTTTTGCTTGTTCATACTGAAAAAAAAAAATAGCTTTTCCTCTCCATAGCTGATTTTCTCGCTCCTTTCCCTTGCCTTGTTGGCAAACAGGAATCAACACTTTTCTAACACTCATTCTGAAATTAATACACACTTCTGCTGAAGATTTGAGAAGAATAAAAATAATGCACATGCAACAGCAATCAGAATAATCTTTATAGTTGGTTTGACCCTATGAATTATATTAAACTGATCTTCTGTCTTGCACATATTAATATTCAAAGAGAATATATGGCGTGCTTTGAAAACAATTTCCTTTTTGGACTGACATCTTAGTCTGCCAAAAATCATCTGAAAGTTTCTGATGGAGTCATGTTCCTTTAGGATGCAGCTATTGCTGCACCCCAAATTTCATCAGCTGAACTAGTTGTCATTTATTTCCCAGGTTTGATAAACTAAATAATGTGTGAATGTAGAGAAACTGTGCTGCCTTTTCAGTCTCACACTGCTCTGTCCTTGCAGAACACTATTCTATTAATTACAGTTCTTAAGTGTGTATCACTTCTAGGAAAATGGGGTGGAAAAAATTAAATAGGGGAATTTGATCTTTTTGAAGTTGAGATACACAGGTAAATATGGTTTGCTTTCCATTTCCCAAGGAATATGGTCCTTTTCAAATAAGTTACATTTTTCTTTTGTGTCCTTTAGCCTACCCCCAGTGGCTTGCAGTATTTATCAACTTTAATCAACATGAGTGACAGGAAACCTGATAATAGAGAATAGCTGTCTCCACTGGTGGGCCAAAATCTATTGAAATGTCAGTAGTGAATACACTGTATTTACATTTCTTTGGGACTCTTGCTTTAAAAGATTTTCATCTTTTACACTGGAGGGATGAAAGTAAAGGTTATTTAACTCTACATCAGAAATTGTATCTGATGACAGTGTGACAAAATATTCCTGCTTTCAGAAGGGCAGGATGCCTGCCTCTCATCTCTGGGACTGTTCCAGTGGTGTAGCAGGTTCAGAGCTGTCACAGCTAGTCTATTAGCTAGACAAGATAAATCTGGTCATAACAAATCTAATTCACCTAACCTGGCTCGTTCTAGAAACAAATCCCTAGATGCACAATGGAACACATACACGGACCTCAGACAATCATGACCAGTCCAGAGAGCAGACACATCACTGCCCAAGGAGCTGGGCAGGGCTGAGACCCAGACCAAGGAGTGCCTAGATCCGGGAGTTTGGAACTCCCTGTCTAAGATAGCTCCGAACAATAAAACTGTCTGCTTGTCTTATGGTCAAGAGGACTCCAGTCATGGTTTCTGTCTCCAACCTATGACTGCCATGTAATACAGAGCTACTGTTTGTCCTCTAATATTGAAAGCTGTTCATCATCCAATTAATGAGAGTCCTGGAGCTTTCTTTGTAAAATAATATTTTTTTTTTGTTTGGCCAGCGTATTAATTCTTTGCAGAAATTTTTACTGTGTTAAATATAAACAATTAAAATTAGTGGTCAGTTCCTCCTGGGCTGTCATGGGATACAATGCTCTAGCCACTCAAAGGCTGAGCCTGGATAAAGCCTTTGGAAAAGGCTGAGTTCTCTGTTCTAGATTGCAGACATTGGTCAGACGTCCTCAAGAGCAAAAACCTGTTACAGCCATGCTGATCCCTGTGGTTTCAGTCTGTGAGGCCTGAAAGTTTGGAAAACTTTGGCTGAGCGTTGTCTATAGGGATCAGTGAATTCCTCGGGGCAGCCAGAGGTTCCTCCCTTTCCTTTCCTGTTCTGAGTGTGGGGCTGCTAAACTGAGGCTGTGAGGGCTTAAAGAATACACTCACATGGCTCAAAACCCTCTCTCCCCCTCCCCTTCCCTGCCTTAAATGTACTGTTAAATAAAATCTGTACTATTATCTTTGCCTAATGGTCTCGTTTGTATCTTACTTTGGACAGAGGCATCTTCTAATAATCACCTCCTAAGAGGTGCTTGTGTTAATTATGGCAATGCCAGTTTCTTCTGGACATCCCCTCTTCCTGGGCATCACCCTGGTGCAGAGCTCCTGGTGCTCTGCCTCTGGGTGCACCTGGGTTTAGGCTGGACATCACCTGGGTTTATGTTGGACATCACCTGATTTTAGGCTCAAAATCATATGGTGCCACTGCTCAGAATAGGAAAGCTGAACTCTGAGCTGAAAGACCTGTCTTCATCCTAGAAAAGATTTGAGGAGAGCACCCAGTGAGTTTTCAAATTAAGACAGCTGTTTTCTGGTGTTTTCCACCTCTGCTCTTCATTTGTGTTCTCCTTTGTATTTTCTTAGCATTCATCCTCCTTTCTGATATGAAGAAGTTTTAGATTCTCAGTTGGAGCTGTGCAGGCCGCAGAAGGCTTTGGAAAAAGAAAAGTCTACTTAAAAAAAAAACATGGAACCAAGAGGGAGAGCTGGAAGTAGCTTGTTTCTCAGTGAGAGAGGTTTGCTCATCCCTGTAGGTCCCTTTTGATTGCTCCATTATCCTACTTTCTCATGGAAATGTTTCTGCTACCCTTTCAGAAACTATTTTCAATTCAGCCTCAAAATACAGTAAGTTTTCCTTTTGACTATCATTGTAAAGGGCATTGGTAAAGGAAATATTTTAAATTTATTTTGGAAAAAAATCTGTTAAAATATTTTTTAAAAATTTGGAACATTATATGTTCATGTTAATAATACCTTTAGAAACATGAGAAATTACAACACTATTTCTCAAGGAGAAGGTTCATTTCCTTGACTTTTATTTGAGCTTCTAACACTGTAAGTTTTTATTAATGAAGAAAAATCACAAAATATTTGGCAGGGAAATAATCAAGCTGTAGACATCCCATTAAGGCAAGCCTATTTTAGTGAACATGGAACAAAAAAACCACCTAAAACTAATTAAAAATAATGGTGATTTTCCTCCCTTTTCCTCTGTGCCATCCCTCAGACTCAGAAGGATGTGCTGTGCCCAGGAGCCAGGTTCTCAAGGCTGACACATTCCCAGTCCACCTGGGAGCAGGAGGGACAAAGCATTTTTGGGTGCTATGGGGGACATCCCATGGGCGGGGTGGGGGGGCTGGGGATGGCGGTGGGGTCCCAAGGGGCTGCAGGGGTGGGTCCTGAGCTGTCCCAGTCAATGACAGCTCCCAGGAGGGCTCAAACTGGAGGGGAAAATAGGTGGGGAATGCTTCAACTAAAAGTGTTCTCTGGGTTTGTTGGGACAAAGAGCTCTCTGCCTTTTAAATATCAGAAATCCATCTCTCACTTCCTTATGTGCCAGAATTCCTTGACTTTCTTTTAAGATAAACTGCATCCAGCAGCTCCTCAGCACTTGTGAGGCAACTCCCACGTCCAGGATCTGTTCTGCCTTGAAAAATGCTCAGGAGAGACACTGGGTCCTTGAACAGAAATGAGAGATGGTTTGTCAGGGAAGAGAGGAATCTGGTGTGCAGCAGGGCAGGGAAGGGCTGTGACCCTCTCAGCTGCTTTGCACGGAGCAGTTTGGAGTCTCCAGTGGAGGGGAATCACTGCCCTGGTTGTATGAAACAGCAACCAGAAGATTTGGTACCTCCAAAGTTGCTGCACAGGCTTAGCTCCATTCCATTTAATCTTCATCAGTGCTTGTGTTTTCCACCATCTCTCCCAACATATTCAAATAAAACCCCCTCATTAGCTGCATAAACAGCTAATCCTGAAGCCTGCTGAAAGCATTTTGAACTGGAGCATCCAGGTATGCTGGGATTATTGTATTTCTACATGTGCCACTCACACCTCCGAGAGGTCCCACCATTGAAATGGACCAGCAATCCAAAATACCCTCTTGGGGGACCTTCACACAGGAAAAGGCAGAAGGAGAGTTCTGCTGTAATTACAAAAATTGGAACAAGGCAGCAGGCTCTTGCTAATACCTCCATGAATGTGCAGCCTGTGCTACTACTGAATCGCATTTTGCTGATAACCCAGGGATTAGACACACGTAAATACAGTAAATGGGGAGTGCTGCCAAGCTGCTACAGTGAATTATCTGACTGGAGTTCTTTCTCACTGAGCAGTCAGAGCTACTCGTGTTTGCAGCCCTGATTTATTTCTTGGTTTAAATCTGCACCCTGAATAAAACCACCCAGTGTGAGTTTGCGTGGCATAGCTATCAATTAGCCTTTATTTAATTGTAACACAGAGTAGGATATCTGGAGTTATTTGCAAGTAATGGAGCTGCTGAGCACCCACATGTTAGGAGCTAAGGGGAGCAGCCACTCCCTTGCTCCTGCAAAGGAATTTGGGGTGGTTCCAGCTATCAGTCCATGGAGGAAAGGGTGATGGCTTCCCAGGCACTGCTGTGGACAACAACCTCCTGTCAGTGATGGTGAGGGGCACTGGAAGGACATGGAACTGTTGGAGAAAATCCAGGTGAGGCCTCAGATATGCTGAGGGGACTGGAGCATCTCCCCTGTGGAGCCAGGCTGGGAGAGCTGGGGCTGCTCAGCCTGGAGAGGAGAAGCTTTGGGGTGAGCTCAGAGCTCCTTCCAGGGTCTGAGGGGCTGCAGGGAGCACAAAGAGTGACAGTTCCTCAGGAATAGGACAAGGAATAATTTAGGTTAGATATTGGGAAGGAATTCCTTGCTGTGATGGTGGGCAGGCCATGGCACAGGGTGCCCAGAGCAGCTGTGGCTGCCCCTGGATCCCTGGCAGTGTCCAAGGCCAGGTTGGACATTGGGGCTTGGAGCAGCCTGGGACAGTGGAAGGTGTCCCTGGGCATGACAGGGGATGGCTCTGGATGAGCTTTAAGGTCCCTCCCAACCCAAACCATCTGGGATTCCTTGACACAGCTGGGCTGACTGTGTGTCAGCCAAGAGCCATCACACTGTTACCCTCCAGGAATAAAAACTTGGGGGTCACTCATCTTCCTTTAAAACAAACTTTGGTAACAAAAATAATACTCATTAGAGGAATCCTTCTGTCTTGCTTATCTGACATGCAGGTGCCCAGGAAAGTTCAGAAATAAGCTAGTAGTGACTGATTGTTTCTGTGCCAATTGGTAGTTTCTGTGCCAAGCTGTGTGGCCTATACATGATTCACTCCTAAAAATAGCCTGGGCAGCTTGGATGTTTCACATTGTGAGCTGCACAAGGTTCTCTTACAAGGAATCCAACCCCAAAAAATGATGAAAAAGTGATGTTAACTGGTGCTTGGGACTCTCCATACACTCAGCACTGAATGGAAGAAATAAGGCTTCAAAATCATCTTTCCAATCTGCAGTCCTGATACTCTTGTGGGTATTTGCTCACACAGAAAAACTTCTTGCATTCAGTGCTAACTTCCACATTAGAAGGCTAAACTCAGAACACTGTATAGAAAAAAAATACATTCTGAACTGAAAGCAAAATTAATGTTAGTTTAGAACACGTATTTTGATGTATTTCCGTAATATAGTTTGGATATTTGGAAGTACCAGAGAGTTTCTCAGAGCGTGTTCTGAAATATGTCACAGTCAGTCAAGTGACAGCACTTTTCCACTGGCTCCCTGCCTATCACCTGGGGCAGAATGTTTTATTTAAGCAGGAGCAGGCCAGGGGATATTGATGATGGGAAAAGGAGAATGTATGGAGCCAACAGGAGGCAGAACAATGAGAACAAATGCATTCCAAGGCTGAAGACCACAGAGATTGCGATTCTGTGTGACACATTAACCATGTCTGCAGAGCCCCCTCAGTGAAAAGTAATCCCCAGAATTGTGAATTCCTTCCCTGCAGAGTGGCAAGGCAGGTGAAGTGATTTGCCCAGACCAAAAGGATCCCATGATGGACCTGGCTTAGGGTGCCAAGAAACTTCTGGCTTTGTCTTTCTTCTGGAGAACGTAGCAATGCATATTCAGCTGATGGGAAACAGAGAAATGTGGTGCTTATTTTAAAGTAGATTTTTGAAGGGTTTGATCTACAAATAAGGGACACATTCCCTTACAGAAAGGCGCAGGAATTTCCAGGGAATTATTTTTGGTTGAAGGAACAAATATTGCAAATTTAAAAACAGCTCAGGAAGGAGTTAAAAGGAATGCCAGTAAGTGCAACATTAGGGCCATTTTTGTTTACTTTATAAATTACTGACCCAAATTTGCCAATGACATAGAAATGGGAAAGGATGATAAAGTAAATACAGAGGAACATAGAAAATAAATTCAAAATGATTGGGGTACATTCAGCTTAGAGGCTGGATAAGTAGCTTATTCAGCTCAGTTGTACAGAAGTGTGAAGTAATAAGATTAAGAACTAAAAATAATCAAAGAGGATAGAGCCAAAAAGAAAATACAACAAGTAGCACAATCCCAGAAGAGTAGACTGAGTACTTTCCCCTGTTTGTGGGGGAGAAGATGCAAGTTGCTATGGGCAGAGCAGAGGGGACTTTGCCCCAAACCAGTTTTGACTGACAAATTTTATGAATCATTCCTTAACCAGATTTGTGGTAATTTTCAATTTTGCCTTATGGAATTTAAAAAGAAAAAAAAATTAAAAAGCGTATTAAACCTGAGACTTGAGGAGACGATGCTTACCCATTTATCTTTTTTAATACAAACATTATTTTGCCCTCATATTATTAGAAAACTGAACACATACAAGTAGATTCCATTAAAGAATAACACAAGCCTTAGATATCTTTTCTCGCAACTGATCTTCTGCCAAATAATTAAAGACACCATTAGCAGCCTCCTTCTGCTCAAAATTGGGCTACTCCTTTTTCTTTAAGAGGTACTTTTATAGTGTTGGAGGAATTATACTGGATATTCTCTGTCTAAAGTAGCAAAACAACTCTATAATTGCATTCGTTCAGAGTAATGATAACAAAATTTAAAACACAGTTGCAACACAGGAAAACTTAGTGTGAAAAGGCTATTCTGTGTCTTCAGCTGTCAACTAAAAGAATATTGAATTTTGCAGAGCAAATTCAAATAAAAGTATTGAGATTAAAAGTGATAAAGCAGCAACAGTGAGATCAGAATCCCTCCAAAAATTAGATTAAATCCTCCTCAGGACCATAAAAACCTCATTATCTTGACATGACTAGATCAATCATTGCAAGACAATTATCTTTAAGAAGTTAAAGTTGCTTTGATCCAGGAATTTAAGACTCTCTTTTTTTCCTCTGCCTTGGAACTAAAATAGGCAGTGCATGGTCCAGGCATTGCTGAGCAGGAACTGAGACAGACACATCGACACTCTCCCGGTGACAAATAAGCCATAAAGTCTATCTGTAAACATCAATAAAGGCCCCCTTTGAGCAACAAAATCTTCCATTAGATTGAACTGTGAAATAGAACAGCACTAACTCTTGTCATTATCTGGTTTATTTGCTGTGCTATGAACTTACTTAACGTTGCTTTTGTCACTTTAACTCCAAAGTTGTTCCTGCAGCACAAATACCGGGTTGCATTTCGCCTGTGGCTGCCCTGGAGAGCTCCCTGCCTCACCCTTGAAGTTTGGGGTCATTCCATATCTCCAGAGATGGCTGGTGCTATCACTGAGAAATGTACAGCCGAGAACAAGGCAAGAATGGTCCCAAAATACTCAGGACCAAAACCAGGGAATCCTGACCTTTTCAGCCTCACTAATGGCAGCAGCAGCTGGACCTTAGGCAGGTCAGGAATATCATCACTATTCCAAGTGAAAACATGCACTGCTGACTGAGTAGTTTTTTCAACCTTCTCTCAACCTTGTCATTCCCATTTTTAATTGGGAATTTCATGTGGCTTTATTGCTTCTGCTGGAATATTTGAAGAGAATTTTGTCCATGTTTCATTACTGTGCAACAGCTTTGTGGGCATTCTTGTCCCTTTGGAATACCATTGACCTGGGCTTGGACTGAGAAGTTGCTCCCTGCCTACAGATTTAATTCTAGGGCAAATCAGTGTAGTTCTGTGTCAAAGAATGTGACAAGCATGGCCTTTTATTTCAGATCACAAAGCCCTTGGTGAAATCTGAAACAGCAAGTGCTTTAAATTCTTTCCAAATTAAAAAAAAAAAAAAAAGTAATTTGTATTTTGCATCCTCTGAAAGGTGCATTAAATCCAGATTTACCTTTTAAAAATATTTTGTTTTTCAGTTTTAGAAACAATTTCCGACTGAATGCACTTCCAGTAGGAAGCAGCTCTTAATGATGGCATGGCATGGAACCAGCACAACAAGGGATTGTAAACATTTCTTCCAGTGCAGAAGTTGACTGTGGCTCTGTAGGCTGGGAGTGCTGGGATTGTTCAGCCTGGAGAGGAGAAGCTTTGGGCTGAGCTCAGGGTGGCCTTGCAGGGCCTGAGGGAGCTGCAGGAAAGATGGAGAGAGACAATTGCCAAGGGCTGGAGGGACAGGACACAGGGAATGGCTCCCAGTGCCAGAGGGCAGGGCTGGATGGGATCTTGGGAAGGAATTGTTCCCTGTGAGGGTGGGCAGGCCCTGGCACAGGGTGCCCAGAGCAGCTGTGGCTGCCCCTGGATCCCTGGCAGTGCCCAAGGCCAGGTTGGACACTGGGGCTTGGAGCAGCCTGGGACAGTGGAAGGTGTCCCTGCCATGGCAGGGGTGGCACTGGATGGGCTTTGAGGTCCCTCCAACCCCAATCATTCAATGCTTCTTGGACGTAAATGGCTTCATGGACACATGAAGGATAGCTGGGATCAGGCAGCCTTAGACAAATAGTAAGTTAAACATTCCATACCAGTTTAATTCTCACACAGTTTTTCAAGTTTTATTAACCCAGACAACTTGTAATAATTATGATAAACAGACACTGTCATCAAAAATCAGCAGAAATTTGATAAGATTAAGTACAATGCAATACATCTTCCTTGCTCACAGAGGCTGGATAATAAATTACTTCGAGGCACCAGAATGAGGCATTGTATAATTGAGCAAAACAGATCAATTTTTAAGGATGCTTATTTAAATGCAAACCAAAATTTTTTTAGAATGGTAAACTTAATTAAAATCCCTCTTTAAGTGCAAATCACAAACAACAATATCTAATACTCACAGGCCATAACCATCCTATTAATAATACAATTTATTGTTCAGATATAATTGTAAGGTCTTAACGATGTGGCAGCTGTAATCTACTTTAAAAATTAGAAACAATGAACTCCAGAGTGTTCTAACGTGGCTCAAACACACAGCACGGCTCAGTGACTTGCATTTGGTTACTGCAATAGTTTTCACCAGATTAAATGATCAGCCTTTGGCTGTTTGTCACACATAGTTTTGGCTGTTTGTCACACACACCCATCTTTAATGGTGTGCTCCGTAAATACTGTTTCTGCTATTGTGTAGATATTAAAATCAGATCCAGACATGACTGAATAGAAATTTAGCTATCTTGGTCCTGAATAGGTTTTAAATTGCTTCAATCTTTATGTGTTGACAATACTTGGTTATTTAATTTAATTTTTTAATATTTTCTGGATAGGTGGGGTTGTGCTTTTGCATAGCAACAGCGTTTCAGATTTGAGATGTCTAGACAGGCTATCTCATGCTGTAAGCAAAACTGAATTAAACCCCCTGGTTGTTCAACTTAATTTTCTCTAAGGGGCTGACTCAAATGGGAATTTTTGGGAGTGAGATGCCGCAGTCCCGTAAAACAGCTCTTCCCTGGAAGCACGGACAGCTGCCACTTTCTTTAAGGTTGTGAGTGGGGCTGCAGGGCTCCCTCTCCTCTTGCACCTTCACACCTTTCTCAGCACTGTCCGCGAATTAGTTCTCACCTCTGATGGTGCATTTAGGCTGCTTTTCAAAGCTTCTTTGCTCATGTTGGAACACGCGGGAGTTTCAGTCCCCTCGAGAAGGGGCTGAATCCATCCTGGGTGCTCCAATGCTCCACAGGCATCTCCACCCATAGCAAATGCAGCAGTGCCTTGTGTTCATAACTGACATAAATATTGTTGTGCACAGGGTTGGCTGTTTTCTAAAGACCATGACAGACTTGGAAGCCAAAATTTCACCCAAAGCACATCTAAAAGTTGTGCGCTGTTCTTTTTGAATTTAACTTTTCAGACAGTCTCAGAATTAGACAAGAGAAGAGCAGCTTCCCAAAGAGGAAGAGTGAAAGCTCTTTACTTTCAGTTGCACTTTTGCAGTCAGCATCTGTGACCTGTATTCTTTCATCACTGTACCAAACTCCAACAACAATAAAGTTTCTGCTTGGAGCAGAAGCAGGACTTTCCACCAAAATCCCTTAATGCTGTAAAAGCAGACTGAAGAATGAGACATCTGATCCTTGAAACAGCCTTAAACTTTGGTGAGACATGAGCATTGTAAGTGGGATATTTATGACTTTAATAACATCCATTACTGCAATGTTAATAGCCATTTTTAGAAGCAATAAACTACTTATTAGTAGCCCTATGACTGCAGCAGTTGGAAAAAAATGAGCTCTGACTTAGGCATGTTAATGCCCCTCAGGCATTAATGTCAGATTCCTGCACATGTAAACCAGGTTCGGGAGCTGAGGTGTTTTCCCTCTACATTCACTCAATCTCCTCTGAAAGTCTTGCAAACAGTGTCTGTCATTTATTACAGCCCTGGCAGCATAAAACAGGGCTCTGTCTGTGTTTCAAATGAGTCCATGCTGCTGGAGCCTGTTTTTCTGGGAGTCAGATCTGGGAATGGGACCGAGTGGACTTGCTGTGGTCTGTGCCAGGATGGGAGCAGCCAGTCCCCACTGCCCAGGGCTCTCCCCACTGCCCAGCATTGTC
>VZSR01001295.1:1308108-1333551 GCA_013398615.1 Brachypodius melanocephalos | reverse complement strand
GGGAAAACAAATTCCTTAAGCAAAAAAGGAAAAACCTAACCCCCCACAATGGTCAGTTCAGTAACCATGGTTTTGCTGTGAAACAAAGATAAATAAGAGTTTGCTGGAAAAACTAGAGAAAAGAAAGTTCCAGCATTCAATGTATGAGATCTCTGATGAAAGATTTTGGTGAAAATTTCATTAAAAAAATTAATTTCATGCAGACCAGAGGATTGCTTTCTAATTTAGGAAGTCAGAGCATTGCATACAGGAGTAGATAGTCCACTGCTCTGAGCCTGTAAGCTGCTATTAACACAGCAAGTAATTAAAATATTTAGATTAGTGTGAGACAGGGATTACAACAAGAAACTTTAGGACCAACTTTGACAGTCAGTTGAAGGTTTATCAATTTTTTTTTATGAGCTTGAGGCTGACTTCAATTTCCAGTGTGGTTTCTCTCATGTGAGGCTCAAGATGGAAATCAAACTAAGCTGTTGTAACTCAAAGTATTCATTTACAATTGAAGTTTGCACCCAGACATGGAAACACAAATAGCAAAGCCAGAAAACTCTTGATTATATATTTGCAGGTAATTTCTAGTGTACATGTGATTTCTGTAATCCTTTAGGCTGAATCTGGCTAAGCATGACTGTCCCAATTTGTGTAAAACTCAACACTTGCCAAGACAGCTTTGGTCTTTGCTGTCTGGCATGTTCCATTTGTAATTTTAACCCATTCTCTCTAAAATGTTCCTTGTGCCACTCTTTTATGCAAAACACCAATATCAAACTATAATCCAAGCAAAATTATTCTATTTTATTTCTAAAATAGATAACATTTCTATTTGATTTTCAGAATTTTAATGATGAATGCTGAGTTCAGGATCTTGAACTTAAAATACTTTAGGAAAAATAAATATATTTGTGCCTTGTTTGATGAATCACAATTTGAGAGAAATGTCACATAAAAAGCTACACTTAGGTAATATGCCTCATTAGGCTTCTTCCAAAAAGAGATATGAATATTCAAAATTAATGTGGCAAATCCATATAAGGAAAGAATGACTTATCAGACTTATTATAGATTTTTAGGCCATCCTTTGAATTAAATAGAAATTTAATGTAATGTAACATCTTGCACATATATATATGGCTTGTATTTAATTCCATTTGTAATTTCCATTAAAGTGTGTCATTAATTCAGCTTAAAAAAATCTTTGTGGGTCATATATATAATGTATGTGGGATGGGTTAAATATATACTGAGTATTCCTGGGTCTAAAAATTATGAGTTTAGCTACAGTGTTGGTATAGGAATGATGTGCTTTAGCTGTTTCCTGGAATGATGAGATGAGCTCTAAAGAGGATATTTTGCTTGTGCACACTATATTAAATAACAAGTTATGCAAAGTAAATGCTTAGTTTTATTACTTTGAAGCAGTGTGGGTTAACTACATACATTTTATTATGAAAGCACAGCTATGATTAGCAGGGTTATGTACTCTATTCTCACAGGATAAGAGATCATGAGTAGTAAATCAAATATAACCATATGTAAGTGCTGTCTTTTATAGATTTGTCCTCCAAACACAGGTTGGATGAGTGTGACACATTAAAATGTACAAGTTCTCCCCCACTGCTGGCCTGGGCCCTGCCTTTGTCAGATGCTTTTTTGGCTGGGCAAGGAATGGGATGGAGATACCACTGGAAATAAAACATGCAGGAGGTTGCTAAACCACACACTCCTGTTTATTCTCAATAAATATGTCATGAGCCATATTCTTCTTCAGAACTCTTCCTTAGAGCAATAAAACAAGACTAAAACACAGACTAGGACATAGAGGGGGGCTGCACATCCTCAAAATCCTTCCTGGATTTCACATCACACTTTACAAGAGCTGAGGGTTTCTTGCCAAGGTATTGACAACTGGAAGGCCTGCTGTGGGACATTAATTTCTAACACCTCATCTGTTTAAAAAAGAAAAAGGTGCTACCTCATTAAATCATATGGAACATATGAGAGCAAACCTGAAGGGAGGAAAAAGGCCAGTGGCTTGGAAATATGATATCCACAGAAAGTTGCCTAATTACAAGCAGGCTGGCCAAGCTAAACAACCCCTGGCATTGCTGGGTAGCCTGAGGCTCTGCTGGCAGCAGCTCTCCTCCAAGCAGGGCAGGGTTAGGGCAGCTCTTGGCACCCTCTGCTCCTTGTTAGACCAGAGATTTTGCTTGTGTTGTCCCCACTTCTTTTTGGACTGGAATTTATCTATACATTGCCCTTTACATTTTCTATAGGAAATTAAGTAGATAAAAACCCTCCTGAAATCCTGGTGTTTCCAGGAGCTGCCTTGCTTTCGTACTTGGAGGGTGATATGGACCTGTCAGAAATCTACCCTTGACAGTCGAGAAAGGCTGTCAAGAAGCACCTAAATAAATAATGCAGATAAGAACCGGATCATGACATCAGTAAAGTGAGTAAATACTCATTAAAGCCTCACTTCAGGTTTTTCAGTTGATGATCCCAGGCAGAACTGAACAGAGATGAGAATGGACGCTCGAGTTTTTGGAGTCATAGAATCTTAAAATTTTGAAAAGATGTGTAAGATCAGCAAGCCCAGCCATTCACACCTCATTTGGGCTGCAAAACCTGCTGAGAGGCCGCTCCTGACTCAGCCTTTGCTGGTTTGGGGTCAGACCTCAAGCAGATTACGATTTTAGGTTAGACACTGATTTCATACTTATCACCTTACTTCCACCTTGACTGCATGAGAGGAAACGGCCTCGAGTAGTCACAGGGAGGTTTAGTTTATTTATTAGGAAACATTTCTTCACCTGAAAGGTTGTCAGGCATTGGAACAGGCTGCTCAGGGCAGTGGTGGAGTCACTACCCCTGGAAGTGATTTGACTGAACTTCTGAGCTTCTCTATTTTTCTTGTAATTTATGGAATGCATCAATATGAAATATTTATATTGGCCACCCATAAAATCCTGCTGCTTGCTCTCCACGAAACGTCATTGTAGTGTAGAGAATACTGAAAATATTCTCATTTATTGATCTACCTGGACCTCTAGAGTTTGAGGAATGTTCTCTCTTACAGTGGTGATTCTGTACCATGTACCCATGCAAGTATCAATGGCGTTGGTGTTACATCCATGTATTCCTTTGAATCATTCATTATCCTTATTTCCTTGGATTTTTTAAGTACTGGAAAATGGCACAGAAACACTGCTCACACAACCCTTGATCCCACTTCTGCTCACTGCAGTGTCCTCCACAGAAAGTGCAAAAATACAATTCCTGAGCATTCCCTTAGCACACAGACAGATAACTAATAGTCTTTGTATCTCTCAACGTCCCAAATTATGAATTTCATGTCATGAAGTTTTCTGTACAATAATTTTGCAAATTATATGATCATGATTGAAAATTAAAAATAAATCTGCACAGGTGCTACTTGGAAGTGAGCAGGAGAGAAATCAGCTCCTCCTCTCCCATTTGCTGAAACTGAGTTTAATGTCCTCCCATTATCAGTCTCTTAGAAACTCACTTTTTCTTATGCTCCACACCATGAGCAAACCTTTGCTTAGGCCCCTCCAGTGAGGTAATTACCCAAATCTCATTTCATTTGTATGAATTGTAGATGGTGTCAAAATGTCTCTTTACTCATTTTTAAGGTCAGTGTTGGTAATCTTGAAGACTTATTAGTATTGATAAAATAAGATGTTCCCTTGCATAGCCCATCATTGCCGTTAATTACTTTTTTACTTTAGCAAGTGGCAAAAATGGTCTGTGTGAAGTGGACTGATAAGAACATTGGCACAAGGTTTATTAATTATAATTGTAATTGGCAATTATTCACTTGTGCAGGTTATATTTCTTCAAATGCAGTGAGTACTTAAAATGGGACTTTGTCTTGATGTCTGTGGCCTGTTCTTGTCCATGAGCCACCCCCAAAACTTTGGAATCTCTATATATACCAGTAGGTTCTAATTAGCTGGATGATTTTCATGAAAAGTCAATTAAACTCATCTCTATACAGAATTGTTGCCAGCCACATTATCTTTTAAAGAAGCAATTGGTTGAATCGTTGAATCCCTATTCTATATGAGATTTGCCTTCTATTGGATATACAGATGCTCTAAGCATTGTAGGAGAAAATAAAAAGCCACTGATTTGTCCTTCAAAAGACCCCGATCTCTCATGCTTTTATCTTATCTGAATACTAGCGAGCAAACCAAATCAGATTAAAGGGGGAATGTTTGTCTCTTATCCCTTAGACTTGATGAAATCTGGGTTTATCTGCTGAGCGTCAGCTATATTTGTGCTTCAAATTCCAAACATCTGTTTTGGAGCAGTGCTTTTGTTTTTTATTAACCTTCATCACAGCCCAGCATCTGGGCAGGGATTCTGGGTCAAAGTTCTAAAAACCTTCAACACACAACATGTTGATGAATGGCAGAGTTGTGTGGGCACCTCTGAGAGGGAAGGGGAAATGCAGGTGCAGCAAGAATGGCTGAGTGCAAAATTCATTTCTATTCCCTTTTATTTCCCGGCAGGCTCTTTCATTTCTAGTGGAAACTTGTCCTCCTGACACATTAATGAGGAATCGTGGCTGCGTCATGGTACCATGGACATTCCAGCTATTTTTATGGAGAAATAGTAATTCAAGTGAACATGAAATGATGAACAGGCTCTTAAACTGCAGCATCCCACAGGGCTAAATACTACCTGTAAAAAACAATTTAATTTCTCAGATTATGTAATATTTATTTCTGAAGGAGAAGATGCCCAAAACATAAACCAAAGTAGACAATGTTTTTTACCTGAATTAGCTGGGTTTGAAATATAACCAGCACTGAAGTGGAAGTAAAGTTTGTAAGTTTATCCTCAATGGCAGTAACAGATGAAATAAATGTTCTCTTTGTTTAACTACATATTGCTTTGCTCAAAAATTGTAGCTTATCTTGCCACAGATTAATTATGACCAATTATTAATTTTAATTATCAATATAATAATTTTAATTAAAATATTATTATTTTAAAATTTGCTTTTAGGAGGGAAATTTTCTTTGTTTTTTTCATGTTGGAATAATGAACATATATATGAGCTCTTCCTTCTTACTATTCTAAAGAATTATATTAAAACCCTTGATGGCACTTTGTGATATGGTTTAGGGGGCATAGTGGTAATCAGTCGAAGTTGGACTCGATGGATTTGGAGATCGTTTCCAAATGTAATGATTCCATGGTATTATGCAGCAGTAGCTGCTTTATTGCTTGTGGTGTTCAGGGTGCACTTTGCATGTTTTCTGCTGTTTGCAATGTCAATAATTTTAAGCTCAGTGTTTTGCAGCTGTTGAAATAGTGTTTCTTAAAGGCTTGGCAGCAGGATGCCAGCCTGTCAGTGTGGGCTTCCACATCAGGGAAAACAGAATTATCTTTTCCAAACTTCAGGTGATCATTGCCTTTTGTGGTCAGATCCATATTTAGGTAAAAAATGTAAATTCTCAGGGTGCCCAGAGCAGCTGTGGCTGCCCCTGGATCCCTGGCAGTGTCCCAGGCCAGGTTGGACATTGGGGCTTGGAGCAGCCTGGGATAGTGGAAGGTGTCCCTGCCATGGCAGAGGGTGGAATGGGATGGGCTTTATGATCCCTTCCAAACCAAACAATTCTGGGATTCTAAAATCCAAATTTAGCTGGGGAAAACAAAACAAAACAAAATCAAACCTCAATATCTTTTCAATTCTTTTGTTGTTTGGGGTTTTTTCTTCATTGAACAGTGTGTGCCAGACCAGAAAATCTCCAACTGCTGTCCCTTGGCTCATGGCTATTTAACTTATTGAATGCTATTGGTCAGTTCCCTTGTTTTAAGGCATTAAATCAAAGTAGGACTGTGGGGCATTCGTGTTCTTTTGCATCCTGCACCAGTAAACAAAAAGACAGGAAGGTATTTCATACCACGCACCTGTGTGATGTTGACTTGCAAAACAACATCCATTGCATTGATGCATTTTCAAAACTGCAGCTAAAGAATTTTATTACGATAATTTTACAATAAAAACATGCAGTTCTACTATAGACTGACGAGACTTTTGCACAGCTTTATTAGCTCAATATGGTTTAGCAAACAATCTGAAGATGTAACCAAATGCTATTAGCAGGATTACTGTTCTTTCCTGTCCATCATTGGTAGCAGGACTTGGAAAGATTTGTGGTGGGATCAGAGAGATTTCCAGATGCTTAAGCATTACCTGTTAACCAGTAAAGGATGTCCCTAAATTCTTAACTGCTTTAAATGGTGCCCTGTGTCACTGAAAGTGCTTGAACAATGCAGTTGTTAAGGGCTATCACCAGGATCGCTGCAGCTCCAGGCAGCTTCATGCTGTGCTTTCCAAAATTGCCTGAGTAGTGTTTTATTTCTGAGGGAGATCTTGTGAGAGAGTGTATCTGAACAAAGGCAATATTTTGGTGCAGTAGAATCACAGAATGTCGTGAGTGGGAAGGGATCAAAAAGGATCATTGATCCAGCTGCTGTCCCTGCACAGACCCCCCAACAATCCCCTCTGTGCACCCCTGGCAGCGCTGTCCAAACACTCCTGGAGCTCTGGCAGCCTCGAAGCCATGCCCATTCCCCAGGAAGCCTGTTCTACTGACTCAGATCCACCTGGCCATCCACCAGGACCCCCGGGTCCCTCCCCATGGCCACTCTCCAGCCTCTCATCCCCAGTCCGTCCATGTTGCCCCATCCCAGGTGCAGAATCCAACACTTTTCCTTGCTGAACATCACACCACTGGTGATTCACAGCCCTCTCATCTGTCAAGGTCTCTCTGTTTGACATGATTTGGTGAAGAGAGCGATTGTGACACCAAATTTTAACAAACCCTTTGCCCCTAAGCATCTCCTCTGCAGCCAGAGCTCTGGGAATCCCTTGCTATATTAGCAGATGTGCTTCCATTGCTTGTGCAGCACCAGCCCAGACAAGCTGTCTCTGATTCCTATCGGGTATCCAAACTTTCTTATTGCTTCATTTGGGGGATGGATGTGCCAGCACTGCCTCTGCTGCTGTCAGTGATTTGGGAGAGGATTTATTGTGCTCATTGGTGCCAGTGGGCTTGAAAACAGTGCTTTGTGAAGCAGCAGAGAATAAATATGGTGTACAAAATCCCTGTGAGTGCTTAGGCAGCAGGTACAAACACCTGGTGCCACATGTCCCAGCTGTGGACTGAAGTGCTGCTCATACCATACATCAGTGGGTTTATCAGGGCAGGGTCACAGTAAAGGAGAAGTGAATAAAACACCTGCTTTATTACTTTATGTATTGTATAGTTTTGTCTACTTGCTTTTCAATATTTTCCTCCTATTCTATCACAAATGGGTGACGTTTGAGAAGTGTCACTGCACCGAGCTCTTCAGGAAGGTTTTTAGTCCATCAACAGCAGAATAAAGTTGTCCTGTACAGAATCTAGCAGTTATAACATGCACCAGCACTTGAAGTTTATATGTGCAAATCTTTATTTGAATTAAGTCACACAAAATATTCAACATTATAATCTTGGATTCTTTGGCTCAGAATCACCTCAGTGATAACGAGTGTCTATACAATGCCTTTCACTGTGTGTTAGCCACAGAGCATGGCTATCCCACAGGATCCACCTGAAGACCCAATGTGTACTTTAAGTGTGGCATTTAAAATTCAGACAATGCATTTATTTGGAATGGGAAGAGAGTGGAGTTGTGGGCTTTTGTTTTTTCCTTTTCATATCTGTTTACATAAATATCTGAAGAAAAGTCAGACATTTGAGTTGTTATATATGGTTGGAAGTTTTTAGAATTTTTTTCTTGTTTAGATCCTCAGTGTCATTTAAAAGTAGTCAAATAGTTTCTGCAGTGTTTAACCAGGGGTGCTCCTGGTAAATTCATCACACACAATACTTCAACCTTCAGGTACAGGAAAAACTGTTGTTTAAAGGGTCATTTCTTACTTCTACCTGCTGTTATCAAAGCAATCCCATCCTTTAAAGCTGAGACACAGCAGATGATGTGTCCATACCATTATTTCATCCCCCAGTGGAATGTGCCAGCCCTGCTGCAGTGAAGGGAGCCCTACAGTACACTTCCAGCACAGAAATTGCACGGAGGTTGATGAGTCTGCTGCCTTTAGGGAGCCTGGAGAACAGCTCCCAGAGAGTCACAGCACATTTTCCAGGCTGGAGCAGGTGCCACAGTCAGGTTATTACATAACTGTGGCTGCAGAGGAAGTGCTTCCTGACATTTTTATGCCATATGAGACCTGAAGTCTGCAGAACAAGTTGCACAGTGTGTTAATTCTTGTTATATCAGGTTAGAAGAGGATCAACCTGAAAGCACTTTTTGCTGTCATCATACATAGGAATAACTGCAATAATAACTTTTCCTGGAACTGGGGAAACATCCTGGGGGAACTGGAGCCTACGGTGCCTGTCCAAACCAGCAAGGGCAGAGCATCTCAGCGTGGCAGTGTCCAGTGAGCATGTGCAGCTTGGAAGGGTTGCAGAAGTGGCATTTTTAATTAGAGAGGCCCCAGCCAGAGTTATAGCAACAGCATGGGCCTAGCTGAAAATTCCCTGGTTCCCTGGGGTACATTGCTGCAGCTCTCTCACAGCACTGGCATCAGAGCAGATTCTAATCTGTATGCCCAGGACGTGGTGCACAAACTGGAGCTCATTTCACAACTGCACACAATTTTATTCCTTTTATTTCGGGGGAGTTAATGCCATTGAGGATGTAGGTAAAGGGTTTGACTACAAACCATTACTATTGGCACCATCCTTGGCAAATGTCCCTCATTCCCTCACTTGTCCTCTGCCCCTCCAAGCAGGCACACTGATGATTATTTCTTCAGCAACATTATCTGGTTTGCAAATTGAAGTCAAAGCTCTAAAAGGTTTGGGAATAGCAAAAATTGGCTTCAGACTGTTCAGTGGGAGGACAATAAAACAATATTCCAAAGCAGCCTTTGTATTGGCTCATCCGTGGTATATTTGCTTTTTAATGTCTCTTCAAAATAATGGCATTATTTATGAATAGAGAGAAAGGTCTGGCCCCCAGTGCCATAAAACTTTGATCCGTTGTATAAAAAAAAATAAAGCCATAAAGACAATTGGACATTTTAAAAGACTCTATGAAAGGGAGGGTTTTTACATTTTAATATGAAAATCATACAAAATGCCTTTTATTTGGCTGAATACTGTCCACAGTACATTTCATTATTATTGTCCCACATCCAATTTGTCACCTCTAATCAGGCACCTTTATTTTATATTTTTTACATGCTCGATAACTCTTCAAATTGTTCTCACCAGATGCAAGATGTCACGCCCTTTAAGACACTTTTCTTCTGTGGAGAAGAACAACTTCTTGAGCAAGTTTCCCAAAATTGTGAAAGCCTCCTGATAGCAGTAATTTTAAAGAATGTCAGTATAGGTGGAATATTCCTGTCTTTTTCAATTTCTTTTTAGCCATGTATTATGTAATGTCTTTTTATTATATTAGAATCTTACATTTTTGAGACTGACTGCACATGAAACCCTGGGCTTCACAAGCTCCTTCTGCTATTTGGAGTCAAAGTGAAGCAATTTTTCCAGCATCATTTCTCCTTTGTTATCTTGTCTTTCCATCAGCTTCTCCATTAACTCAATTATAGGCCTGCTACAATTTTTACTGCTACTATTATGTGTGGATTATTAAATCATTTGCTATTCTCCAAAACATATTTGTGCATAATTTTTGTCTAATTTTGAAAGGCTGAAAACTTACCTCAGCATTATCACTCTGGTAATCAACAAAGTAATTGCATAAAATAATCCAGAGTAAGATGCAGAGTAATTCAGATTTAGGGATGTCATCTCTTTCTGGTTATAGAAGCTATTATTTGTTTATACGGTTGGTTATTCTACTCCCTGTGATTACCTTGATAGTTTCAATATGGAAATAAAAGAGCTCAGGGCATAATATGAGACAGTGCTGTCAAATTCCCATTGTTTTTTCCATCAGTGATTTAATTGACATATTTTAATAAATTGTGTGGTGGCCAGGTGGGGAGGGTTTGAGCTGTGCCCTCAGTGCAGTCTGTCACCCAGTCCAGGGGTGGTGACAAATGGGGCAGTGCTCCAAACGTGTCCCCAAGCAGAGTGACATGAATATGTGTGGATTCAGCACACACTCCCCGCCACAGCAGCTTCCAGGTGTCCAAAGGAACCTCTGGAGCCTGGGATTTCCTCAGCTTCACCCTTTCTCTGCCATCTGTTGCAGTGCAGAGAGTTCCTGGACAAGTGTGTGCTGCTGCAATCCATCAGGTGCTGCAGCTCTGCCAAAGGCTTGTGCAAACACCAGGGGATGTCATTAGCACAGGAGGATTAATTGTTCTGGCAGGGGCACTTACAGCACTGGGGAGTGTTTTGTTCTCCCAATAAAGACGTGGAGTGTGTGGAATTATCTGTTTGTAAGCAGAAAACCAATGAGATCCAAATTTCTTAAAGAGCTAGGATGTTATGAGAGAGATTTGAGCGAAGCGGATGCACAGAATGAGCGATTCCAGTTGTGCTCAGCAGGAAGTTTGCAGTGTAGGAACCATGGTAAAACTGGGGATAAGGTGGTTCTGGATTTACATGATTCTTTGCAACGTTCATTGCAAACAGTAGTTATTATTCTTTCATAAATTAACTAATTTCCTCCTTTTTTTTTCCTTTTTTTTTCAGTCCAGTTCATCTCTCAGGCACAGGGTGGGATTGTCAGAGTGACTGTGTCAAGTCCAGGGGTTGGACTCGATCCCTTCCAGCTTGGAATATTCTGTGATTCTCGGATTCTGACCCTTCCAACCCAAGCTGTTGCATAACTCCAAGGTTTTTGACTGACCCCTATGTCAATTATTGCTGTGTATTTTTGAGAGACTCCCCTGATGTTTATACACTTTCCATATCATTTGTAGAAAATAAAACTTCATACACATTCAAGAATAGAATTTGACCATGAAAGCATGGTTACACAATCTTTACATATTAAATAATTCTGCTCTATATAAACACAGGGGGAAAATGGCAGCATCTGATTCTAAAACTAAAGTAATAAGAATTTCTTCAGCATTTTTCTAACTTCAAAATGACACCATTTCAACATGTAAGGGCCCAGTTATTTCAGAATCAGTGATCATCTGAGCAGTTGGGGCACATTGCTCTGCAGAGATATGTTTTGTTCCCCATGTATAAAAGACATAATAGCTGGTCTTCTCCCTTACTGGATGACTTAAGTAAAATTTACTTAAGGTGTTAAGCCACTAAATTCTGGTTGATGAACTCATTCATTTTACTTGTGATGATACAATAAGTGTAAACATCCTCTACAGCTGAAGATATATTACCTTGAATTATATTTAACAGCCTGGTATAAAACAATACATTATATCTTCCCATCTCTTATGGACAATGTTTATATTCCATTAAGATCTGTGTTTTAATTTTCATGCATTACAAGGTATTGCCTTCAGAGCTGCAGTGCTCCTGCAGCTTTAGTACTTAATATCCTTAGTACTGCTCCTCAGCAGACAGCGATATGCCCACACAGGCAAACAAGATTTTTAATTTGAGGTGCAGGAATGAAATCTGAGCATCAGGTTATCACTTCATGGGGTCACAGAATGGCCTGGGTGGGAAAAGGACCTTAAAACCTCTCCAGTGCCACCCCTCCCAAGGCAGGGACACCTTCCACTGTCCCAGGCTGCTCCAAGCTCCAATGTCCAAGCTGGCCTTGGGCACTGCCAGGGATCCAGGGGCAGCCCCAGCTGCTCTGGGCACCCTGTGCCACGGTCTGCCCACCCTGCCAGGGAACAATGAAGGATCAGAAATAGCTGCTCAGTGTCAATGTGT
Source organism: Brachypodius melanocephalos (assembly GCA_013398615.1). Classification (NCBI taxonomy): domain Eukaryota; kingdom Metazoa; phylum Chordata; class Aves; order Passeriformes; family Pycnonotidae; genus Brachypodius; species Brachypodius melanocephalos. The sequence continues at coordinate 1,321,672 of VZSR01001295.1, read as the reverse complement.
TGGGTTAAAACATAAATGCAGCTTTCCTGCTTATAAACCTGCAGGTGTTGCAAGCTTGCATTGCATGATGCTGAATCCATAACTCAAGGATGAAATTCTGTCCTTTATGCCATTGATTTCTGTGGGCTTGTAGTTTCTCCAAAGATGAATAATGTTGGAACAAAACGGTAGTGTTAAGCAGTAAAGTATCATCACTAAGAGGGTTTGCTTATAAAGGTCAAATAAGAATATGTCACCCCTTTTTGATTAATAGCTCATGGTGTTAGTAGATATTGATTGCATTTAAAAGCCTGTGAGTAAGAGGCAATTTAAGTTATCTCCAACATCTTCACAAGAAATAATGTTCCTGTGAAAGCAGATCCCAACAGGGGCTGTTACTGTGGATCCAGTCTGAGCCAGGGGACATAGCAGAAGAGATTTACCATTTTATACAAACCAAACTGGTACAGGCATCAGTTGCCCCTCATCTGCTCTGCCCAGCCTCTGGTATCGATTCCAGCACTGGGACTGTCCAGCATTTTTCCTTTTTGCCACTCAATTTCCAGATAGAGGGTGGTCCTCAGCTTTTGGCATCTCAAGGTACAATATTTTCTTCAAGTACTGTAGGACAAAATCACCAACACACACCACCTTATCAATTAAAATTTTTCAATTTTTCAAAGTCATCTGGGAAATTTTCCACTCATTTATGTTTTATTTATGGTAACTACAATTTACCATTCTGGAGCTGATGTAGGAGAATGATCTGCACTCATCAGATTTTGTCTTATTCATTAAACTGGAACAGCTTCAAATCTAGGATTTTCTTAGTGCAAAGTTTGCAGACTTTAGGAGATCTTGTGTCACATAATCGAGTAGGGAGACCCCAGATCTTTACTTCCAGAAGGCAAAGCTGTGCTGAGAAAACTGTGGTGAAGGATTTTCTCTCCATTTTAACCATCTCTCTTTGCAATTCCATGCTGGGAAGTGCATTGCTCAAGGGGAAAGCTATTTTTGTCCAGGTTGTGGGAAAGTCAGGCACTTTCACCACTCACTTTTCTTTGCAGAAAATAATCTAAAATCTGCTATTCTGTCAATAGGGAGAGATCTGATGTGTGCAAAAGGGTGAATACAGAATTATAAGCTAATAATTGACTTTTAGTGAAGATATGCATTTTCCAGAGTTTATTTCCATGAAGAATCAAACATGGTCACTACAATTTTTGAAAGAAAAACTCTCACACTATTTCTGGTTTATAATCTCTTGGTGTTTCACAGCAACAGTACAAGTGTATTGAGCATTACTGTTTTGAAGGTGTTTTCAAGATAAACCAAGGTTCTTGGGGAGAAAATTGGGGGTTTTCTGCATGGAAAGAGCAAAAGTGAACAGGGATGCTCCCCAGACATGGCACATGCACATGTCACTTCTACATCTGCATGTCATTATGTAATAGCACTGCTTTTAAAGTATTAAGTACATTAAAATTCAGTTTTAATGCCAGTAATTCCATCTTCTTGGTCAGAATCAGCTTGTTTGATTGGTTTGGGTTCTTCCATCCCAGAAAAGCATTCACATGAGTAGATGCAGTAAGATTTTCCCAGTATTTTCTCAGACTGTCTGGTTCAATTTGAGAGGTTATTTTAAAGTTTACTTCTGATGTTTGGGAGATATCAATGCCTGTATGCAGATGCCATTTCCCTGATGTTTTAAGATAATATTTGGGAAAAGAAATCACACTTTGCATCCTGCTTCAGTAATAAATGTCATATCTCATTTACAGTTCTGCACATGGCCAAAATTGTACCCTGTAAACAGATTTCATAGCAATAAATTTGGTGCTAAGATTACAAAAACACTTTCCGGAGCTTTATTTTACCACACCAACAGCTGAACTCCTGCTTCAGTTTTGTCAAATACATCAACCAGGGCTTGCCCACGAGCAAAAAGCCCTCCAATAAAAGTGAGGCAGAAACTGGATGCATTTTGGGGGTTTATAAATGGAATACAAATGTGTCCACACCCAAGCTAAGCGAAGGGATGCACGTCATCCCTTTGTCCCAAGGCAGCCAAGGATTATTTATTTAAATCAACAATAGAACATTGGTCTGAAACCCAGCAACTTTTGGAAAGCAGATTAATTGCACCAAAAATGACACAAGTTTGAAAGTGCAGCCATATCCTCATGCCTTCAGAGAAAGTACAAGCTCATTTTTTTTTTGTGTATTATGTCTTCTAAATATTTCCTGGATCCAGCTAAGAAAGAGAGCAACTCACAGTGATAATCTGATAAGACATCGAATTTCTATTAATTACTGCAACTGTTTTGTGTGTTCATCTCATGAATTAAGCATTTTTGCTTAGATTCTGATTATTTTCCACCTTTCATTACTAATGTACTATCAAATCATTGTCAAAAAAAAAGCAAGACTGATAAACATTTAACATCAAGAAGGTGTATTTATTTATTTATGAATTTTTTTGAACACAAAGGTAATGAGAGTACTGACAAATTTCATGTTTCATTGACAAGTTACTTTAAATTTCAGAATATACAAGTATTTAAAACAACAATTAACTCCCAAGTGGTTTTGGCATGCCAAAGACAAATGAATCATGCATAAGTACTAATAAGGTTTCCAGGCTGTCAGTTCTGCTTTCTCTGCTGCTCCCATGAGTTAAGTTTGGATTGATTGGAATTTTTTTTTTAATTTTTAGGTATTTCCTTTGAAGTGATGAGTCACAGCCACAGGTACCAATACCTGTTCATAGGCTGTGCTCAGGGGGATGCACTGAACAACCTGGGCTGGTGGAGCTGCCCCTGCCCAGGGCAGAGCTTGGGGCAAGGGGAATTTTGGAAATCCCTTCCAACCCAGGCCACCCCAGGATTCTGAAACCCATTCCACAATAAAGCCTTGGAGTGATATTTACCTAAGGATTCCTTACTAGGCAATGATTGGGTTTTTGGCACAGGTTGGTTTTTCCAGAGCCATTTCATGAGCAGGAGATGATGGTGGTGATTTTCTAATCCAAACCAGTTTGCTTGTTCAGCACTATCTCATAATCATACCAAAAAAATATGTGCAAATGTCAACAGAATTACGGATTCTTTGATTAATAGAGACCGGATGAATTCCATTGGGAATTTCTTTTTGTGCATGTAAGTCATTGAATAATTCAGAAATTACTTAGGAAAGATCACTCCACTTAACAAGCCCTGGAGTGATCCAAAAGCATAGCAGAGATTATCCTGAAGGGTAATTAGACATTTTATACACGAAAATTAATATTCCAAAGCATAGGCAAGGACAGTAGTTACAAAGCAACTGGAATTTGTTGGAGTCATGGGAGAGCTGCTATCTTATGTGGATCTCTTATATGCAAAAAGCCAGAATTTTTATTGTTATTGATAGTAATCTTCAGATTTGTATTGTTATTAATGTAAAATGTGAATTCTCCTCTGACAGTGGGTGGTGGGTGGCCTCTGTTTCCTGCTGAGATTGTCCAAATATGGTTGGGACTTGTATATATAGCCTTTGGGAATATCAAATATCAGGATTTGGGTAGCTCTGGTCTAACACAGCAGGATAGTTTGATATTTTAACTCCTCATTTGCACTGTGGGTAACAATAGAACATAATGGGAAACATTCTGGCGAGTTCACAACAAGAAAAATACTGAGTTCAAAAGAATTGTGTACTGAAAAACTTAATAAATTAATACATTTTAAAATTTGATTAACAAAATTATTTGTTTAATTATGCCTCCTCTGTCTCCACCCCCAAATGAAGATACTGCATAAAACATTTTTTTTTTTTCCACATGTGCAGTGTCAGGGTCATATCCAGACCCAGTTTCTCCAGAGGGAAGCAAGGGATTATTGCACAGGATAAGCAATTTTTCCTACTAAAGATTATTTACATTGCAAATAATCACAGATGATGTTTTAAAATAGCAAGTGTGGTGTGATGCATTTTTGATTCCACTCTGAAGGTGGGAAGGTTCACAGGGGGAGCAGTCCTGATTTGTTCTCCACAGATGAGGGTCCCAGCTCCTGGGAGGTGCTGCAGGGCTGTGAGGAGATGCTGCTGTGGGAGTGGTTTCAGCTGCCTCTTGTCCATAGCTGGGGTTTATTTCAGAACAAAACCCTGTGATTAAAAAAAAAAAAAAATAGAATTAGCTGATGGTAAATATTTTTTATCTCAAAGAACAAACTCAACTGTTCGACTCCTTAATAGCAACCAAAAACTTCTAGACCTGCAAAGCTGATACAAATTTAGGGATGGACGATTAAACTTCAGCCTGAGTAGTTTGGTTTTCTCTTGTTATTTACTTTAGCAGGGCATTTACTCTGCCAAAAAGAGCAGTTTGGGGGAAGAAATGTCTCATCTGCAGACAGGTGCTGACACATCAACTGCGAATGTGTACAGAAATACACTTAACAGTGCATTTGTGATGGGAATTTGTTACATTTAATTTGTCTTCATTTTGTAATTAATAAGTACTGATATTCTTACTCTGATAAGTATAAATTCTCACATTAGGGTTGTGGAAGACCCATTACCACCCATTTCCAAACTTTCTTCCAGAGGACTTTATTTCTTTGATACTTTATTCTACCCTTTCAACAGTGCAGAATTTTCCCAATTTGTAAATTCTAATTTTGTCTCCTTCTGATGTCACCTCCTGAAAAAAAAAAATCTGTTTCTGTGAGGCACAAGGTTACCAGTAGCTTTGATGTGTGTATTCCAAGCCCTCTTGTCTAAAGACAGTCTGCCAGCAGAGTCTAAGGATGACAGTGTTTCATTACAAGGCCTTTGAAGTTCCTGAGGTACCACAAATGGCTGTTATTGAGAATTTGCCTTGATTATTATTTTTCCTGCCAGACTTTTAAGCCATACAATATCAGCTTTCTTTCAACTTTGCTGCTTAGTTCCTTTTATGGTAAAGCTTAATAGAGTGACCATATGGAGCAGCTGAAAGGCTGCCAAGCATTTGAATGACAAGGTTATAAATACAGAGACAGCACAGGGGTTTTTTCCCCCCTTTAATGTATAGTCCTGTTGGTTTGAGCCAAAGCAGACAATAAATCAGAATATATAACCGGTTTTGCCACTCACTTCGTAGGCTTTTTATATGTAGATGGTATCTTAGTGCAGTAGAAGGAAATACTTGCAGTTTGGGGAGGGACTACTCCATGGAGGACACCTATGAGAGCCAAATGAAAAGTTAGACTTTGAGTTTTGTTTTACAGCAAGTTCCTATCAAAACTCAGCGGCAGAGGGACATCCCTTCTTCCTCAGCTTCAGTGCTGAGCCCCAGGCTGTCCTCAGCCATGACCTGCACTTGTGGGTGGAGAGGAGCTGCCTTCTCTTTGCCTTTTTCTGCTGCAAGTGGGAAGGGTGCTCCATGTGCCTGGAAAGAGAGATTTCATGGCTTGTCTCTTGCAAGCAGCAATCTTTGCTTGCTCTGGTCTGTGCTCTCCTGCAGCTCTTGTTTTTCTCCCAGAGCACATGAGGAGACAGGGCTCATTCCTGTCACTGCCTGGACACCCGAGCACTTTGGGTTGGTAGGAATTAAGTTGTTTGTGTGAGTGTCAGAAAGAGGAAAGCAGAGCAAGTACCCTGCATGTGGAGGGAAAGGGATGCTGCTTATGAAAGCTGTTTTTCTTCTCCAGTAATTACAGCAGAAGAGATTTAAACTTTAGAAAGCAAAAGCTTCACACGCTCAGGTCTGTGTGTGTCATCTGCACCTTTGTTCTCTTAATGCACTTATTTTTGATTATACAGATTTTATGGTTCTGTTTAATAAAAAACTTGTGGATGTAAAGGCCTGGTATTGTATCAGAAGGATGAATTAGAAGTATATTAAGCTTTTTTCTGTTTTTTTCCAGAAGGAAATGGTTTTTCCTAGCCACCCACTGCTGGAGGAGAGCTGCCCTACCCCAGAAACACAGCTGAGGCAGAACCAGCACTCCTAAAAGTAATAATTTGGATTATTTGCAAACAGATGGCCAGGAATACAAACACTTTCCCTTATAATCATCATTTATCCCTTTGGCTGCCAATATTCCACTGCACACATCTTTGCTGTTGTATATTAATAACATCAACTGAAAGGACTTGGAATGTCAGCCCTTACCTGCTGCACTCCACAAGTGAGCTGCCAGCTGGGCTGTTTGAGGGAAGCTTTGTGCTTCAAGCTTTAGGTCTGGGCTCTGGAGACTTGTGTTCCTACCAGGGTTTTGCCTTAGATTTCCTGTATGACCTTGAACAAATAACACTCCCACAACCTCAGCTGCCCATCTGTTAACACAGGCATGGTAATTAGGATGGGAACAAATTTCACTTTGTAACTGTTCTTAAGGTTGAAGACCCTTCATCAGAAGTGTAGTTCAAGCTGTGGCCCTGGAGACAGATTCCATCTGAGAATGGAATCTCACATGTTGGTGGAGGACAAGGTGCTTTCCATGGTGTGATTGCTGAACTGCTAAAGAGTGGCAGGAACGCATGAACCTTAAAGTTGGGCTCAAACCATTCTGTTATTTTTTTTATTATTTTTCAGCAGTCCCACGCTGGCCATCCCTGTCCCATCTCTTGACATGATCACTGTACTGCTGCTTCCCCTGGATAGCCAGCATAATTTTTCTCCAGTAAGTTCATCCCAGCTATTATATCACCATGTTTTCCTCTGGCCTTTCTTTGCTTCTGGGTGACTCTGAAAATTGCCTATTTCTATAGCTGCAGCTCTTTACATCACAAAATGAACTTTTTTTAGCTGTTTAGTGCATCTGAGTACTTTGGAGGATGTGCAGCCTTTGTTAGAGAAGTTGCTGCCTCGTGGGACAAGGAGGACAATGGGGACAGAGCAAAGGAGCCAGGGCTCAGAGCTAACAGGTGAATGCTCCATACACACAGCAAACACACCTGGAATTGTTAATCACCCTGCACACCCAGCTGTTAACCTGAAATGAACAGTCACTGGCCAGATGTTCTCTTTAGTGAGAGCCAGGCTCTTCTGTCTTTCCCCTCACACCAGGGGGAACCTGCCTTGCACAGGTTAGTGCTGTGCTGCCCAAGTGTTCACTCTCATCACCTCCTGCATGCACTGGCCAGTGCATCCTGACTCACTAGGCTGTGTGTAAATGCCATCCTAATTTCAAGTGTTTTCTTTCCAGTTTCCTATGAGCAGCTTTCACTATAAACATTACTTTTGTTTTCTAAGGAGAGCTTTGGCAGCGTTGCAGCATTTTTGTGTGTGTTTGTCACTGAGGTATCGCCATGGATGTCACAGGTCTGGCAGCCCAGAGCAGAAGGAAGGTGGTCAGCAGGCGCCTCGCTCAAAATTTCTTTAAAAGTGGGTTATATTGGAGAAGGAAGAGGAAGTGAGGTGGACAGTGCAGAGGTTCTGGAAATGTTCTGAGTCCACAGGTGAAATCACAGCTTAGATGATATGAATTAGTTAAACTTAGTTTGTCTCTAACCATTCTAGTGTACTCTGGTAGGTGTAAATTGTCTCATTGGGGTTGTGGAAGACCCATTGCTGTCCATTTCCAAATCCTTCCAGAGCGGTAGAGATGTTCTAGGAGATGATGTGACACCCTCTATCAACATGCATCGCATGGAGGATGGAGACGTTCTCATTGTTCTCCAAAAATGCTTTTGTGTGGTTGGTGCTGTGCTGCCATTTTATCTCCCTTTTATGTGCGTAAGGGAATAAAAAGTTTTCCTTAGCCAAGTGTTTTCCTGCCAGATTTTAAATAGACTGGAGTTCAACTGGGTTTTGGTTCACAAGTCAGTTAGCACTTCAGGGGGAAACTGTCTGCATATGTTTGCATCTCCTGAGTTTTGCTCAGAGTTTCAGATTTGAACAAAACTGAGAGCCCAAAGGAGAACCCAGCTTGAACTGTCAGCACAGTCTGACTTGGGGTTGGAACTATGCAAAATCTCTATATTTAGTTTGGTTTCAAATAGCTACACTGAGTCCTTGTGCAGATCCCAGGAGATGTTTTAAAGTTCGCTCAGTACTTAGCCCAAGTTCCCCTGAAATATTTGGCAATTTCAAAGTTTTCTATACTGCCTGCCAAAATTTTAGGTCTGTAAGAAAACCTGATACAAGCATTTTTCTCTCCCCCTGCCCCCTCCAAATCATTCCACTCGAGGAACCCCTAAAGGGCTAAGAGAGAGTGTGAGTTGTGTCTTTCTTGTAGAGACAGATGTGGAGTGAAACCCTGAGAGACTGCAGCCACAGTTCGTCCTTCCACTCCTACACCACTTCTCATTGATTCCAACAATATTTTCTTAAGTAATAACTGGCTCTGACCTTGGCACCTCGTCCTTTGGAAGCTTTTGTCTGGGTCTCTTTACAGAAAAATAGCACAGAACAGACTGTGATGTGAATAACCATGGAATGTTTTCCTTGAGCCGGGCTTACCACATACAGAGCTCCAGCAAGGCACATACATTACTAAAAATAATAGCCTCAAACTATTCCAATGTCGTTTGTTCATTATTAAGTCTATTAGCTCTGTAATGAGGCTGCAAAGCTCAGGCCTTTCTGGTTCTGTGCAGAGCAGTTTATTAATGGTGCCTTTGTTTCAGAGGGATGGCACAGGGAGCTGAGCCCAGGACTTGGAGCTGCTCAGCAGCGATGAAGCAGCTACTTGGTGCTGTTTAATATCTTAAATGACTCCATGCCCATAAATCAGCCAGCCATAAATTATGTTTAATGCTGAAAAATAACCACCAAGCAAACAGATCTTTAACCTGTAAATGTTAATTCTGTTTGTTAATACTTAGTGGCTCCAGCAGTGCTCGGAGGCTGTGTGGGCTATTATTCATTTTGACTCCTCTCCAAACCTTTTGCAGGAAAGCCTCTCCCTAAAACTGGGAGCTGCCTCACGGCACCCACCATCAAACTAAACTGTGGGAATGGCACAGTCCCAAATTCAGCTCCTACCTGCCCTGGCCAGGACACTGCCCTGGTGGGTGGGGTCACATCCCACAAGAACCGAGAGCTGGGAGCTGAATTCCAGCCATCCCTCGGCCCAGCTGCTCACTGCAGGGTGGCTTTGCAGGTGTTTGGCCCTGGGACAGAGCAGCCACACTGGCAGAGCCACTGGAGCCAGCCCAGATGACTCTGGGCACTGTCACCTGCCTGTGATGCTGAGTGTGGCCAGGACTCTGTGCCAGCGCGGGGGTGAGGGCCACACTCACACTCCTGGGTGCCTGGAGAGGAAAGCAGGAGACAATCCAGGCTGAAAGGAGAAGCTTTATTCCCTTCCTCCCCTGTTTCATTTATCTCAGCTCTGTGTCTCTCCCCTTCCCTTGTGCACTCTATCCCTTCAGCTACAAACTCCCTTTTCTTTGTTTTTTTTTTTTTTTTTTTTTTTGTCTTTGTGTGTGGGGTGTCTTAATTTTCCTTTTTATCAACCACATGATTTTATTCCCACAGATGGATGTTGGAGAAGACTCTTGGCTGCAGGATGGAGGCAAGGCAGGGAGGAGCAGACTATCCCATCAGGGATGCCTTTACTGCCAGCTGCACCCAAAGTGTGACTGGATCCCAGTCTGCTTTGGTGGTGCACAAATCATTTGGTGAATCAAATCCTGCATCTGATGCTTCTTTAGATGCTTCCTTTTGATTTAAATCAGTGAGTAGAGGATTCAAAAAATTCAAGCACACATCATTAGGTGTCTATTTACCTTTAAAACTCTGCTATTGAAACATTTGTAGCATAAGATTATAGAATTACTTGGGTTGGAAGGGACAATAAAGATCGTCTGCCTCCAACCCTTCTGCCATAGGCAGGGATGCCAATTATATTTTCTGGAATATTTTCTGCTTCCAATTCTGTTGAAATCATTCTGTCCTTGAGTAAAACTAATTTTCACTCTGAATTCTGGCTTTCTTTGTTCCTTCTAGGCAATAGAAAAATCAAAGGATTTATAAGGTAAAATAATTTTGTACATCAAAAAGCCAGCTAGACCTTAAATCTATTTTACATTTGATTCTATTTTATTATTTTGTCCCTACATTTCACTAAATACAAACATTTGGAAACAAAGTTGGTTAAAAGATGTAGTGAGGATGTAGAAAAGTCTGTAGCAAACTTTGCAATTAAATCTTTTACCTTCATTTGAGCAACTAAAAATCGTTGCTAATGCTGCACATGTAATTGAGTTTATTCTTACATTGGTAAAATACCATTTCTCAGGAAAACAGGTTTTTTCCTATTTCTTCCGTGATAATTGGCAACAGATCCAACCCATGAAGCTGAAGTTAGTCCCTTGTTGAGATGTAAACCGTATTATCTATAGAATGCTTTATTGGGTAAAATATTTTGTGGCAAAAATTGACTATCGATAAACTAAAGGAGGCATTTTCATTCTGAAAGTTGAAGTATTAACATCAGAAAAATTTATCCGTACAGTTCCATTTCATTCCATAAGATAAAATTATGTGGAAATAAATATTGGCCTTGATCTAAGCTGCTGTCCAGCAACAGGAAAACCATAATCTCTTTTTAAAAAATATAGCAGTTCAAAAAATGTCGTAGAAGAGCAAATAACAGAGAAACTGGGCCAACAATAAAATGGTAATTGGGAACCAAATGTTAACATTCTACTTTATCAAACCCTTACAAGCAGAAGAGAACCTGTAGAATGGTAATTAACACCCACTCATCACGTTCTTCTCGAAGATTAAAGAACAGGACCTAGCCCCAGTACTTACTTTTGCAAATACAATCTCATCAATTCATCTGATTCCTAAGAGAATGAGGTTTTTATTTCACCTTCCTCTGCCAGGTATTTTTCTCATTGGGCTGCTTTTCCCTTTCACCACACAAGGATCCCTATCTCACCTAGAGGTGAAAATTCCTTGGCCTTTCGGTGAACCCAGTTACGTCTCCACAAAAATAGCTGGGATACCACAGATGCAGGGATTATGATGTCTGATAAAGCTGAATTTTGGCTCCTGCAGGAATGTATTATAAAAACTCAGCCATGGATGGAGCAGAGTTTTCCATTTCTGGCCCAAATGCCACATCCCTCCCACAACTCCATCTCCCCCTTCTCATGGAAATGTCACACAACTTTTTCTCATTCAAATCACTAAAAATATATATTTAGTTAGCTTTTCAAAATGCATGTATTACCTAATGACATGATTGCTTGGCTGCCTAATTTACAGGAAATCACTCTCAGATAAATATAGATGAAGGTTTTAGCCATTATATAAAAAGAGAATTATCCATGTGTATATAAAAAGAGAATGTCTATGGTTTTAACTTCAAGGATACAAAAATTTACCTTAAAGACTTTATTAGATTTTTTAAAAAATTTTTTGTTTTCCATACATATTCTTTTAAGAGACTTTTGATTTGGTGATTTCTGCTGTGCTCTGAGACTTTATAAAATATAACTGCTTTCATTAACTGGGCAATCAAATTCCTTTAACATCCAGAACCTTGCATCTGGCAGCATCCATCCCTGCAAACATCCTCTCAGCCATGAACATTTTCTTGGTGTTAGCATGCAAATATTTTCATGCACCATCTTGCTGAGACTTTAGCAGATGCAGATGCAGGTTTCACTTATTGAGTATTTTCTAAATATAACCACAATATGCCTTCCATGTGATTCTGAGAGTGAAAACATCTCAGCAAATTGACTTTTCCCTGGAATTGCTGGTTCTTGGCCAGGAGGTGTTGGTTGAACACTGGTAGGAGCAGATGTAACAAGGCAATGAAGGTGATCATTAATGCTATTACATACATTTGCTGGAGCAAAAATGAAACTTTCAATTTCCACACCATTAGGAGCCTGCAGAAGGATAAAAATGCAGTTTGCAATCCTCGCTCAGATAAATGATTGCTGCTCTCAAACCCTTGAGCAGTTTTAACAAATGATCACTGGCTGGATTCCACTGTTGGACGGTGCCTTCAGAAAAACAGCACTATTTAAACACATCATCACAGATTCTTAATGAATCCATTCTCCATATCCCTCCCCTATCCTAGTAGGAAACATGCAGCTGAATATGACTGGAAAATTGAACTGATACCAAGGTTCTCTAATCTCCCTCTTTGGCTGAATTTATGGATGTGCTCATGTTGATTTGTTATTGAAATTTCTTTTGGTAAAAAGCAATGATATGAAGGAGTTAGAATGACACATGAAATGTAGTCCAAGGTAAATTAAAGTACTTAAGCACAGCAGTTATCTCCTGATTATAACTAAGCACATTAGACAGCTCAGGATCCTTGCAAACACTCAATATATTAAGATGATCAGTCATCAGCACAGCTCTCTTCGTCTTGCTGCTGCTATGAATCATTTTTATAAGAAAATGAGCTCTTGATTCCTATCTAGGTAGGGAGACTCAAAGGAAAAAAAAAGAAAAAAAAGGTTTGTCAGAGCAGTAATGCAAGACACCCCTGGCTGGATTTCCCCTCTGAATTGGTGAGGGCTGCACTAATGGGGAATAATGAGGTATTAAAGTGACCTTGGTGAATCTGAGGGTGTGACAAGGACATTAGAAGAAATAGCAGGGCAAGAGGCAGTGCCCAGCTTGAAAATTACATAACTGCCAGCTGCACCCGCACACAAATAGCTTTTTGTACCTGTCAGGAAGAATGAAAATCTTGTTCTCAATCAAATGATGAGACAGCAGCGTGTCTCCTACCCTAAAAGAGTAAAATCACATGCTCATGTCCCCAGGCATTAGAACTCCATTCCAAGTAAGCATCTGGTACAAAAGACAGCAGAGGAACTTCCCAGGAACACCCCAGTCCCTGTCCCTTCCAACACTGCTGCTATTCTGATCTGGTTTCTGATTATACAAATCCCAGCAAAGGCAAAATAACAGGACTGTCACAATAACAACACACACCTCTAGAAACTTCAGCAGCTGTGGTTTGAAGGCACCTGATGCCACTCCAACAGGTTTTGTACTCAATGAATTTTTCAAAAGACAGGAGAGCAAACTGGAAACTTGTAGTTTGTTGCTAAAGTTTCAAAGTTCACACCATTTTTTGCAACAAAATTGTAGATGCTGGAATATAAAAAAGATTGAACCATCAGAGCTGCTTTCTCTACTCCTTGTTAATTTCCAGCAGCTGAAGGACAGACTTTCCTCCAGGTCTGCATTTAGTGAGGAACAGCAGAGCCATCATCACTGTTCAAAGCAATGTTATGAATTGGAAAATACAGAATGGGGGAGGAGAGATCTGGAGGACATAAAATCAAACTCGAAGTCTGAAATGAATACTTATCATTATGTAACTATACTCTAGAATAAATATAATCATGTGTATACATATATATAAACATAATATAACGTATTGTATTGTGAATACCTTGGAAGCTACAAAGAAACAAAGAAATTGTCATTCAGCTTATAAACAGACCTTTTAGATTTATGTGCTGGAATGGGAATTTCAGGAAAAATACCAGGCCACACCTCTCTGAAAACAGGAGAGGGTAAACAGACACAGGACAGAGAGGGGCCAGCCAAGGATGAGCCTCTGTCAGAGCTGGGTTTGCCCCATCCAGGGCAGTTTTACTTTTATGAATCCATGGCCAT
>VZSR01001295.1:1295924-1308008 GCA_013398615.1 Brachypodius melanocephalos | reverse complement strand
CCTCAGTGTCACACCCCTCAGTGACACACCCTCAGTGACACACCCTCAGTGTCACACCCTCAGTGACAGGTCCCTCTGTGCCTGCTGTGAGCTCTGGGCTGGGCTCAGGTCGTGGCTCATCAGGACCCAGCACAGGGCTGGTCCGGATCAATGTTTTCCCTGTTTGATCCTTGTCACCTCTTAGGGTTTCACAGGGCTCAAAGACAGGCTGGGGCATGGGAACAGAAATGTCTTCTGTTCTTGCACAGCGCATTTTTGGAGAGTCTCAGTAAATCTGGCTGGGCTGGAGCAGCACAGCCCCCAGAGCACACGGTGTCCCTGACAGCCCAGGCTGCCCAAGCGCCTGCAGGTCTCATCAGCATTAACCACACAGACAGCACCTTCCCTATCCATAGAACACAGAAACATCTCAGAGCATGACCAAAACAAAACTGTTCTCCACAAGTGAGCACTAAGCTTTGGTCTTGGTTTTGCCCTGTCAGAGATCATGGAATCATGGAGTGGGTTGGGTTGGAAGGGATCTCAAACCCACCCAGTGCCACCCCTGCCATGGCATGGACACCTTCCACTGTCCCAGGCTGCTCCAAGCCCCAGTGTCCAACCTGGCCCTGGACACTGCCAGGGATCCAGGGGCAGCCACAGCTGCTCTGGGCACCCTGTGCCAGGGCCTGCCCACCCTCCCAGGGAGGATTTTCTCCATGATTATCTAATCCAAACCTACATCTGCCCTCCTTCAGCTGGGATGGAGTTACCTTGTCTTAGGAATTAAGGTGGTGTCCTCCCAAACCTTGGCATGAAGGAAAAAAATATTCTTCTCCTCTTTCTGTCTCAAAGTATTTGAATAATATTTCTGTCCTTGGATGGATCTTTGTGGTATGTGGCTTTCTGAAAGCTACAACATATTTTGGGATTAGTTATTTCCATTGTAATTTACTTCTGAGTAATTTATTCTTTGAGTTTGCTGTTGGTTTTGTTTATTAAAATGAGGTTTGATAGAAATTATATTCCTTTTATTGAGTTAATTCTTATTTTAGAATACAGGCAAGACTTCTGGCTGTGAAGTAGAAATTCTGTGAACTGTCAGGTATGGAATTCCACTTTTATAAAAACTTTTCCTTCCCTGCTGCTAATTTATCACAGATAAACCTAGCTGATAATGCACTTTGATATTGCCAAAATAGACATTGCCTTCCTTCAGCTTCTGAGGAGAAAAGCTTGAATAACAGACCCATCAGAAACCCTCAAAAAGTAAGCCAGGTTTGCAAGACACAGGAGTATGTTTACAAGTCTTTTATCAATAATTTAAGCCTCACTTGTCAGAACAGAAGATGGATATATATATAAGCTGCTGTGCATTTTACTTAAGTGTTTACTAATCCACTGCCAGCCTGCCAGACACATTTAAAAGATATTTCCATTTCTGAAGGAAAGTTGCCTCCAACTTTCAAGGTCCAAAGATTTTGTGAGTGTGTCGGTGTTAACTTCTGCAGAGCAGCACACTGATGGGGAGCCTGGAGTGTTCATTGTTTCTCGATGGCTGCAATAGGCTGCGGTGTTTCCCTGCTCCCTGGAAGTACCTGGGAGCAGACAAAAGTGAATCTATGGCAGCAACAGCTCTCCCTGTACTTTTTAATCTGTCTGACGCTGGAGAATGCTCCCCAAAAAAGTTCTCTGCAGGCTGCTCTTGAGCTCTGCATATTTTTTGAGCAGATCTCAATGAAGACACTTTGTTAAGGAAACTTGAAGGGAGGTGTTGTAGTTGCTCTGTACACACCAATTAGGAGTCAGGGGGGATGTGTCTGTCAGAGCCACAGGAAGAGCACAGGTTGCTGCTCAGTCAGCTCTGCAACCTGCATGGCCATGTAGGAATGAGGGGGACATTTTAGAAGGTGTGATTTTAGGCATTATTTTCAAGAAATCTGCAAATTAAATTTCTGCTCCCTGATGTGTACTGATGTCTGATCCAAGGGGACTGCACGGCTGGAAACTACCACAGCTCATTTCTGCAATGCCCAGTGCTATCCCCTGCAGATCTCCTTCTGCTTTAAAGTCAATAAGAATAGATTTCTACTCTTGTTTTTTACTTCTCTTCCCTTCTTTCCCCCTTCCCTTCTATTTCTCTTCTATTCCCTTCTATCCCCTTCCCTTCTATTCCTTTTATAAAGAGGAATCCTTCCCACAAGAAGCTCAGTTGATGTTACCATCACCACTAATGAAGGCATGGCACATTCCTGGTGCATCCTCTCCCTATTCACATCTGATGCAGCGTTCCCTCCCTGGCAGGGTGGGCAGGCCCTGGCACAGGGTGCCCAGAGCAGCTGTGGCTGCCCCTGGATCCCTGGCAGTGCCCAAAGCCAGGTTGGACACTGGGGCTTGGAGCAGCCTGGGACAGTGGAAGGTGTCCCTGACCATGGCAGGGGTGGCACTGGACGGGATTTAAGGTCTCTTCCAATGCAAACCATTCTGGGATTCTGTGATTTATGATTCTCTACTAATACTGTAAGGAAGGAAAAAATAGGTGGATCATAAGGCTTTATCTCAAGCACTTGAGCCAGTAGTGGTTTAGCAGAGGGAGCTGTGAGAGAGCCCTGAGCATCACCTACAAAGGCAATCCCAGCTTCTCTCTCTCTCTGTCCCTTGAAGTGTGCTCTGTGTATTTCCAGGCTATAGAAACCTGGTTTATTCTGGTTTATCATCAAACAGACAAACAGCACAGACTACAAGATCCCTCTTTTTCTTTTTTTCTTTTTTTTTCTTTTTTTTTTTTCTTTTTTTTTTTTTTCTTTTTTTCCTCTCTTGACTGAATATCCTTCTCATCCCAGGTAATCCAGAACTGGGACGATCAGTGGTTCCTTACAGAGAAGCACCCAGCCTTTGTTCCAGCATCCCAGGATCCCCAGGGGTAAGAGAAACAAGGTGTGAAAGAGGCAGAACAAGGTGCTGAGGGCAGAACAAGGTGCACACTCCTTTTTCCAAGGAGCAGCCTGTGTCCCAGCCAGGCAGATCTCCTGTCATTTACAGATTCCTCTGCCCAAGATTCAACCCTGACTTCGAACAGTTGCAGATGAGCATTAGTTGCCCAAATGACTCCAAACTCAGAATATCAGCTGAATTTAAGCAGCCAGCATTCTGAGAGAGATATTTCCATCAATATTCCCAGTCCTTGGAGTGCAACAGAGCAGATCTGCATTGTGATTCTGAGCTCACTCTGGCAGAGATGGGCACATATCTCAGGAGAGGACTCTGCACTCCAACCAGGAGCTCTGTCCCAGCACTGGGATGCACACATAGATACAGTCAGCCTTGGGGAGGGTGCAGACAATTGTCACATTTCCTTCTCCATGGAAGGGGGAAACAGCATAATGCTCTTTGCTTGCCTTTTAGAATGGAGATAAAACTTCAACCCAAAGGGAATTTCCAGTCCAGGCTGGCAATTGTCATTTTAAAGGAAAATCTTTTGTATGTATAATTTTGATCAGTACATTAAAAGGTAAAAAAGAAGGATAAACCTAAGATGAATTGACTATTGTTCAATCACAGAATCACAGAGTGACATGGCTTAGAAGGACCTTAAAGCTCATCCAGTGCCACCCCTGCCATGGCAGGGACACCTCCCACTGTCCCAGGCTGCTCCAAGCCCCAGTGTCCAGCCTGCCCTTGGGCACTGCCAGGGATTCAGGGGCAGCCACAGCTGCTCTGGGCACCCTGTGCCAGGGCCTGCCCACCCTGCCAGGGAACAATTCCTGCCCAAGATCCCATCCATCCCTGCCCTCTGGCACTGGCAGCCATTCCTCTTTATCCTGTCACTCTTGTAAGAGTGACACTCTTGTAAGACTCTTGTAAGAAGCCCCATCTCCATCTTGTGTGTCTTTTTAACCTTTAGGCTATTGGAGAGCCTTTCTTTCCAACAGATAATGATGAAGAAATTGGTCTAAAAATGATATCATATGATGGCTGACCATTGAAATTCAAGTGGCATGAACAAAAAAAACAATGCACAGTCAGTCTTCTTGTATCTGCCACAAAGCAATTGCGCCAATAAAACTCTGATGCCCACCCAGAGAGCATAAAAAGCAAGAAGGGAAGGGGAGTTGGTAGAATTACTTTTTCTCTCTTGCCTCATAGTTTTAAACATTTACATTTGTACTGCTTTTGAATTGCTCTTTGTTAGTTTGGATCCAGCTAAGCTGACAGCGTTTCCTTTAAGAGTGAGGCAACATTCCCATACTGTTAAATGTTCCTGAGGTGGATTTCTCCAGGATGTAACACACTCATTGGTGTTCTCAACTGAGCCTTCAGCACGTCTGAATCATTTAAAGGTTCACCCTTATCTAGTTAAAAATCAGTGTTTGAATATCTATCAGTATGCAAAACATCCATTTGCTACTAGAATTAAAGCTTCCTATTATACCAGGATGAATTTAAGTTTTAATTAGCATTTCCTCTGGTGTACCAAACCCACTGAGACTACTAGACTTACTAAAATTTAATTAACTTGACAAAAGATCCTAATTGTTTTCATACCACTAGTCCTTAGTGGTACTAAAAATAATACCCTTCAAATTAATGTCTGCAACCCACCTTCCTTTTGGATGTCCTACATACAGCAAATTGGTTGCCCTACATATAATTATAGTTGGTAGGAAGACTTGCCCACTCTGGAATCAAGATTGTTTGCTTAAAAATGGGAATTTTTATGGCAATGTACAGTGATGAAAACTTATTATTCAAAAGGCCTCAGCTAACATTAATTCTTTCCACCATCTGATTAAGTTTTGGAGGTTTATTGATTTATCTTCGTGCACAGACTAATCAACGAGATGTAGCATTCATTTAAATCAATATAGAAGAATAATATTGGCAAGAGAAAATAAAGATTAATGTATTGGTAGTGCAACTATGATAAACAGTATATATCTATATGAAGTGTAGTGTGAAATTTGGAATTAAAATAAAAATACTTCCTGCTCATGACTCTTCTCATATCTTTTTCTCTTTCCCAGTTGAGCTGCTTACATCATTCCAAGGCCTTGTTCACTTCAGGACATTCATCTTGACAGGAATGTGAGTGTGGAAGGCATTAGGACACAGCCTTAGGAGCATTGAGGACAGTTCTGTTACAGGAGTTTGCAACCTAATCCATTATGTGGATGCTCTTTGAAGAAACTGTGGTTTTGGGAAGGCTCAAACTCCACCCCCTCCTGCAATAAGGCAGTTCAGGCTGAGGCTGCACCACTGTGAATGCAAGAGAATATCAAATATTGCTCCCGGCACTGGGAGGGAAAAACTTGTAAATCTCCGTGCATCCACAGCCTTCAGCTCCTTTTTCTGCCCAAACACCTGGCTGCTTTCTCACATCTGAATACTAAGGAGATTATTTTGGCTGATAAACCATCCAGATTGGCTGTTAAACACCTCTTTTCTTCTTTCCTTGCCAGATTCCTTCTTTGTTTCCTTCCTTCTCAATTTGAACCACAAGGTGCTCTCCAGACCCCAATTTCCATCCAGATTTATTGATGTGAGCTCAATGTACCCATCTATTGGACTGCAATTATTAGAATCTCCTGAATATACGTACACAAAATATTTTTAATTAACAGCTCCATAGAGTTCACATTCATAACTTTTACCCAAATAAATAAAGACTTTTTGTGAGTCTTTCACTAAAAAACTACCATATGTCTGTATGCATTTATTGAAGACAAATATTTCAAGTTAAACTCTCATTAACTTTTCATGTATAAAATATTAAACTCTGAAGACTTGTCAGAGGCATAAATTTAGTACATAAAATTTAAAGAAAACCAGGTAAACAGTTGATAACATGCGACTGCAGGCCACCAAATATTCACAGCAGGAGTCTTTATGCATTTGGGAGAAATTAGGTTCATGTTTATGGGAAATGTTTATCTTTGTCCCTGCAGATAACATCTTAGGAATGATAAAAATCCAAAGTAAACTTTGTTCCTCTTCTCATCTCTTCCCTGTATTTGATTTTTTTCCTGTGGTTAATGAATTGGTGGCAACATCAGATGAAACACAGGGATTTTGTCTCCTGGGTTTAACAATTGTGAGGAGTAGCTTGGAATCCTCCCATATTCTTATCATCACTTATTCGAATGCACTGACTTTTAAAAAAGCTGCTTTCAGCAGTTTTTCGTGGCCTGACCTCCTGTTCACCTCGAGCATTCAGACACATAATGCCTCTAATGAAAGAGAAGATATTTTATGAAACAATTCATTATGATCCAGTTTTCTGATCCAGCATTTTTGCACACCTTTAGAGCCTTACATTTGACCAGAACAATTTATGCATTTAGAAGACTGAAGCATAATTGAAAATTTTAATGTGCAAAAGCAGTTGTGATTAACATAACGTGGAGACAGGTAATAGAAATGGCAAAGACTCAGAAAAGAAAATGAAGTACTTTAAGCCTCTGAAGTTTAAAGTGTCTTTATCCAAATATAAGCTGTCAATAACACAGCGATTTGTGAGAATGCTGAGAGCACTTATGGAATCACCTCCTCATTATCTTTCACTGAGAACACTGGTAATTTCATTTTGATGTAGACTTGCTCTGTTCTAATGTCTTTCTTTTCTTATGCAGACATATAGTTTTTAAATGGTGTATTTTTTGTATTTTATTTTAAAATTACTTGTCCACTGTAAAGGGAAAACTACTGCTAGTAGATGCAGAAGGGACCTTTTGAGAGAAATGCTTTAAAATAAGAACACAAGCTCAGTTTTAAATGAGTCTGAGGGTCTTAAGTACACAGCAGTTTCTCCTTTTCTATAGCAAATTTAAGGTGTAACTCTATCTGGCTCAATCAAAACAATAGTTCATTATGGAGAAATTTATCAGGATTTTGTTTCTTTTCTCTGTCAATAGCTGATGGAAAGATAGGTATAGTATAGTTCCCTTAAATGGAAAACTGTGATAAAAAAACAAATCTGAGATTTGGATTTTGATTGGATTTAGGAGAGGTAATAAATACATTATTGGCATGAATCGCTAATATTCGCCCATGAAAAAATCTTTGTATAAGATTCTCCTATCCAATTTAAATATCATATAATTAATATTAATTTCCTGTTGCTTACAGAAAAAGTGTTAAAAAAAACTGAAGAAGGTGAAGCCTTAGTAAGTGTTAACATCTCTCTCTTGAAATAGTTATGCTGATTTTTACTTAAGGCCCAAACCACAGAAATCATACTTTTTTTAAAAGAAAAACAGTTTATACTTTAATTATCAAATCCGACTGCAATTCCACAGTGACAGATTTTTCTGGGAATGAAACAGCATCAGGCTGGAGGAACACTGGTACCATGAGGAAGAAATAGCTACTTCATAAATGTTTCCCAGCCCTAAGCATGAGACACAAAATTGAAAAGAGAAGTTAATATTTTGGTAGGAAAAATCCCAGACTGATGGAAAAACATCTGCTCCATTTAGAAACTAATGGAAAATGTCAGTGCAATAAAAAGAAATAGTGCAATTAAAAGATGGGGAATTGCTGAGGAAATATAGTTGGTCGAAAATGTTTATCAACTTTGAATGTCTATGAGGATTCTGTAGGCACTCCTCTTCAATCACCAGAAACACAAGTAATGCTTCAGTACATGCAAATAGCGATTTTAAAAGCAGATTTCACTAAATTTAACATTAAGTCATAGAAACCATCACAACCTCGGTGCTACAGGACTTTTTCTCCTGGATTTTTCAGTAAATAAAAGAGGCAGAGTCTATATTTACAGGGGGAAAGTGCACATTTTTCTTATTCAAGAAAATATCCTCATGTTCTCTGAACCTAAAAAAAAAGTAATAATAATTTGTCTTCATATCCACAACAACCACAAAATCGTGATATTTTCTGAGTATATTGGCCAAAATTACAGAGTTCTCTTCCAAACTTTGCAGAATTCAGGAAGTTTTGTGTGCATGCACAGTCTGGTTTTCGTTACAGTGGGATACAGGATGGAAGAGAACTCATCCATTCTTGATTGCTTACCCTGCATTCAGCCATAACTCCCCAGACTCCATGGAACAGAGGCTGCAGAGCTGGAAGACAAACAAAAGCTGAGGAAAACCCAGTTAGAAATGGATCTGAGCATTAACCCCACATTATCTGTAATTGGATTGGAAGGCAGAGCCTGCAGCAGAGCACTAAGGCTGCATTTAACACCCCGTGTCTTGTTTCAGGCTGAAAGTGCTCAGCACTGTGGTCATCCACTGGTCTGAGCCCAACATTGCTCTGAGCTCCACCATGGGACCTCTCTGGAAAGAAGAATTCAGCTCCTAATCTAGGATGCAGAGGGAATGCTAAAACTCTCAGCTAAAACCTTATACAGATTGATGTTCTCAGTAAACATGTGGCCCTAAACCCAGATCACCTTAATTCTCATGGCTTTAAGACTTGACTTGATTCAAGTCACTCATCAGTGACAAAACTGATGTTTGTGACTTAAAACCTGACCCTGGCTGCCTCAAAACAGGACTTGAAAATCAGCTGCAGAGGTTGTTGAACTCCCCTTCATCTCATCTCTTATTAGGTTCTATAGGAAATAGTAACCACACAGAACCCCCAAATTTTCTAACAGACATAATTCAAGGCACATACCTGAATTTATGAACCCTGTAGTAAATAGCTAAATATTTTGAGAATGATAATACTGTGTGAGAATATTTGAACCTGATGGAAAATTTTAGCTGGAATTTTTTTCTAAAGTTATGTGACATCAGATATCCTATTCAACTTTTGAATTTTACTAGATAAGTACATCAATCACCATTTCTGATTCAATAATTTGCCTAGTTAGCCATCTATTCTTTTATTTGCAAGATTTAATTAGATTTCACTATTGATATGTGATCAACCACAAATCAGAAAATCTCTGATTTGTGTTCATACTATTTTTTGGTCATGGTTTTTAAAAACTGATTATAGTAGGAAATAGCAAAAAAACCCCCACCCAACCAACCAACCAAAAAAAACCCCAAACATAAAAGCGGGTACATGCTGACCACCTTAAAACATTGATTTAAAAGTGCTGAGATCTGTAGACCTCAGCATGACTTGATGGGCAGGAGCATTGTCAATATATGCAATCTGAATGAATATTTTAATGGAACTTATTTGCAGAGGTAGAAGAGGAGGATGTAGGAGTCCTGTCCTTGTCACCTGCTGATGTGTGATCCTGTGCACGTCCCTTTACACCTCAGAATTCCCAATACCAGCCAAAGCCCTGCATTCCCTCTTGTCTCCATTTCCCCTTGGTTCTGCCAGCTCTGGAAATCAGCTCCATTGCTGATCTCAGCCAGACACAAAGAGGGGTCTTTGACTGCTGATGTTGGGCTCCCAGGGAGATGGGTCACAATTCTCTAGGCCCAGGCCCAGGCCCATGTGATGCTCAAATTCCAGTTTTTAATGCCTTGCTGGCTGACTAACCATGGAACATGACCCTGTTCACATGAAGATAATCTGGGGCTGCTCTCCTTGTTGCTGTTATCTTTATCACGTTGTCTATCTGCCCGTATTAAAACCAGACTTCCCTGGTGGAGTGTTGATGTTAAAAAAAGAGCTCACCAAAACCTGGAAAAGCTCAGATAATGCTCTCTTTACTTACATGGTTAGGGTGATCCTACTATTTACCCTTCCTGAAAAGATGGGGATCTCCCAAGGAGCTGCTGCTGGGGCCAGATGGGCAGATTGTTCTGTAGATAAGAGGTGCTGGAAGCCCTCTTCCAAAACAATGTCTGGACTGCTGGAAAAGGAGAGATCCTCTGACCAGGGATTAGACACAGCAGGCTCTGCAGAGGGATGGAGAACTCAGAACTGCAAAATGATTTCTTAGTTAGGCAGAAAGCCTGTTCAGATTTCTTTTATGGGAACATCAAAAGCTGTGGAGGAAAATGCAGTTTGAACCCCAATAGAGGGGAGTGTGCTGCTTTCAAAGCAATCGTGTCCAGAGACTGGGGGGATGGGGGGGGCTTAATTTATTATTAATAATTAATGGCTCGGTTGTATATTGTGTTTTCAGAAGTCCCAGGTGCCACCAGACCTCAGTTCAGACACTGCTTTTTTGTTTCCTGAGTTCACTTTTTGAAGTTTAATCTTAGATCAAGAAAGGGGTGAGCAAGAAAATTAATGGTACCTATGGAAGCAATCAATTCATATGCTCGGTATTTTGGGTCTAAATTCAAAATTGTAGGTGAAATTGGCCTTTCTGAAGAGCTGCCAGGAGCACTTATGTAGGGCACAGACTTAATGCTGTCCTGCACAGAAGAAAATTCTTATTTTCAATAGTGTTTTCTTGTTTGATTTATGTAGATCATGCAGCCAAATGCTTTGTATTTTTAGCTGACATGAAAAGACTTTCTCAATACAATGTGGTTTAGAAAAATCCATTCAGTCAGGAAAAAAGGTTGTGATGACCCATTAAGGAAACATTCCTTAAACCCCAGCAGTTTAATTTTAAAATGTCGTGTTTCTTCAGTCTGTTAATCCTAAACAAGCCCTGGACATTTTTGAACTATGCAGCTAATCCCGAGAATGCTCACCCATGCAAATTGTTGCTTAGAATGAGAATAAAAGATTATGCTGTCAGGTTTCATATCTGGGATATGGAGGACTTCACATTTTAGATTATAAGAATGTCACTAATCTTCTGAGGGAATGAAACACACTTTAACCTTGCCCAAGCACTTCTTTGCTGTCATTAAGGTAAACAGAATGAATATTAAACAGAATGAATATTAATAGGAGAATTCGGCCTCTTTATAATGGAAGGCAGTATCTGTACCAAAATGCAGTTCACAACACTGAAATTGGCCTACTTAGCTAAAAATCTTAAAATGCATTAACATCCCAAATGCCATGAGGAGCTCATGGGAGTTTTTAAAGGTGTGAGGCTAAAACTTCTTGCAGCATGTTGGTCACTTGTGGAGTAGAGGATGCCTGCTGATGGAAGGGAGCAGGACTGATTTGCTAACAGATATTTTTCTATTTACATCTATTCATATTCCAGCCACAAGGTAGTAGACATGGTGGGAACCTCCATTTGTTGTGGGAAGAGGAGGAGACCATGAGATCATAGCCCTGGAAAATATGGTCATAGTAAATTATTCATTATTGTGATGTATATAGTACCTGCCTTGGGTTACCTTCAGCAACATGAAACATGACAGGTCGTTTCTTTATTTCTAATGATTAAATAGACAAAACACCTGAGACAGCTTCTGTCTTCTATTTCTCCTTTTTGGGATTTTTATCTACCGTTGTTTTCAATCTCCTGAGTGTGGTCTTTATTTAAAATAATGAAAGAATGGGGAAGGAATGAAGAAGGAAGGAAACAGCAGAGAATGGAGACAGAACTCCTTCTCCAGCCAGGAGAAGCTTCTGACATTCTTTGGCATTGCTCCTCTCATATAGATTTAAAATATGTATTTCAAACTTCCCCATGCCCCTAATCCATAAATAATTAATTCTCAGTATTGCCATCAATCAGGTTAGAGGATCTATGAAAGATATTGGTGGTAAAAGCTTCTTGTGCTGTTTGCTGCAGATCCCCAAAAGCACTCCAATTTCTTGGAGAGTTTCTGAGGAGCTGCTGGCAGAGGGGGGGCGTTGATTAATGGTTCTCTGGGACCCTCTGACACCTCTGCCTGATCAGAGAGATAAGAGACAGCCCAAGAGCAGCGCTTTGTACCAGGCAGGCAAAGGTCAGCAGCGTGCAGGAATTCCTGCAAGGAGCAGGAGATCGGCAGCAGCTCCCTCTGGGGAGGGATAATGGGCTGCTAAGGGGAGCCAGAGAGTGAAGGAGCATTTAGTAGTACTCAGGCAAAAACGAGAGACAAGACAGATGATGTGAGAGGGTTAGGAAAAAAGCAAGAATAAGAATCCACAGAGAAATTACGCTTAAAGTGTGTCAAGGTTTGGTTTTGGTTTTTTTTAAGCATAGTTTAATTTATCATCCATAACAGAGGGCTTGTATCAGAAGAGTTTTGTTTATTTATTCTTTTTTTCTACCAAAATACACCATACTTTGGACGGCAGGTGAGGGTGGGGATTCTCCCCCTTTACTCT
>VZSR01001295.1:1277609-1295657 GCA_013398615.1 Brachypodius melanocephalos | reverse complement strand
G
Source organism: Brachypodius melanocephalos (assembly GCA_013398615.1). Lineage (NCBI taxonomy): Eukaryota > Metazoa > Chordata > Aves > Passeriformes > Pycnonotidae > Brachypodius > Brachypodius melanocephalos. The sequence continues at coordinate 1,295,656 of VZSR01001295.1, read as the reverse complement.
GGCTGCAGGGAAACCAGAGAGGGACAATTCCTTGGGAACTGCAGTGACAGGACAAAGGACAAGGGCTTACCACTGAAAGAGGGGAAATTTAGGTCTGATATTGGGCAGGAATTGTTCCCTGGCAGGGTGGGCAGGCCCTGGCACAGGGTGCCCAGAGCAGCTGTGGCTGCCCCTGGATCCCTGGCAGTGCCCAAGGCCAGGTTGGACATTGGGGCTTGGAGCAGCCTGGGACAGTGGAAGGTGTCCCTGCCATGGCAGGGGGTGGCACTGGATGGGATTTAAGTCCTTTCCAATCCAAGCCATTCTATGATTCTGTAATTTGCCATCCTGAAGGAAGGATTGCCATCACTTCTCTATCCCAGCAGTGTCACCAATACACCCAGTGCATCCAACAGTCCAGTGTTCAGTTAAGATAATGCTCACACTACTGGGGTACAGGAAAATTCAGATAGATTGGTTAGAGTAGCTTGTGATAGAGCAATTTGTGATAACTGGACTAGTACTGTAACATCTAAACACCTAAACATGAAAACCTCTACTGTAACCAGGCAGTTTCCATGACTCAGGGACATGTGTTCTATGTAAAGCAGAACAGAGTGCAGGAATTTGCATTTCTCACTCATACATTTATCCCAGTGCCATGCCATGTGAAGAGTCCACAAACACATGCTCCACAAAACTGAAAAATTGCATTTTAGGTTAACTTTATCTTTTCCTCAGATTGTGGTTAGAAGATCTGGTATAGAGCAAGTAGGAGTTTTTTTCAATCAGTTTCCACTTGAAGACTTTGGAAAACTTTTCTGGAGTAAAATGCCATCCCACAGGTTGCCTTCCTGGCCAGGCAGGGAGCTTTGTTATTTACCGATCTAACTATCTGTAAATGCCCTGCATAGAAATAAAGGTGACTTTAAACTTTGCAAATGTCGTTTTCAAGGCAAGGCATGGGGCAGCCTTGGGAGAATTCTGTAAACAGGGGTTGATTCACAGAACCTGGGAGTCAGTGGAGGGGAAAAATAAATTTGCTTTAATGAGCTTTGACTTGGTATTCAAAGTGGGAAATTTTGACACATTTGGGAGTACTTTGCATTAGTGTGAGCGAGGAGCACAAATCCTTGGAATGGGAATTATTTCATAATGATCATAAGCTGACATCACTGACTGTGTTTAACTGCATCCTTTTCAGAGGGAAAGGTAAGGGGCAGAGGTCCTTCAGGGCATGACAGTATAAAGTTGTGCTTGGCATGGGGTCTGGAGAGGGGAAATACCGACAACATCTTCCAGATGTGGGTGGGCAACACCTGAAAACCCAGAGGTGTTCTCTTCCACAGGAACCTCTGTTAACTGGTGGCCATGGAGGGAGAACTGCAGGAAAATGCCAAAAATGTCAGGGATAGTCTGCTTGGCATGGAGGTATGGCCACGAGTGAATACCACCTACAGGAATGAGAGGAAAATTATTTCTTTGGACTAGTAAGAAGGATTTAGAAAGATCCTCAAGGAGCTTTTACTGGAAGAGTCATTTGGACTGACATTTTGAGGCTATAAGGACACACCATCCATTTCCAAAAGTCTGAGGGATCCCACACCACCCACACGTGCAGTATTCATTTCCTAAATGATAGCAGCAAAACATAAACTTGGGAAGCAACACAGTTTCACAGTTTTTCTGGTGAGGATTAGTTATTGTCTCTAATTGGAGACAAGAGGCAAAGAGCAAAAATAGAAAATATTGTATTTTTTTCACTGTAAGAAAATATTTTTTAACATTTTGATGTCAAATTATCTCCAGAAAGCACGATAATCTTATTTGCTGCTGGGCATGACTGGGCGCTACAATTTGTGCCATGCTCACTTTTACAATGCTTCTGAGAGGCAACATTCTAATCTAAAAGCGCAAGATTTTGGAAAATGCATTAAAGAAATATTTTTATTAGGCAAAGAGGCATTTTTGTGCCTATAGGTATTTTTTAAAATCCCACTAAATGCCCTACAACAGTGAAGTAGCTTAAGAATGAAGGTTTGTAATTCCTCAAGGAAGAGAAAGCACTTTTTTCTCCCCCAGGTCTGTAAGATCTGGCCATGCCTTACTCATGGACTTGGGCCTTTAATTTCAGGGTTATTACACCTGAAAAGCAACCCTGTGAGGAGACTTTCGCTAGCTTAAAAACCTTAAAAGTACCGTCTCACTAGGGAAGAGGTTTGGAAATAAAGGGATAAGCTAATTATTTATAATTAGGTCAGACTGGGTAGGCTGATTGCCATAATTAACACAGACTAATGACTGGCCGGGGGGGATTTTACTTGGATTTTACTTGGCTGTACCAGGTGAAATCTGGTCAAATGGATCTCGGTTGTGCTGTGCTGGTGTGAGAGCATCCCCAGCCCAGGCAGACTGGGCACAGGGGGTGTGTGGGTCACGGAAATAAGTGTGGGTGCCTGTGCTGGAGGCCCGACCTGGGATCACAGGGTGCTCCCTGAGAGTTGTGTGGGCTGGGGAAATGCTCTGAGTGAGCAGCAAGGGGCTGGGGTGAAGGTTTAGAGAGCTGTGCATCAAAGCAAACAGCAGCACTTGATTGGGAAGAGATCTCTAGAAGCTAGAGGAGCGTTCCTGCTGCTCAGGGAACTGAGAGCTCGTCCCAGACTGTGCTAACCCAGGGTGCACAGACTGTGAACATAGATATTGCACACAGAGGATGGGTCAGGAACATTCCCTGTCCCACAGCCGCTTGCAGGGAAGGCTCAGAGAGCTCCAGGGATGCACAGAGAGCCATGCTGGCAGCTGTGCCCAGCTGTGCGTGACATCCTCCAGCACAGCCTTCCCTGCTGCAGGAGCACTCCCTTCCCCTGGCCTGGCTGCTTCAGTCCTCCCCACAACACAGAAAATGAGCCTGAACAACAGCCAAGTGCCTTCCAGAAATAATTGTTAATACAGGAAAGAGAATAGAAAACAACCAGAGATTGAGCAGCTTCGAGGCCACTTCAGGAGAGCATCATACAGACCTTGGAAGGTAGAGAGCATGACCAAAAATCCTGACATGGCCCCATGTAGCTTTTCCAAATCCAAACCTGACTCAGAACTCCAGGCTGAATCCAGGCCTTCACAAGCAGTGTCACATCACTGTTGGAATTGATGCAAAGTTTATAAGCTTTTTTGGTAACTTTAGTCAGCTTTGCTCACCTTCGCGCTGCAGGAAGGGAATTGACGTTTCTTTTCAGGGGGCTGTTCCACCTGGTGAGGTCTGATGAGGTGAACACCTCAAGTAGCACAGAAGATACACAAAAGATAATGACCATCAATGACCATCAGCTCCAAACATGATCCCTGGCATGGTCAGAAAAGAGAGAGAGAAGAATGGTCTGGGAAAGAGAGAGAAGAAAGAGGACCTGATTCGTATTGCAGGATCCGTGTCCAGTAGGAAACCAAATACTAGGAACGGTGCAACTTGGGACCAATGAACATTGAACCATGAATTCCTATGGGTTTTGACTCTATAAAATGTGTGAAAAATCTGGTAAAAATCATGAATGATTTTCTCTATACAACCCAGGCTATGTGTGGATGAAATTATTTCTGTTGCATGTTCTGGCCAGAGCAACATCCAGAATAAAGTAATGCCTAACACTAAAAATGTTTTGGTTTTCTAACTCTAAAAATGTTGTTGGAGAGTTTTTGTTTTTCCTGCAGTTTTGTGAACACCATCAGGCCTCACTGCAGCACAGGAAAACACTTGCTCAGGTGCTTTGCTCACGAAATAGAAGTTGCCTGAGGAGAGAAGACATAAAAATGACTGGTACAAATAATTTCACACATAGTAGGTGACAAGGCAGCTGCTTCATGAGCCCTTGTGTAGCTCAATAAAAAGATTCTTTTCCATCTCTACTGACCTCAGGCCCAAACGTTTTAAGATCCCCAGGTCTTTCATAGGTATTTGGTGGGATGATGAGGGAAAATAAGTAGTCCCAACTCCATTGCTCTGATCTGAGTAATGTTGGGGTCTCTCTGGTGCCCCTTTGGAAATGTGGCTGGGTGTGGGGGTCTGTACTCAGAGTTAAAGTCTGAGGAAACAAAATGCTTAGAGGATCTGCAAGACCCACAGCTGTCAAATGCACAATCAAAACACAGATTACTGGAGCTGTGTGACAAATATAGACTCTTGACATTGATGGGCATTTTCCAGTCACATATTGCTTTTATTGGAATATTCATTGCCCTCAAAAAAGCCAAACACAATGCTTTACAAAAATCAAAACATTTAGTTTTGACAGATTTTCATCATATCTCCCTACTCCTATTTGCATAAGATTTCATTTGGAAGTTTATTTCAAATTCGGGCAAACTTTCCCTTTGAAGTGTACAAAAGTGTTGAAATACTGAAATCCAAAATGAAGTGTTCAGTGCAGATCAAAGTAAAGGCTTCAAATACATACTTGTCCCCTCCCCAAACTTTAAAAACATTGTTCTTACATACCTAACTTCTTTTTCTAATTAAAGAAAAGCAAGACAAAAACTTAATCTGGAGGTGACATGGGAAACCTCCTGATCAAACTCAGCCAGAGTGCCACAGCACTGTACGAGCATCCCACTAGAATGACTGTTAAAAATGACCTTGGAAATGCAAATTTTGGTTAACTCAGTTCAGTTAGGTGCTCGGAGGGCAGTTTTCCCTCTTGCTTCTCTGATGGTCGCTCCCCCCTGGCTGCCATCAGTGCCTCATTTGTCAAAACCCCAATTATCCAGTGTGTTAAATGTTCCCGTTCCTGCAGGAGTGTGGGGTGCAGAGCTTTAATGGCATGACCCAGGACCCCAGGAGCAATAACGCTGCACTGTGTTACAGCCACAGAGTGCTTTAAAGAGGGGCATTGTACCCTGCACCCCCCCGGTGATGTCAGCCAGGAATTCCCCCTTGGAGCAGCCACCGGAGGAACTGGGACCGCAATGGACGAGTGCCATTGGAACTGGTGCTGAAAGAAAAGCTCTTGTAACCAGGACTGTTCATTACGTATGTGTGCATAAAAAACAGCACCTCCACATTTTAAACTAATGATGACTTTTAGGCACGGTGTAATTACAGCACCGGTAGGAGCCCATATGTCAGCGAGCTTTCAAATGGAAAAGTTGTGCCTACAAAATGAAGCCATATATTCCCATTAATTGAAGCAGCTGATTTCCAGTTACACAATATTGGTTTTAATGGTGGGACTCATAGAAAGTCCATGAATTTGTTGTTGTTGTTGTTATTGTTCTGTGGTGTTAAGGTGGCACAATTTAAACTGAGCTGGGTGACATTGCTGCCAGCAAGGCTGTGAATATAAGTGACTTTCAGGGTGCTTGTCTGTGAGGGGACATCAGAATAACCTTGGAGGAATTGTCTGTCAGCACTGCCTGCACAGCCAGAGCAGAAAGGATTAGCAAGACAAATTTTGATGAGGGTGTTTACTACTAATGACTGCCTTCAAAATTGCCTTTTATCTACAGCTTTTCAAAGCATTTTTCATTCATTAAGCCTTATAAACCCTTTGTAAAACTGGTAGAAGATATAGAAATGCAGATATCTGTGTGCCAAAGCACACAGTAAAATTTTGACAGAAAAGGGCAGCGGTACACACTGAATATTATTTAAAATAGGAATTGCACAATGTTACAGTGATGCTATCACTCTGTTAATTAGTTTGATCAGAACAGGGGAACAGTCCTGCTCTTATGAAAAATGGTGTGGAATACTCAGTAAATAGTCCTCAGGGCTTCTGTTTTGTGTAGTAGCTGTGAGACAGATGTATCTTATGTAGTGATATAAAAAAATATTAAGAATACGAATGGCACCTGTTCTTTTATTGTAATGAAATCTGCTTCCCAAACTGCCATCCCCAAGAGATAAAAGCAGTGAGTCAGATCTACTAAACTGCTGAGCTGAAAACCCTGAGATTTAAAAACATTAAATGTAGGGCTTTTTAAAATAGCCTTTAGAGTAAGTTTTCCTTTTCTCTGTGGCCTCAAGAGAAAGAGAGGAAGAGAGAGAGAGAGAAAGAGAGAAGGAGAGAAAGAGAGAGAGAGAAAGAAAGAAAGAGAGAAAGAAAGAAAGAGAGAAAGAGAAAGAGAGACAGAAAGAAAGAGAGAGAAAAAGAGAGAAAGAAAGAGAGAAAGAGAGAAAGAGAGAGAAAGAAAGAAAGAAAGAAAGAAAGAAAGAAAGAAAGAAAGAAAGAAAGAAAGAAAGAAAGAAAGAAAGAAAGAAAGAAAGAAAGAAAGAAAGAAAGAAAGAAAGAAAGAAAGAAAGAAAGAAAGAAAGAAAGAAGGAAAGAAAGGAAAAGAAAACAAGAAAGAAAGAAAACATGAGAAAGCTGAAGACACAACTACAAAGATGTTCAGTCTGGTGGTGTTAAGAGAGAGCAGAACCAGTCATGCAGGTGCTTCAGAATGTGAGGGCTGGGAAGAGAAATTGGTATTTGGGGACTGTTATGGCAGTCATGAAAAACAAAGATTTAGAGATGAGGTTTTCTTGGTAATTCCTTCCTTCCTTCCTTCCTTCCTTCCTTGCTTCCTTCCTTCCTTCCTTCCTGCCTGCCTTCCTCCCTCTCTCCACACAAATTCATCAAACTTTTTCAATAACAGTTTAACTCTCACCAATGCTGTTTAAATTCCTCCTTCCTTGGAGTACCCCAAAAATTCAACAGTTGCTATAGGAGCAATGTTTAAGGGCTCTCAATACCATTAGTCTATCCTATTAAAACATAAGCAGTTTAATAGCTGAAGGCTGCCAAAAGATACAGTAATCTGTTGGAAAGCTGAAGTTCTATGCATATGTGTCAGAGTGAGTCAATGTACATTAAATAAATTTTTTAAAAAGCCCAAATTTTTTACTTGGAAATGACTTGTGGAAGGAACCTCACAGAATCTGAATATTTTTAAAGGGAAAGACGTAACAGATAATGCAGAGGATGACTTGCAGATTCAGCCATGCCTGCTCTGAGGGCTGCAGGAATTCTGTGCGTCACTGAGTGGCAGTTCCTCCCTGCAGGGCTCGGAAGATGTGGTAAGAATGAAGGGTCATCGTCACAGTGAGTAAAATGTTGCACTGAGCTTGAGTGGCTTCCAGGAAATTCTCTTACTTAGTTCTTTTGCTTATTGCTTTACCATTTCTGCTCATTAAACCAGCCAGAACGAAGCTCAATTTACAAATAAATAAATAAATATTCAGTGATGCAGAAGAAGGCTGGATAAGAGCTGACACACTGAGAGCTGAGGAGGAGGGTGCAAGAAGGCTCTTTGCAGCCCTCCTCCATAGCTTTTCTAATGGTTGGCAGAGGGAACCTTTGGAAATTTGCTCTTTGATTTTTGGGCAGTGTGAAAATCCCCATAAAACTCATGTAAAGGCCTGGCTGTGTCAATAATGGCTGTAATAAGATTGCTATAAAAGAATCAGTGAAGGGTTTTCAAGGTAAGTCAGTCTATAACCTTAGGAAGAAGTCAGATTTTTTTTTTTGGTTGTTTCTCAGGGCTGTAAATCTGCAGAATTGTTAATCAAGGAATCACTTGGTGGGTGAGAAGTACCCTCATTCCTGAGTGCAGTGCAGTTTGGTCATCCAGATTAAAATATTCCCATCCTGTAGTGTTAAACTACTATTTAATAGCCTGGCCTTTGCCCATTGGAATTCACTGTAGTATTTTTTTCCACCCAGTTTATTTCACAGCATTTTGGATTATTTAGACACAAAACAAACAACCAAGCTATCACAAAATTGCTTCATTTCACAAGAAGATTGAAACTTTCAGAAAAGTTCACAGATCCTTTTGTAAGGAGGATCTCAGGAAATGCTCTGGATAAAAGGGACATCAGATTCAGGATCTTTTGAAGCCTTCACTAGGCACCAAAGAGGTTTGAAGCCTTTAAAATGGTTCTTTTGTAAGTCCTTGGCACCAAGCTCAGTTAAAGTACTCAGTTAATTTTTAATCAGATATATGAAAAAGCATAGAATAAGAATGTGGATTTCTTTTCTGAGGCTTGTTGGCTATCAGAGTAGTGCTGGAAAAAAGGCAGCTCCATTTCAGTGCTTAATGTGCCTTAATATTGCATGACTACAAACCATTAGGTTCTCCATCTCATAGGTGATTAATTTCCAGGGAACATATGTTAAGAGAATAACATATATCCCCAGACTTTCTCCCCAACAGGTTCTCTCCAAGCAATGTCAGTGTTTTGTATTTACTTACACAAAAATGAAAAAAAGACAGAGATAAAAAATCAGAAGAATATTTTTTTTCAGCAAAACTAGTTTAGGTCATTAGAGGGAAAACAAATATTTCCCAAATTTCTGGGAAGTTCTGTGAAGCAATATGGTGGTGATGAGGAAAAAAATATTTCAGCTAACTTATTATCACTGTTCCCTGACCTGAAACTGGATAATACAAGTTCATAAAATTATTATAATTTCTTAGGAAAATACCCTATTTTATCTCCCTTCAAATAAGCAGAAACATCATTATGTTGCCCCTTTCCTGCTTTAAACAGACAGCTCAGTACTCAGGCTCCTCTGTGGGGGCTGATGCTGAGCCTGGGGAGGACAGGGACAGGATGGGAAAATTGTCTGCCCAGACTCCTGAGAGAATTTGGCTGCCAAGTGCTAACAGGTCTTCACTGACCATCTGTAAACTGAGTTTTATTCCCCTCCTCCCCACCCAGGCTTAGGCATCTTCTACAGTGGGATGGGTTTTCTTAGGGCAGGATCAGTAACAAATGGATGTGGTTATCCAGGATCCTGCCAGTCCCCACAGCCCAGCCCCCAAGTAATGCTGACATTCCGTAACAAAACTATTGCTAGGATTCTCTTCATCTTAGCTCTATCTTTTCACTGAAACTTTTCACCTGCTTTATTCCTCCAAAACTTGATGGTTTTTGAACTAAACCAGGAAAAAAAAATAGTCTAGTTTATATTTGACATTTTATGAATGCCTCTGTGTGGGTCTGTCCAAGGCAGATCTTCAGGGTGAGGTTCCAGTGCTGTCTCCAGTTATTGTGCTAGGACAGCCCAACAGAATTTTCAAGTTATTGTCAGTGCAATTGTTTGAAAAATTATGTACAGCTAAATTTGTCTTTAAAACTTCCTTTTTATTGTGTAAACTTTCAACATATGGACCTAAATATCAGTATTGAAGTCATCTATTTCACCTGTCTCATTAGAGAATTATATTTAAGAGCCATAAGAATGTAAGGGTTATATAAAATTGTATCCACTATTTATGTATTATTGTCTCCAACACATATGTCCTTTCCATATGGGATGTTCTCACTGTACAGAACATGGTCGTTTCCAAGTATAACTCAACAGAAGCACTCAACCTTTGATTTTAAAACTGTGATCATCCCCACTTCAACAGCCCACGTTGGGAGGAGATTCCAGATTGTGGGGGGGGGAAATGGCTGCCAATCTGAATGAGAAGGAACGTTGTCAGATGGCAGGGAAGTATTTGTACGAGTTGTATTAACAGAAGCACTGACCTTTACACACTCCAAACAAGCCAGATGGGCCTTGGAACACAGCACCCGTTTGTCGAGCAAAACTCCTGAATCATCTCAGGCAGTGTTCAAATACAGCCAGGAGAAGCCTGAACACAAAGATCTCCCCTAAAATACAGCCCTGAAGCAGTGAAGTCACATCAGGTTTTGAGGTAACTGCTATTCAAACCTTCAAATCCCAGCAATAGTTTGTTGCATAAATTTTGGCCTGTCGATTGGGATGGAAAACAGGTGGGCTGCAGTTTATCTTTGCAGCAAGGATCCAAATTCAATTCTTTGGCTTGTTCTTAAGAGAGTTAATGAAAGCTGAACAATATGCACTAGCGGCCCCTAAAAGCCTCTGCGGTTTTCTGTTGCTGATGTTGGAGACAGGAATGCAACAAGAACACAGCGAGTTCACGCACCAACAGCCAAGGTTTTATTGTTGGGCGCATCCTTTTCTAGGGGTTTCGAATTTCCTGTGCTTACAAATGTGATTGGTTAAGGGTCTTAGCCCCGCCCACCTCACTGGCCAATGATATGGGCGCAGTCATGGTTCAAAGGGATTGGCTGGGGGCCCCTGTATGAGTCTGAATCCAACCTGTCATTAACGTAGCTGGGGACTTGTTAACTTCTATTCTCTAATGAGCTGGGCTGGTCAGATTGGTGTCTGTTATGGCCAAATTATCTGTGGAGTTACACACCAGCTGAAGCTGTCACAGCTTCCTTTGTCTTTTCCTTGGCAGGGCGAGGCCATTCTTTATTTAATTTGCATATGGCCACTTTTCTCCCTAGAGTAACTCCAGTCATTCATCTGACTGTATTTCTGGTGAATAAAGGCCCTAAACTTCAGGAACTTTGCCCTCACAGACAATCCCATGCTCCTTGTAGCTCCTGCAAGTGAACCAGAGGGACTTGCAGAAGTGAGCAATGATTTAATATTTATCCTGTATATTCATTAAACTGGTGAGGGTGATATTCTGCTTCTCCATGACAACACTGATCTTTAACTGAAGCAAATTAAACTTTCTTAAGGGAGAGAATACACTGAGTTGTGCATGTTTGTGGCAAGGATATTAATAGAGTGCTCAGGGTGGCAAACAGAACACATTTTAAATGGAATCTAAAAGAGATCAAGAAAGAAAACACCATTTTTCAGGGAAAACAACGACAAAAAAACCCAGACAAATTGTGCATATAACCTTTGCTGTGAGTAGCGTGAGTAGAGCAAAAAATGTATATTGGGTTCTGCTTGGAGAACCTGGAGCAAAGGAAGAGCTCATGTGTCAGAACTCAGAGCTAAGAAAACAGCACAAATGTTGTAGCCTTCTGAGTTTAAGTGATGATGGGATTCAACCTGACAGGCTCATTTTGAACTTTCTCAGAGAGGTGGAAACTCTTTGCCAGAAAAATAATTTTGAATTTGGCCCATTAGGAACAAGAGCCTTCTTCCAGCTGGATGCTGCTTCTCTGTCATCCCACTGTGAGCACGGAAGCTTTCCTGAAGGAAGGACTGCAAGGATTTATCCTGCTTTCTGTTTTCTGATCTGCCTGACTCCCTGTTCAAACAGCAGCAATGTGCTGAGCTCACAGAGAGCCCCAGAGCACAAGAGGGTTGGGAAGGAACCCAGCAGAAGGGATGAAAGTTTTCAGGGGTCTGTCACTCTTCTTAAACCTCAATGGGCTCCTGAGGGAAAGGGATTTTAAGAGCTGCAAGGTAACATTTGAAGTCAGCAGGGATCTGGATTCTTTCAAATGTTGCACCCTCAACAGACCTGCAGGGCCTGTCAGTGGAGCTGGTCCCACTCACCGGGGTGTAGAGGGCCCCTTTCGTGTGGCACAGAAACCAACCCACTCCCCATAGCTGTGTGTCCCCTGGGCTGTGCCCTGGAGCTGGGTCTCCATCATGGCCATGCAATCAAACTGGTGGCTGAGGTGAGCATCGAGGCCTGAGACTCTCTCACTCCCTCACACACACTCAGATTATCTCGCTCCCCTTGTTGGCTTTGATTTCTCACCCCGTAGGACATTGAGCCAATCAGACCAAAACCACCTTGCCTGAATCTTTTCTCCTCCCACTCTTCTCTGAAAGAGTAAAGGTCAAGGGAGACCAGGATGGTTTGAGGTGAGCTCCTCCATCTTCCCCTGCTATCTGGCATTTCCAGGCAGGCTCCCTTCCTTAGAAATGCTTTTATCTTCCTGTTTCCTGACTCCCCAAACTAAAAGATGTTTTTTTCTGACTGCAGTGTGGTGGTTTTGGTGGTGTAGTCACAGCACATCATTCTCTTGGCAGATGCAGCTCTGCATTGGCTCACCTCCACTGCTGCCAGGGCAGCCCAGGTGTCCCATCCACTGGGCAGAGAGCCCTGAATCTCTCATCCATCAGTGGCTATTCCAGATTGTGCCTCCCAGGAATATTTAATAAATTTTGCTCCCCGAGTGTGCAGCCAGCACAAGCTGGGAGCAGGGGACAGTGACACCTGCGGGGTGTCAGGGAGGTCACAGGAAAGGACCCAGCCCGGGCTGGTGGAGACTGATGATTCCAGCAACCTCCACAGCACCAACAAACAGAGGAGCAGACTGCTCCTGGGCCTGGCTCACCTCTGGAACATGTGGTGGGAAGGGGCCAGTGAATTGCTGGCACATGACTTCCTACACTGCAAGGGTTGGTTTAGGCTCTGAGTTTTATAGGTGCACTGGGAATCTAATGGTCTTTTATTAGCACGACTCCGTGCTGACCTCCATGCTAAAAAAAGCAGGGACTTTTCATTTCATCTCGTAATGCACCAAGGGCAAATAAACAGTCAGAAATTCTACTCTTTCTTTTTCCACAACTCTCATTAAAACTGTGGTCTCTGTTATTACCATGCAGACATTTTGCACTAGTTTTTATTACAGTCAAGTACAGATGCCCTTTTTATTTTGAGGCAGAGTTAATAGCAAAGCTTTTTTTGCTAAAGTTTCTGATTATCTGCTGTGGCTGAGAGCACTTTGCCAGCAATACTCTCCTTGGAATATTCAGGTTATGCACAGCTTTTAATTCTTTAAAGACTTTGGTGGTAAATAGCTTGTGTACACTGTGATCTCACTTGAAAAGCAGCCAGCAGACTTCTGAACGTGCCTGTCCACTTCTCCCAGCACCCAGCCTCTGGTCCAGCATCAGGAACCCAAAGCTGCTATGCAAAAGGCACATCATGGATTTCATTTAGGGGATTTTTACAATGAACCATTGGACACAATCATGCCCTGTGCCCATGCTTTTGGTGCTGCTGTGGCTCTGTGCTCTGTAGGATAGCTCTAGGCTCTGTAGGATATCTCTGAGCTCTGTAGGACATCTCTGTGCTCTGTAGAATGGCTCTGTGCTCTGTAGGATATCTCTGTGCTCTGTAGGATGGCTCTGTGTCCTGTAGGATGGCTCTGTGCTCTGTAGGATGGCTCTGTGCTCTGTAGGATGGTTCTGTGCTCTGTATGATATCTCTGTGCTTTTTTAGGATGGCTCTGTGCTCTGTAGGATATCTCTGAGCTCTGTAGGACATCTCTGTGCTCTGTAGGATGGCTCTGTGCTCTGTAGGACATCTCTGTGCTCTGTAGGATGGCTCTGTGCTCTGTAGGATGGTTCTGTGCTCTGTAGGACATCTCTGTGATTTGTAGGATGTCTCTGTGCTCTGTAGGATATCTCTGTGGTCTATAGGATGGCTCTGTGCTCTGTAGGATATCTCTGTGGTCTATAGGATGGCTCTGTATCCTATAGGAGGGTGCTGGCCTTGCTGCTCTCACTTGGAGGTGGCATAGGAAAGGGGAGGAGAGGGCAGCAAGGAGGAAAAAGAGCTTCAGTTCTGATCTTGTGTGCTGGAAGTGTGCAGGGCCAGGCTGGGCAGGGGCTCTGAGCAACCTGGTCTGGTGAAATGTGTCCCTGGCCATGGCACGGGGTGGGAACTGCATGATCCTCAAGGCCCCTTCCAACCCCATTCATTCTGTGATACTTTGATACAGTGGCTGGACAGTGGAGGCTGACCTTGCTGGAGATTTACAGTGTCTCTCAATATAACGAATTTCTGCTGAATTTTTCTTTCCTTTTCAAAATATTGTAAAGTAGGTGCTATGTCTTTTTTGCTTGTCTTTACACACAACAGTTGTGTGTTTTTACTTATGTGAGTGAAAGGGTCACTTCTCTTTGGGTGGCCATGACAAAAAATCTGCCTTTCTAGCTGTTCTTAGTGGGGGACTTAGGTGTTATTGGAGGAATTTTTACTCATGAGAGGAGTGGTTTGTGACACCAGGCACTCCACAGTAGTCTGCAGTGCAGTGGCAGCCTGGGTGGGCACACAGAGTGTCCATATTGCTTCATCTAATGATGTTTAAACACAGTGTGACAGCAGCCTCCAGGAGTGTGGGATTCCAGCAGTGCTACCTCATTACACTGACTGTTCTGAGTGCTACCATTTACTCACAGTAGTGAACACCATGCTAGAGCATGTACACAGGATCCAGGCTTTACAAAATGATACAATTGTGAGAACTGAACAATCCTGAGAGACTGTGCTTCATGAAAAGCATTTGCTGGAGCATTGTGTAAAGCCACAGAAATGGGCAGTACTTGGATGTCAGGAGCCTTTCCAAGTCTTTCTACCCAGATAAAGTTCTGATAGAAATTAAATGTCTGAAATTAACTGTGATTCATTAGTGAACAAAACTGCAGAACTTGGGGCAGTGAGCCATTCTCTACCGAGCTCCTCTAAGACTCTTAGCAAGGGTGATGGATGGCTGGATGAGGACAGCTTTTGAAGCGTGGATTTCGGCTAAATCTATGGACAAGATTTATCAAATTTCCAGCCATTTCCCAGAGCTTCTGCCAGCCCCCACAAACAGCTACTCTTTCATTCATTCTGTGCTAGAGCCACATAACAGGAGAGAAAATTGTGTTCTCTGAGGTTTTATACTTTAAGGCATCACACTTTCCAATTTAGAAAGCAAAGAATGTAAACAGTTTTGTTTCTATGTCTGGCCAACTTACAGCAGGTCCAGGATCAATAACAGAAAATGTTCCTGAAAGGCCCACCAGACCTCAAAGAGATAATGTGGATTGGCCATTAACAGTAAGTCATTATGGAACTTATTAAGTGAAGCCTCGGGACTGTCATAGAGCCTAAAGGTTGACATAAATTTTTCATATACATTGAACTTTGCTAAATGTGCTTGCATTTGATTAATGATGACTTTCTCCAGTGTGCTAATAAGAAGAAGGAAAATGTGAGCTGAGGCTGCAGCAGAGAATGGGCTCCTGGAAGAAAGGGCAGTGTTGGCAGCAGGAGAACAATGGGGCTTTCTAGAGATGCCCTGCCAAGCAGGAGGGAGATTATTACTCCCTGAAAAACTGCTCCTTACCACCCAGAGACATGCCACTGAGCACAGCATGAAAACCAGTTTTGTAATTGTGGAAGTAAAAACATCATAGCTCCAAAACACTGGCAGAAAAATCCACCTCCCAGCCCCTTAAAGTACTCATATATCACAAAGAACAACCAAAAATCCACCCTCAGCCCCTTAAATGCTCCACATATCACACAGAATAATACAGAAGAGCTTCATACTCAGCAAGAGAGAGGAGTGGTGTGTCTGCAAGTCCTGTTGGAGACAGAGCTGCAGGAAATTTGCCTTGGCAGCCAATGCAGTGAGTCATGGACTCATGAAATGATTTAAGTTGGAAAAGAAGACAACAACAACAAAACAAAGCCTTCACTTGCAGCTAGGTCTGGACAACAGCATATGGATTTGTTCAGTTAAAATAAACATTTTTTTCCCCTTGTTTGGAAGTAGAACAAAAAGGGAAAGCAATCAGCAACCTCAGTCCAAAGCAATCATAAAATCCAAGATTCTTTTGCTAACCACCAAAAATGCAAGGCATGCCCTAAAATTCAATCAAAACTGAATTCTTAAAAAAACCTACATGGTAAGTTTTTTGGGATTTTTTTCACTTTCTAGTTTTAAAGTTGCTAAAGGTCGAACTTTTAAGCTTTTGTTTTGTTTTATTTTAAAAGAGCACCCCTTTGAACAAGAATCTGCCCAACAGCAATAGCAAAGAGGACTCAAGACAAAATCTTCTCCTGGCTTAGATAGCTGAGCAATCAGATATTGGTCCTGATTTTACAAACACAAAAGGAAGAAGAAATACAGAAAACAAGAGATGTGACTATTCCATCTCCTGGTAGCATGGGGCAGAAGACAATGATTGATTCCCCATCACCACCAGCTATAAATTTTCCAGAGCAGTTTTCCCCCAGCCATGGGGTTTTTTCCCCAGCATGTGGGCTTTACCCACAAGCCTGGTTGGTGTTTCAGCTATTTCTGTTCTTGATGCAGTTATGAACTTCTGCAAATGGACTACAGAAGTACAGAAAACAAAAGGGGGAAAAAAGTATCAGGTTTTGAGTTTGACAGTTAGAGAACTCACAAGGGCTTTGAAAATCTCAGGTTCAGTTCCCTGTCCTGAATAATATTTATTTATAAAACACTAACTAGCTTCACTGGAAAGTCTGAAAGACTCTTGAGAAAGACCTTTGCCTGACCTGGAAGGAGTTCTGAGAGTCAGCCACAGTCCAAACAAGTCTCTTCCCATTTGTGTTGGGTGTTTTTCTTTCCATGAAGAAGCATGAAATGCTCCATACCCTCTGCAGAGCCCAGACACTGATCAGGAGCTGTCCCTGACATGTTCATCCCCCCAGCAGGAGAAGGAGAAGGCCTGGGACATCAGCAGTGTTCCCTGTGTGCACACACATGAAGTTCCCTGTGGAACAGGGCAGGACACCCACTATGGACATGGGATTTGCAACTCATTAAGGGAGGGAGTAACGAGATCTAGAGTTGGTGAGCAGGCAAGGCCCAAGATTTCATGCAGAAATACAATAAAAAAGTTTTACAAATGACTATGAATCCATTAATTGGAATGGGCTAAAATTGTTTTATGACTTGGGTAATTGTAGCCAGTCCAGCTCAGTCAGGTTTGAAAGAGCTTTTCTTATCAAACAGAGAGATCAGTGACAATAAATAATGGAAAACTTGTGCATTGCATGCAGGGAATGGAACTGGGTCAAGATGGTTGATCCCCAGTCTCAACCTAAAAGAGTGAAAACAACAGTAGAGCTCCAGAGACCTGCAGCTCACTCCCTGAAAAGCCCACTCAGTCCCTTTCACAAGCCATTCCTTTTGCTTTTCTCACTCTCATCTTTTTTTCTATTTTTCTTTTTCTTTTTTTTTTCTTTTTCTTTTCCTTTTTTCCCTCCTTGATAAAGAATGTGACTCTGATGCCAGTTAATCAGTTTTGGTTACAGTAGCTCAGTATTTAGATCAAAGGCCAAAGGGAAAACTTGCACAAGTCCTACCTGGAGTTTTGCTTACTGACTCTTTCATTAAAAAGTAATTCTGACAATGCAGCTAGACGGGGAATACATACAAAAATTCCCTGCTTTTGGATCCTTAAGATTGTCCCTTTGTGAGCCTTATTTAAATTCCTACTCTTTTCTTTCTCTCTGAGCTTACCAGCGGCAACATGGAAAACTTCAGCATTTTATTTTGCCAGTCAGTCAACAACATGGAGCCAACAGAACCTGCAAGCTCTTTAAAAAGATTTTCTTATCTGAGCTGTAGCAGTCTCTGGGGCAGGATCTTGCTCGAGATCACAGAAATGCTGGTGGTGAGCTTACAAGCTTGTACCCCTTGACATGGTATCAGAGACTTCTTGACATTGTGACAGGAACACGGCAGAGAAGATCTGAGAATTCCCAAACCAACCCTCCCCTTCCCTATCAGTGCAAGTTGGGAGAGCTCCCTTAGCAACCAGCCCTGCACTTGCTTCCCTAATTGCTTCTTGCCAAGAGGAGGAACCGTGTTCCGAGGCACTGCAGAGACACGGGAGGGAGCGGCACCTCAGCCTCCTGCTCTCCTGGTGACACCCAGCTAGACCATGAACTGAGCAGCTCTGCCAGCTGGAGCTCAGAGATTCGTGATGCCAGAATTCGCTCAGCTCACAAAAAAATCCCTCTGGTAAGGTCAGGTTGTCTGTTACTGATGGTGTTTGGAAGGGCATTGTTGTAGCCCCTCAAACGATCCTCAGGCAGGACCTGCCATAAGGAAAACTGGCCAAAGCACCACCTGCACTTGCCACCGTCCCCTGCCTTACCTGGCTCAGCTGTGGGGATCCTTCTTGTGATTAGGGTTTTCTCCAGACCTGCTGAGGGTGTAATTAAACTTTCAGTTGTCTTCCATGGATGTGAGGCTCTGGCCTTGGGGAAGGCAGAGCCACTATGCTAAAGCAACTGGAGTTGGGTGAATTGCTTCCAGGTGGCTCAGATCTTCAGGAATGCTGCAACAGCCCATGGCCCACAGCTTTCTTGGATGTGCTGGGACTAACTTGGAGCTGCTGTGCTGTGCTGGGTTTTACCAAGCTCACATTAAGGCCCCGAGGCTCCCTCGAGTGCTGTGGTGAAGTTCAGCGCAAAGCAATGTCCTGTTGCGGTCCCAGAATGTGCTGCTTGTCCGAGGTGATGCTGACAGTCCGGAGCGA
>VZSR01001295.1:1258494-1277509 GCA_013398615.1 Brachypodius melanocephalos | reverse complement strand
TACCATAATTGCACGTTCACTGGGAAGAGGAAAAATAATCAAATGAAAAAGGACAAAACCAGCAGGGAAAGAAAATTTATTTCCAAGCATCTACGAGAGTGCTACAAACAATAGAGACTAAAACTCAAAGCATTTGAAACTATTAAAAAATGTAGTTGACAATGTCCTTCCTAAAAATTAAACATAAAAATGTAGAAAATGCAGTTATTAACTCTAAAACTTGCTCAAAGTGAAATAAATCCAGATAGCATCAATGAGGATGGAGTCCTACAAATTACCTTTTTTTTAACTTTATTTCAATTTGTTAATCTGTAAAGTGATACTCATTTATTTTCTTTTTAAAAAAATGTTTATTTAAATTTATAATGGAGAAATGTGCAAATCTAGCAAAATATTCTTTGGATTATAAACAGAGAAAAATCAACAACCAAAGAAATTTGAACCAAGTTAATAATAAACTATAGAATTATATAGAATGCATACAGCTATAATAAAGTGAAATATTACAATAAACATTGTAGAGCAGATCTGCTGATTTAGCAAGGTCTGCCTTATAAAACATAGGGATAGAATGGGACAAGTGAATACGTTATGGATATAGAGCTGAAACATCAGTTATCATTTTAAGGACTTAAATTTTAACCTAACTACATATATAAGGGGCCTTCAGGAAAGCAACACACCAACAAATCAGATTTTCTCTTAGATCAAGCAGTTTGGTACCTGACTGCAAATGAAGGACAGGGTCTGTAAAATGTGTGTAGGAAAATGCAGATAATTTCTATTTATTGCCTCTTCCCATATTGCAGCTGCTGATCTCTGACCCTAAACAGCCAACTATATTAAATTCAGCAGAGGTACAGCTGTACACAGATGCAGAAAATGTTGATGTGCAGAATATATCCCAATCCCTTGCTCCTTCTGAACGAATTAAAAAAAAAAAAGAAAAAAAAAAAAGAAAAAAAGAGTTATAGATCCCTTTTTGGATTAAAAACATGCATTACAAAGAACAACTCTGAAAGCACTCTGTATTTCTGTTGTCACCAATTAAAATGTCTCCCTATCCACAGATGATGCTATTCTACTGGAAATTTGAAAAAAAAAGAAAAAAAGAAAAAAAAAGAAATTAAATGCTGGAATCTTAATTACTACTCAGGTAAGGTAATTGTCAGGTAGAACAGTCCTTAGGGAAGTCACAGCTAAACTGGGTCAGATTGCAGTCTCTAGAACCCGCAGAAGCTCAGCACAGATACAGAAACTCACAAGGCTGGAGTAAAGTGTAAGTACACAGTACTCCTGCCCACTCACAAAGTCACTCCTGAAACCTCGGGAATCTCTAAGATATAAGATAAATGCCTATTACATGGGAAATATGAAAAAGTATTACACTTAATTTAATCCAGGAAACACAGTAGGACTATACGATGATTCTTACTGTGTTCTGGGAGCAGCCACAAGCTGTAGATAGAGAGGGTACAAAATGTTCACCAGACATTACATTTGTCTTAATCTAAAAACCATTTGTAAAATGTACTTGATTTTTAAATAATCACTTAACAAGGCAACAAACCAACTACAAACACATAATAAATAAGGCTATTAAAAGGTCACAATTGTAGTAAATTAGTCAGAACTATAAATGGGACATTAGAAACACTATGTTTTTCCTTATATGCTTAATAACCAGAACAAGAATTAAAAAAAGAATCAGTTTATTTCAAAGTCTGCTTCTTATATTGAAGCACATATTAAAGCAACCGTACAATGTTCATAAAATATAAGTGTGATGCTGTAACATTTCTTACATGTCAGAATACTGATATTTGTATGTATACTAAAATAAGAATTTTAAAATTGTACAAATAGATACATTAAAAATGACATAGAAATAGGGCGCCTCCCACCTCAACAAGACAGAGTTTTTATATCTGGCACGTATTAGTTCAAGATGAAAGAATAAGCAAAAAAGATTTACAAGAATCAGCAGTAACAAGTTTGATGCTCAAGAGACATAATAATTGTACATTGTACTGTACATACATCATATGGGTTTAAGCTGGCTGAATATTATATATTTCAAGTTTAAAAATGCACTACCATATAGAGTGTCCATAGTTTAAGGCGAAATTACAGCTCAGAACTGTTATCTTTTCTAATTTGTGGAAGCTTCTTTGACATAAAAGATTTAGATGTTCATAATACATAAAAGATTTCCCTTATTTGTAGGTTCGCTTTTAGCATTTTCCTTCATTTAAATATTTTGCATTTCTTAAGTGGGTTTTTTCCTTTAGTGAAGCTGGCAGCCAACTTCCAGATTTGCCTTTTGCAGGAAAAGGTACTTCACAGTATTTACCACTTTCATGTCCTTTTTTATCAAGGAATCCTCTCTGACAAATGTTTAAATGATATTTTTCTTGATTTTTAAAAAAATACCTGCTTACATTTCCTCTGGATTCTTCAGAACTTCAGACACAGTTCTTAAGGCCAAATCTTAAACTTTATTGTTAAGAATCATCATCGAAAGTGTCTTTGGAGCCATACAAGTCTGCAAGTTTCTTAAATCGAGGTCCCCAATTTTGTAGATAGTCATAGTCCAAGTCAGAATCTGTTGTCGCTGACTCCAAGGAGCTGAGGGACCCAGCCACGGAGCCCCTGCCCTCGTAGCCATAGATCTGGATGGAGTCATAGGGAGGGGCAGTGGGGTCATTGTCAGCCTCCTGTATCCTGGTGTTGATGAAATCATCTACGTCCACGCTGTTGGGCGCGGGCCGCAGCCCCGGCCTGGGCAGGTACTGGTACTCAGGCTTGATGTCCTTGCGGGGGATGAAGCCGTTGATGCCGTCGGGGTTCTGCAGCGTGGCGATGTCAAACGCCTCCGTGTCCTCCTCGCCTCCACCCTCGTCATCGTACGTGATGATGTTTTCCCGCACGTCTTCCTCCTCAAACACGATCAGGGGTTCTTTCTTCTGCCTCTTCAGGGTTACAAACAGCACCACAATGACTGGGGAAAACAAAACATGGGTTAGACTGCACTGTGGAACAGCAGCTCCTTTGTAAGTAATTATGCATTCCCGAGCCCTCAGCTTTTCTGCTGGATTGTTGCAAACTTCTGCATTTTTAGTGCTCCTTGCTAGGTAGAAGCAGTAATGTTTGTACACAGAACTGAACACACTGATCTGAGGCTTTCTGTCTGGGCTGCATGCCACTGCTCTTACTAATTGCTCATTACTGCAACACTAATTCAAGGGAAATGTTTGTAGGGCCCCCAGTGCTGCAGAACACTGTTACACGGCCTTTGAGCTGCCCAAGCACATGAATATCTGCAACAAAACAAAGATGAATCTTTATCCTCTCCCGTATGTCCAAAGCTTAACTCTAATTCCATTAAAGCGGCATTTCCATTAAAATGGAATTTTTTTAAGCAACACCTCCAAAGATGTATTTGGTTTTGCGTTCTCACTTCAAATTTCTATAAAATAAAGTATATGAGAAAATAAACACTATAAAATACGACAGTGAAATTAGAACATATTGGATTTTTTTTTTTTTCAAATCATCAGGAAACACTTTGCAGCACTTTCTTAAAAGCAGGTCTTCTAAGCTACTCATCTGTCTTCAACACAAGATGGGTTTGAGGGAAATAGCTGGCAGGGGCCATTAATCCTGGCTGACCTCAATAAGGAACTTGTCAACCCAGGAAGATCACAAAACGTGGAACTGTATGTCCTGACCATTAAGTAGTGTCCCTGATTAACTGGCATTAGGCCACAGGAGGACATTCTCCAAGCACATCTACACAAATTCACTGGTGTTTGCTATTGAAGATATCACAGAAACCCAGAATGGTTTAGGATGGAAGAGACCATAAAGCTCACTTCATTCCACCCCTGCCATGGCAGGGACACCTTCCACTGTCCCAGGCTGCTCCCAGCCCCAGTGTCCAACCTGGCCTTGGGCACTGCCAGGGATCCAGGGGCAGCCACAGCTGCTCTGGGCACCCTGTGCCAGGGCCTGCCCACCCTCACAGGGAACAATTCCTGCCCAAGATCCCATCTAACCCTGCCCTCTGGCACTGGCAGCCATTCCCTGTGTCCTGTCCCTCCAGCCCTTGGCAATTGTCTCTCTCCCTCTTTCCTGCAGCTCCCTCAGGCCCTGCAAGGCCACACTGAGGTCACCCCAAAGCCTCTCACAGCCAGGCAGATCAGTACTCCCTATAAAAATAAAAGCTAAAAAACTAAGATTCATTTCTCCATCTTGGAGCTGAGGGCAGGATTACATCTTTAACATAAGTCCAGACAAGCAGCAAGGAAAGGACATTTTTTTACCTAAGAGGATGACGATGCAGGCCAGGATGGCGATGAGGGCGCCGGTGCTGAGGCCCGCGTTGAGGACGTAGGCCTCGGCATTGCAGGAGAGCAGGGAGCCGCCGCTGTCGCAGCCGCACACGCGGATGGTCAGCGTGTTGGTGCTGCTCAGCGGGGGCACGCCGCCGTCGCTGATCACGATGGGGAGGAGGTACAAATCCTGCTTCTGGCGGCTGAACCCTTCCCGTCTGACCAGCACGCTCGCTGTGTTATCTGGGTGAAGATGAGAGAGAATCGTTGTTAGTTCTTCCACTGAGTCGTGCTCTTAGCCGCTATTGAAAAGGGAATTATCTTTCTGCAATGGCTCTCAATTTTCAGGGGTTTTAGCATTATTTCTATAATAAACCAGTAGAAAGTGTCACCTTTCTAATGACCCAAGAGCAATTACAGGATTGTATTTAATTCATATGGCACTACACTCAGTTTAAATTCTTTAATTAACACAAGCAACACAGATAATCTCTGTCTGATAGCACCTTTTAGTACCTGTAACTTTCTGAGAAAGTCAGAATATTTTTTCAACTACCCAAATGGCTGGACCTTCTTATTGCTGTCTGAGCTGGTTTTAGTGTCTCTCCAGAATTAAAGCTTTTAATGGAGGGGTAAAACCCATATCTCCCTTGTGTGTTCTTGAAGTCACATCTAAAACACGGTGGACAGAGATCAGTCCCCAAATGTGCTCTGATAATGAGAGTCCCACCAAACAAAAGCCAATATTTGCTATTTGAACCTTACTGTTTCAGTAAGAAATGCTGAAGGTAACAGTGTTTTATCAGTGTGGTTTTCACCCAAACTTCCAAAGCCAGAATTCAGAGAGCTTGATCATACATGCACAGTATGTCTGGGCACATTTTGAATTACATGGATGTGAGGAAGAGTTAAATCACAGAATCAAAAATACCCTGAGTTGGAAGGGACCCACAGGGATCCATGAGTCCAACTCCTGGCAGTATTTCTGTAACTCTATTCCCATTGTCTCATAAGAGATGACCTGCCATAGTGCAGGGGACAGAAAATGAGCTGCTATCTCAGCATAGGACTTTTTGGATGGTTCTGCACACTTCCTCTAGCTAAAGCCTTGGAAACGAGACGATGTGAGATGCCACTGTCCCCTTACTAGGCTGAGGCAGCCTGTGCTTCCCCCTCTCAGGGGAACGCCAAGAAGGCTCTCTTGTTGTGTCTCTCCTCTCTCTCTCAGCTCAGCCTGAACCAAAGTTTGTAACAGTTGTAAACATCCCAAAGTAAAGAGAAGCAATCATATCCGTGGTTTTCACACCTTCAAAAGCCAGTCTATATTGAAGATTTATTCCACACAACCTTTCCTGGCTTGCCATGTTCTTTATTTTTCACTATATAACAGAAAAGGGGAAAAAAGAGCAGTTTTTTTATCTGCTGAGGGAAGGCTGTTCACCTCTGAAGGTACCCTTTTTACTGCTGCCTCAGGCTTCTGCAGATTAATCGTTTTCCTGTTGAAGAGTCAGCATAAATCCCAGAATTTAATAATGCAAACCATAAAACCTCTCCTAATGATCTAATCACTGTTATTTCCATGGAAGTCTGTGAATAAAATATACCCAAAGAGAAGCGTCCTTGCCTTGCATTAACCACCCTGGTAGGCAGTGTCCCTGATGTAGGACAAGATCTGAAAATGCCCCCAAATTTGGTGAATCTATGGAATGAGAAGGATGTTTGCACTGCTTGACTCTCCCAGGAACTTCACCAGAAAGGATGAATTTTTTAGGTAGGAACTGTTTGTTACACGTTAAATGAGTCCATCCCCCATATCTACCCCTGTCCTGCCAGCCCACACCCCTGAGTGGTCACCTGGGCATGACACAACTATTGCTTTTTGGTGTTAAGTCACAAAAACAATAACTGGGTAGAAAACAACTTGTTAACTTCTCCTTTGCACAATGTCACATTTGCTAAGGACGGAGATGCTGATAAAGATCTGATTCTTTATTACTTGTGGCTCTTGGAGGTGCCCTTTGTCTCTCTCAGAGTTCTTCTA
The DNA here is from genome assembly GCA_013398615.1 of Brachypodius melanocephalos. Taxonomy (NCBI): domain Eukaryota; kingdom Metazoa; phylum Chordata; class Aves; order Passeriformes; family Pycnonotidae; genus Brachypodius; species Brachypodius melanocephalos. The sequence continues at coordinate 1,271,134 of VZSR01001295.1, read as the reverse complement.
ATCTCCTGAATGTTTACATGCACCATCTAAACTTTGAGGCACAATTTTTACAGGACCTTGGTGGTATCAACGTCTGTGTGACAGGAGCCTTATTTTAAGACTTTAAATTAATGGGCTCATAACAATTTGGTACAAACAGGAACACAACATCTAATATCTATTAACCTATCAGCTAACTTGAACTAATATATTGATCCAGAATTAAACTATTCCACAGAGTCCTCTAAAATGCAATTAATAATTCATTTCCTCAATGGGAGAACCAAGATCTGTTCCATTAGATGAAAAATCACAACAGGGCAGATTATTCTTGTGGCAAAAAACTATGAACATTAGCAGGGAGCTGAACTACTACAGCTGCCTTGAGGCCGCAAATGCACTGTGTAAGGAATGACAATACCATACATTAGTATATTTAGTCTTTGGCTACGCATTTTTTATCATAGATTTTATTTTTATTGCCTTTTGTCAGCTGAAATGGTATTCCTAATTAGAAATAAGAAAAGGATGGCAAATTATTCAGCTGTTATACAGACTGGCCTGGTCCACTGCAGTCATTTGCACTAAACAAAGCTGATTTTGATCCAATGGCTGATTTATCTGTTTCAATGGGAAATGATTTTTAGTTTAACATAAATTTTTTAAATGAAAAATGCAATCAAAATGTCTAGCTAAAGTTTAAAAAGGACTACAATACATCAAGCCTAAAAGGTCATTTTTTAATCTTTTCTTTTTACTGTTTATGTTCACTTCTCACATTTAGAAGAAACATAATATCCATAAGAGGAAAAAAACCCCTTTCTTACCTAGATAAAAGATAACATATAATCCTAGCTAATATTCTCATCCTTGCTTTTTTATTATTTTCAACGCCCAGGAGTAGAACTGTAATCCTGGTAAAATGGCATTTTTTAAGCCAACCGAAGTTAAATGTCAATACCAGCTTAAAACTATTACTTAACACATATGGGAACGGCTTGACTGTCAGTCCTAATGAACACAACTGGGGGTTAACACAAGAAGGAAAAAACCAGTAATCTCAAGGGCATTCCCAAAATTTCACATTTTCCCAGCTATTATTGCGTTGGCTATCCAGTATCCAAAGATGTTGCAAATGAAGATTCCCTGTGCTCTCCATGAAATCTTCACAATTAGACGCTAAAATTGCATTATTTCTTGGTGATCCTTATACTGCTCTCTCTGGCTTTTGACTTTTGTCTTTTTCTCTGGTGATTTTATTGATGATTTCCAATATTTCCTGTGTGCATAGGCAAATGTAGCTTAGCTTTGGGGGGCTTGTTAACACACAGATTGTGTAAGGATGATTCTAGATTACAGGAGCTGACTGCAGTGTGAACTTTATCACCTACATCACGTGTGAGTGCTTATTCAGCCAGAAAATGGGACAATTTCAGGGGTCCAGCTGTCTAAAATCCTCACCTTACCACGAGTGGCAGTCGCTGTGGATAATCCATGGCAAAACCTTGTGACCTGATAGCTTGTGTGTTTCAAAATTTTCTTGTTGAAAAAGAGTGAAGCACGTGTTTGAGTTTAAAAAGCAGACTTTAGTCACTGATTTTGGGGGCTTGCAAGTTTAATTTCAGGCTCTGTAAAACTCTACCTTGTGAATTTGGGACTGCAGACTTTTCTGTAATGCCAGGCTGAGGGAGCCCAAGGAAAGGGCATCTCAGCACAGGACCTAGCAGGGCTAAAAGTAGGAAATCCGTTTACTCAAAATCTGCCTCTCTGCTGTGAAGTGCCACGAGCCTCTGCTGCTCTTTTGAAGACCTGACTTCAGTGGGAGCAGAATTGAGCAGAGCCTGGGCAGACAGTGGTGTTTATTTATGAGCTATAATATAAGGAAACAGTGCAAAAGTAATTCTGTGTTTTATCCCAGCGTGGGCTAAGTCATTATCTCATGTTTTCTATGGGAGATGTGCTCAGCTGAAGACTTGGTAACACAGTGGGCTATTAGTAGGATGTAGAACGTGATTATGCTTTTTTTGGATTACTGCAATATGTGATTACTTTCAGGAGCTGATAAAAAGAAACTCTATTAAATGATAATTATGGGACTGTATTCACTTTAAAGTTCTGTAATAGGCCAAAACACTGGAGTTTTCATTAACTGTTCTCCACAGTTAATAAAGCCATTTTTCTCTGAAAGTAGCAATTCCCTCTGAAAGCTGTGGCATGGCTTATAGAATACCCAGACTTAAAACTCTAAAAAACAACTTTCAATGACCATGGACATTATTTGACTTGCAAATGGTATCACACTCTCCCTAAGAATTTTTTTATATGAGAGTACACAGAATTTTTTAACTTTTTAACTTTGCTCTATTATAACTTACTTAAAAAAGCCCCACAAGAAATGCATAAATTAACAACATCATTGCACTGAGGATTGAACTAAATGAGGGGAAAAAAAAAGGATAGAAATGGATGAATTTCCTCAGACTATTCATTTCCCAAGAGGAAAATTATATGGGAAGATATATTTCTTCTTGAAATAACCTTTTGCAGTGTTGTCAGGTAGAAACATTACATTCAACTGACATCATAATTTAAACTACAACACATTTTTATCCAGATTAATTTTGTCAGTAGCGAATTTGTTGCATATGGAAATGAAGGATGAGTGGGATTGGCTGGAGTCAGGAACCATAATATGACTCAGAGTATCTCCACTCTGACCTATGCTTCTTCTGCTAGATTATAAAATCTAATCTATTTTCAGTTTGATGTGGTGACCATAAAATGTATTTTACAGCGAAACTTGGCCTCCAGGTCTCGAGCAAAGAATACATGCTTATTTACTCCTCTCTAAAAATACACCCATGAATTTTTCAAAACTTGTGCTTTAAAGAGAATAAATATATGCCCTGCACTGGCTCCTTCATGAATTACTTATGTATGTACAAGTGTCAAGCACTAGGCAACAGCATTACTTTGATCAGTCAGGAATAACAGAGACTTTGTTTGGGAACTCTGATGATAATTACCCTCACTTCAGATGTGGAGAGAGATATAAAGTGTGCCTCAACAGAACAGTTTTTACTGAAATCATGTATCTGGATTGTGTTGCCTTTTGTACTTCCGGTACTCTTGGATTCATTATTTAAACCAGTTCAACTGAGTTTTACTTTTCAGAAAACAGTCAAGTTTCCTTCAAACATTAAAGTTTGCTAATCAAAACCAATTCCTTAGAAGCTGAAACAGTTTTTGCCCTGTGAAGGGAAATAAAAAAATAAGATTGAATCAGAGTATAATGAAATAAATTGAGTAAATATGTATAATGGCCAAACCTGTCTCTTTTTTTTCAGTTTACCCACCTCCTCTGGCTCTCTCAGCCTCTAGCAAGTTCAGGTCACTGATGCTGTTATGTTGTGATCAATTGAATTTTGACACTCACCCAGGCCTGAGGTTTTTTGCTTATAAATTTCTTACATCTCGCCATCAATCTGAATGCAAAGTTCTACTTTATTTCATGAATACCAGATTGGCAAATGGATCAGGATATTCAGATCCTGAGACAGCCAACACAGTTATGTTCCACAGCACAAATCCCTGTTTCATTTCCTGCACCAGGCGGTGATTTGATCCCATTGGGAATCTAGCCCACATTTCTTGTGATCCATGATTTACAAAAGCTGGCAGGCACAGTGGTGAACAAATACAAGCAGCCTAATAATTTATGCTGTCTCAGCTAATTTTAGGTTTCTCTAAATCAAGAAGATCTGCCAATTTCATTTACTGAGTGTTTGGCAGTGGTTTTATCCTCTTCTTGGGAGATAAAATGGCAGTGGATTCTTCCTGTCGGGTATTATCATGTAATTTAAAAGATGCATTCAAGAAAATTCAAGTGAGTTAACACACATCCCACTTTCCCAAGAACATCCTTGCATCTCAGCTGTATGTTTTTGCCTTCCTCCCCAAAATACTGGAGAAAGACATTCTGCCAAAGTTAATGACAATGCTGTTGCATGACATTACATTGGCCATTAGTTCTACTTTGTAATTTTTTCAGATTCTGGTAGAGTGGGAATCTTCACACAAACCTCTGTTGTCTCTGAGTGTAAAATTTGGATTATGAATTATTTCAGGTGGTAAACTGAAGATAAATCTTGGTCCATTGGCCGAGTCATCCTTGTCATCAGCACTAATTGTAATAAATTGCTGTAAAAGAAAAGCACTCTGTAAACAAACAGCTCCTTCTCTGGGTACATCACATACAGGCAGCATTCTGAGACAGCCCTTGAATAAGAATTGTAAAATAGCAGAACCCCCCTCAAACACAAATATATGCAATTACAAACACACAGCCTACTCCAAACTGCAGCAGGAAATCTTTAATTACTATTGCATTAACCACAGAGTTACAGCTGTAAAAACACCTTCAGAGGAAGGTGGTGAGAACAAGGAAGGTGGTGCAAACGGGAGGGGGTGGGTGCAGGAGGGGTATGCACAGGAGGGGTGGGCACAGGAGGGGTGGGCACAGGAGGGGTGGGCACAGGAGAGGTGGGCACAGGAGAGGCCATACCTGGTTGCTTCGGGCATTCTCACACACGAAGGCTTCGTAGGCTGCCGCAAACTTGGGAGCATTGTCATTGACGTCAACAACCTTGATTGCAATGGGAACTTTGGCTTCCTGGTGCTGTTTGTCTGTGGGAGAGGCAACACTGAGATGAGAAAGAAGTAGGAAAACCCTTCAAAACAAACAAATTCCCAGCTGCATCCACGGAAAGATCAAATATGCTGAGGTATTTCTACTGAGATTTCTTGCAGTTTATCAAACTGAGACAATTGGAGGATTACAGGATTCGTATCACTGATTCTAAAACACCTCAGTGAAATACTCACGGACTTCAACTGCAAAGACAGAGATATTATGCCAAGCCATTTCTTCCCTATCCAAAGCCTTTATTGTCTTGATATTGCCATCTTCTGCATTAATAACAAAGTATCTTTCAAGGTCGGTGTGTCGATCAATTGAATATCTAAAGAAGATTGAAAGTCAGTAATTAGAGAAAAGAAGGACTGAGGAGTTTCATGCATCCAGATTTGTTCTATATAATTATTATTTCTAAATATCTGTAAGTAGTACACCTATTGTTGCCTTCAATATCTTTGTCAAAAGGACGATATGTATTCTTTTAGAAGGAGAATCACCTGGTTGGTTTCTACATTTAGAAAAACAGTACATCAGAATGTTTGTAATAAGTGAAAATTACTGGTCTTTGAAGTCTCTATATCAAAGCCCTAATGCACTCTTTATTTTCTTCTCTTATAAAACATGATAAAAATATCTACTGAGATATTTTTTCTCTTCTGTTTCATATTAATTATGGTGATCTTTTAAGTCTTCCAATCTTTGGTTTACTCTGAATATTAATTGATCATACCAATTTATGAAATATTATCCACTCTCTGCACATTTGTACAGCTTTATGCAGCTCTGACTTTTATAACTTCATGTTTGAATTCTTTGAAATGTTAAGGGTACCCACAAAAGAGGTATTCATAACTTAAGCTACAGTGAAAACATGACAAATAAAATTAAACTAATAGAAGGTTATTATAATATAGGAATTCTTCACTATGAGGATGGTGAGGCCCTGTCACAGGGTGTCCAGAGAAGCTGTGGCTGCCCCTGGAAATCTCCAAGGCCAGGTTGGATGGGGCTTGGAGCAGCCTGGGATAGTGGAAGGTGCCCCTGCCCATGGCAGGGAGTGGGAATGGATGAACCTTAGGGTCCTTCCAGCCCAAACCATTCCATGATTCTGTGATTCCAAGAAGATGCAACGTAACTACAGAAAGTAGGGGTCTGTATGGACTTGTCTTTAACAATTAACAATTAGCCAGCCCAATCCCTAATCTACATCTTGGACTTTGATATTTTGAAAAAAATCCATGCTGTGAAAAAAGCACAAGATATTTGTGGAAAATTTAATTTAGAATAGAGTCTATCAAAATGTCCTTAAGTATATTTTAATTAGACATAGTTATAGTATGATACAGGCTTTGAGAAACTGGCAGTTTATAGAACAAAGGCACAAAACCAATGCTGGATGGTTAAAGTTTCGATATTCTGGATGTCTGTAGATCTGTCACACTGTCTTCAGAACTTGCCTAACAATTCAAAAAGCTAATGCTCAGAAGGAAACAGGAAATGCAGCAAACCTTATAGCACTGTTGGCAGCATCCGGGTCTTTGGCATGTACTTTCCCCACCACAGTACCAGATGCTGCGTTTTCCTGTACTTCAAAAATGTAACTTGGCTTCAAAAACACCGGGGGCTCATCAGCATCTTCCACCGCTATTTTCACTGTCACCGTGTCCTTGAAGGGCCCATTGCTAATGAACTTGGGGTCAATGTGGACATTGGCTGCCTCCACCTTCAGGCTGTAGGACTTTTTGGTTTCGTAATCTAAGGTCTGTGAGAAACAAGAAGACAGTGCATTCCAGAGTCAGAGAAACCAGGCTGTAAGAGCAGCAGGCAGCACCCTAGTGCTCAATGACATCAAACAAATGTGAGCATCTGTCAACAAGCTTGGACTGAAATGTGTGTATTTAAAAACATAAAGACTCAAATGGAAGGAGCTACATTCTATGTATGGAGCAGCATAGGAAGGCACTCGAAATATCACCACAGTCCTGGTCTTGCTCTTTGCTTGCTGTACCACTGAGGAAATTCCCATCTGTACTGGGAAAATTAACCTTGTCTCCATGCAGCCTTCCAGGCAGCGCAAAAGTGCAAAGGATGGGAAAGGGGTTCCCACAAGAGGTCTGGTTTTATCCAGGCTGGCAGGCATTCTATGTGGTTGTGGTCTGAAATGTTCCTGGTGCACCACGAGGTAGCACACAGATAAGTTAAATTATTTAGGTAGTGGGGAAAATATGAAGATGGTTTGCAGTGCTTTCATTCCTGCAGTTCTCTTCAGCCACAGAACTCATAACACTTTCCAAAGGGGAGGTGGAATAATGTCCCATGGGAAAATCCCTTTTGGGAATCTGATAAAGCCACAGCACCTCTGAACCTGCATTGGCATGAAGTGGCTCCAGGGTTGCACCTCAAAATGATCACACAGGTGCCAACCACAATTCACAAAGTATGTCAACACCAGAGACTGAGTGGAGTGACAGCTCACCCATGTTTCAAAACACACAAAAATCCACTCCCACCTCTAGAACAGAGACCGAAATTGAAGCAGGACAGTTTTGAGCAGAGAAGACCTCTGGATCCCTTCCTGAGGGACTGCCCCAAAGGACAGGGCAGGACTGACAAGAAGTTGGCCAGGCCTTCTCCTTTGAATTCTGATTTCTCCAAGAGAGATAAATAGCTCTAAAGATACATAGGGAAAAATGATAATGCTTGCATAATAATAAGATTTATGTTCTGCAATTTGCAATTTTAAATTAATTTGATAATGCTTTCAAAGCTCCTGCTGATGGGCTGTGTGTGAAATCCCCTCTGCTGCTTTTCCCATAGCCTGTGACTCCTTCAGAACACTATTGTGGACAATGCACAGCTGAAGAATTCAAACTATAGGGCATGAGGCTTTTCAGACTGAACATAAAGCAACAGTGAATGTCTGCTACTTATCAGCACTAGGCAAAACTTCATTAACAATGAAGCTGATGGCATCGTATTTTACCGTGACTTTTTATTATGAATTCATTTAGTTTGTGCAATTAATCCACTGTACAGTATTTATGTAACTCTTCTTGGTTATTTTCTTCCATTCCAATTCAGCTAATGGGGAAATGGAATATTAAGAGTTAATCACACCTTGAGAAATGAATTAAGTGAAATTTGCATTTACTAATATTTTAGCTTAGGTGATAATCCATTACTACCAAATATTCTGTCAACAACAAAGAACACTACATAGCAGTAGGCATCACTCACCTTCTTGAGCTTCACAACCCCTTCCTGAGTCTCATAATCTGTGGTGATTTCAAACATGTCCATGCCATCTCCATCGATGATGCTGTAAGCCACCAAGCCATTCTCCCCAATGTCAGGATCTTTGGCCTTCACTCTCCCCACTTCCTCTCCTGGGACAGCCGCTTCCGACACCGACATCTGGTACACACCTGGAGCAGGGAGAACAGGGAGAACGGGCCTGAGTGAGCAGGCTGCTCCACACTTGTGTGTTTACTCTTTGAACTTGGGAGTTCCAAACAAGCACCATGATTTTTGGTGTTTTCAACCCCCCTGAAGGAACGTTGTGTTCTGTTCTGTTATAAAGAGCTCTGAGCAGCAAGTCAGCTGTGAAACCTTAACCCACGTGGATAATGTATAGAACGTGACTCCCTCCCTGTTACCCTTCTGCTCAGGGAGGGGCTGAAAAGGACAACCAATCACCCAGAATGCAGAAATCATTGTGGCATCAAGGTTACCATTGATAGCAGGGATGTTATTACAAAAATGAGAGGAAAACTCTCTCACACATGGCTTGTGGTAAAACCTTCACCTCTGTTTCTCATTTCTGCCCATTCATTCAAGAGCCATAAATTATATACAGTGAATTGGATAAATCCTGTCTGCTGTGCTGGCTAAAGTATAAATCTGCTGCTTTCTATGGCTTGAATTTGCAGTGTGAATGTAGAACAACAATGATTATTAAAATTTCACACCACAGAGATATATGTATGTACACAGTATGTACCAATCTGTATGACATTTCACGACAAACAAAAAAATGGCTTTCCCACGGCAAGCTCCAGTAGGAAAATCATCCCCAAACATCCCACAGGTGTTTCCCTGGGTATTCAAGGACACCAGAGGAGAGCAACACTGTTCCTGGATAAATCGATCTCCAACAGTTGTCTTTTAGGCAGTACTGATTCCAGAACTTTCCCCTTCCAAAGTTCAGATAACATAACCTGATCCTAAATATATAAATGTATGTCAGAATTTTCTGTCATATCATCAGCAGTAATAAATTGGGGAGGAAAAAAAAAGAGATGATAAAATAAAATAATGTAATTTATTCCCCTTTGTAATTGCTCTTTTTTGCTCCATGGGCACCCTAGGAAACATTAGGAGATGTACACCAGGCAGAGACTTGGCTCATTACCCATAAAAACAATTGCCACATGTCATTGAAATAAGTCGTTAACTCCAGTCACAAAGAACCCAAAATTTAAGCACATAACTCATTAACAGCTTGAGCAATGAACATTAAAAACAAAAACAAAACAAAACAACAACAAAAAATGAAAATAAGAATAAAACGATCAATCATTTGGCTGTTTATACAGACAGCTAAACCCTGGTTTTGGGTTACAAAGCATTCCCAATTCATATTTAACCTGGGAGTGAATGATTAAGTAGAGGAACTGCTTTTGGGCATTTTTGATAATTTAAAATGTTCTTGCAAAACACTCAGTAAATGGGCTTGAATTCATAGAGCAAAATCCATCATTTGACAGAGTTTACTAAACATTGTATTCTGGTGTCCCAGGTTATCATCTGGAATGAAAAGCCTTGTTTGTAAGGTACATAAAACCTGATGTTTTGGGATGTAATCCTTTTTGAAGGGTAGATAGTGCTGACACAGATTTTTATATTCAGCTCTTTCATGAGGGGCCAGGGAGCTGCAGCACTGGAAGAAGAGCTGTTAGAGCTGCTAGAGGGATGGCCATGGCCAGGACCTGTCAGGGTCAGAAGTGCTGCTCAGAGGAGAAACACAATGGGCTGAGAGGGTGTCTGCACGGCACTCAAAAAACCCCAAACCCACACAGAGATAGTATGCAGAACAGATGTGTGAGCCCATTATTGTACTTCCACCCAGCTGTGAAGGCTCACTCTGGTAATGTCAGCCGTGATTAATTTTATATGTGAAAAGTAAATTGCTCAGGTATAAAAAATTTGCTGTATTTGACCTCCATTGATACACTTCAACAATTTAAAAATGTAATTGTGCTAAATTTAGTTTGCTTTGCCATGGTAAATACCAGTCTTGAAGAATATCTGTACATGTCTGTCTGCTCATATAAGCTATACAGCATGGCCCAGTAGCTTCAAAAAGGAAGTGGGAGGGTCAGGAATCTTTGCAATTTAATCCTGGCCCTAAAAATGTTTCACTTTGCTACACGAAGCAAATAATCCAGACATTAACGTTTCATATGTTATCAGCAAAAAAATAAGCAGTTAATACTTCTTCATTCACGTGTGCTGCAATAATCCATCAGTTATTGCCTCCACAAGACTTGGGTGTGACTGATACTTCATAAACATGGGTCCTGGTAGGAGATGTGAGAAGGATTTGTTGGTACTCACTCTGTGGGAACTTTGGTGGGTTGTCATTGACATCTGTAAGCGTAATTGTCACTTTGGTTGTCCCTGAGAGGCCCCCCATGTGTCCTCCCATGTCCTTGGCCTGTATCACCACGTGGTACTCCTCCTTGGCTTCTCTGTCCATGTTGGGAAGGGCAGTTCGGATGATTCCTGCAGGCACAAAGGAAGGTGGCACGCACAGACTCAATGAAAACCTGGCTGGTATGCTTGAAGTGCATTAAACACAGCAATATTTGCAGTGGTGGTGGAGGTTCTGCTTTCCCTGTGCATTGCTGAGAGGAAAGCAGCCCTGATATCCCACACAGAGGATGGGCCTGGAGAATTAGAGCTGTGCACAGAAACAGCCTTTCAATCATCACAGCATACAGAACACAGAGAAATAGCAGCAACTTTCTGGTGTCGAAACTCCAGCAAATGCCAGGAGACCAACCTGCAACAAATGCCAGGAGACCAGCCAAAGCAAGAAGCTTTGCTCAGACACATCAGCAGCTCCACCCAGTCAGTACATTCAGTTCACTTTGATGCACTCTGGTCATGAGCTGCTGCTCAAAGTAGCTCTTTAATAATACCTGTTTGAGCCTCCACCGAGAAGTAGGGCTGACCTTCAAGGATACTGTAAACCAATTTGGCACTGTTGCCATAGGTAGGGTCATCAGCATCTGAAGCTGTTACCTGAATAACTGATGTACCTGAAAATGGAGAACAAACACAGGAAGGAGAGTCAGAGGCAGACATGTCTGGAAGGACCATGCAGAGATGCTTTCAGTCACACAGCAGAGCTATTTCTAAAATTTTTTATTTCCACATTTGGTAAACGAAAATCAAAATAACTTGACAATTTCTAGATGACAAAATATACTTGAACTATCCAAAAAGATCTGTCACCAGCTGTGATGTGGATTAATGTTCTAACCAGTGAAGATATAAAAGTCAGCAGTCGCTCTGCACCATTATGGTTTTTCCCCACAGTAGTTTAAGCCTTATATTGCTTTTATCATTAGACAGCCAAACAATAGAGTTTTCCCTTACATTTTTCTCAGTAAGTTTCAGACAAATCATTCCTATAGAAATCTCTGAGACAGACACAAGCTCAAACAGGAGATGAAAATGGAATAGATGGTGAGGCAGTAACTTCACAGCTTTATTACACAGCTCTGCCAAAGGCATGATCTTCATGTTTACCCTAGAGGATTCACACTCCATAAATTCCAGGGGACTTCTCTGCTCCTTTCTAGCAGGAAAAATAGTTCTATTCTAGGAACGTCTCCCAGTTAAGAGCTATGCAGGGTTTGATTTGGACAGCAGATTAAATACATCAAGTGAATCACTGGCTGAACACGAAGTAAATTTTACTTCCCCAAACCCTTTACAATAGGAATGAAATAAAGCCAAGATCTCCTGACAGTGCAGTACCTTCCACAAGGGCAGTGCCTTTCTGAGTACTCACCTACATTTGATCTCTCGGGCACATTGGCATGGTAGTTTTCATGGAGGAACTCAGGCGGGTTGTCATTTATGTCTTGAACTTTGACAATGAATTCAGAAGGGGGTTCCAAAGGTCTGTTTGTGTTCCTGTCCACAGCCTGAGCTGTCAGGGTGTACTGAGCTCTCTCCTCCCGATCCAGTGTCTTGGTTGCATGGATGTTCCCTGATTTGTCATCAATAACAAAAATAATTCCTGCTCCTTCACCTGAGAGAATGTATTTAATGTTTCCATCTCCAGAATCAATATCTGAATGAAGCTACAAAAGGAGAAACAGACACACCTTAACAAGGGGGGATAAATTTCCTGGATGTGCTTATGAAACAAAGAAGTTCAGGAAATTGCTATCATTTCACAGTTTTCAACAACTGTGGCTTCCACCAGGCAATAATCCACACTCAGAGACATACTGTGACCACATGTACCCTGCATCCAGGGCAGTGCCAGCCCAGACATGTCTCCTGCCACATGCAGGGCGCTGTTAAACCAAACATTTTGGATTTAAGGAAGAGAATACATGGGAAGATACCTATAGCAGGTTCTTCATTCGCATGAAGTTGGTAGGAGGAGTAATTTTTACAAAGATTTTGTACACCTCAATGAATCATGTTCTACTGAGTTGCATGTAAAAAGCTGTTAAATGACAAATGGGATGAGTTAAGTGATAAATGAGTAAGCCCAGCTGTGCCCAGGTGTGCAAGAAGGCCAAGGGCACCTTGGCTTGTAGCAAGTGGCCAGCAGGAACAGGGCAGTGACTGTCCCCTGTACTGGGGCTCTGCTGAGGCCACATCTCGAGGGCTGTGTCCAGTTCTGGATCCCCCCATCCAGGAAGGACCTGGAGGGGCTGG
>VZSR01001295.1:1238219-1254595 GCA_013398615.1 Brachypodius melanocephalos | reverse complement strand
AATCCCATTCCCCTGCTGCCCACACTGGGGCTCAGCCCAAGGTAGGGGGGTTCTGGCTGGGCTGGGTCCACTTGGGCTAAAAACAAGTCCTTAAGGCTGTTTGTAGCAATTGCATCTGGTTTGGGTTATAAACGCAAAGGGGTCTGTGTGAGCAGCAGTTCCAAGCTGGCTCTTTAGGAAGTGACCCCCAGGTAAGACAGGATGCCAGGAAAGCTGGAGCTGCAGTAAGGTGTCCCTGGCCTCCTCATGCCCCTTCTCCTCTCCTGGAGTTCATGCTCTGCTCACTCACATTGTGTTCACTCCAGCACTAAAACCTCTGACTCTTATCCTCAGAAAACCTAAAATAGCATAAATCAACAGGCTTCCACTGAAGGCTGTGAAATTATTTAAATTCAAACCAGCTACAGTCTGGATTTGCATGAACTACTTGTATTCTAAAAGACAAGGTGCACAAAATACTCTTAAGTTAAAGCTAAAATAAACTTAATTAAAAAATGAAGCAGTAGCATTAGCAAAAAAAACCCAACCCAAATCTCTTTTTTCCCCTTCCTTTCTTTTCCAAACAATCTACTTAAAACATTTCAAACATTTCAATACTAACTCAGCTGCTGAAAGCCTACAGTTTCCATCTACTTCAAGCAGAAAACATGGAAAAACAGCTAAACAATTTAAAAAGAAACTTCTTTTTCTCTTGGGGAAAAATACCTTGTCATCTTGAGTGTTTGGAATACAGATGTGAGGATGGCAATTGTTGAAGCTGCTGGGCTGCTGCTCCCATGAGCATCTGGAAATTCTGTGTGCAGGACTTGCATTCAAACACTGCCCAGATTTGTCAGACTGATTTGCCATGAATAGTTGTAGCCTTTTTTAAAAAAGTCAGAATCTTTGAGGCATTTGGGTATCTCTGCCATAGATTATAATCCTCAACTGCAGCAAAGCCAGTCTCAGTGGGCAGATGACCAAACTGAAGCACTGTGCTGCTTTTTTCTGGGGTAGAGTTAATCTTCCTCCTGGTAGCTGTTCCAGTGCCGTGTTTTGGATTTAGGAAGAGAATGATGCTGATAACACATCGAAGTTTGGGTTGGTGCTGAGCAGTTTTTACACTGAATAAAGGACTTTTCAGCTTTCAGCAGGCTGCAGGGGAGGCACTGAGGGCTGGGAGTGGACACAGCTGGGAAAACTGACCCAACCTGGCCAGAGGAATATTCCAGACCATTCCACTGTGCCCAGCACACAACCTGGGGGAACTGGCCAGGGGTCTCGCAGGAGCTGGCTGGGCAGAAGTCTGCTAGTGGTGAGCAACTGCAGTGTGCATCACTTGGTTTGTATATTCAAATTCCTCATTGTTGTTATCACAATTTTCTTCCTCTTCTGTCCTATTACAGTGTATTTCAGACCACGAGTTTGCTCACTTTTACTCCCTGAAATCTCTGCCCCATTCCTGGGGAGGAGCAGGGAGTGAGCAGTGCCTGTGTGGTGCTCAACTGCTGACTGGGGTTAATCCACCACAAACATCCTGGGGTTTTTTACATTATTGTTTAGAATTGTGCAACGTATCATTTTGAAATCCCAAATTTTCCTAACAAATCCGTAAGAAAAGCTTTCCCACTTCCCTGAGCATAGTGGATTCCAAGTTTCATAGAAACACAGAATATCCTGAGCTGGAAGGGACCCACAGGGATCATGGATCCAGCTCCTGTCCCTGCCCAGACCCCCCAACCATCCCCACTGTGCATCCCTGGTGTCCAAATGCTCCTGGAGCTCTGGCAGCCTCGGGGCCGTGCCCATTCCCTGGGAGCCTGGGCAGTGCCAGCACACTCTGGGGGAGCAGAATCTGTCCCTGCTCTGCAGCCTGAGCCTGCCCTGGGCCAGCTCCAACCACTCCCTGGGTGCTGGCACTGTCCCAGAGCAGAGCTCAGAGCTGCCCCTGGGGAGGAAGTCTCAGACTCCTCTGGCTGAACCAAGATGGATTTGTACTCAAAAGCGTGAAATCCATTTATATCTTTTAACTGTATACAAATGAATGTTGGCAATTTTGGTATTGAATAATAGTGTTATCAGGAGTAAAGGGTGAACAAGAGTTAATCAGCCACCACACAAGGTCTGACCTCATCAGCAAGGCACATGAACCCAGTGAAATCCCTGAATATCATTTGAGGCATGCAGGACAGAGAAATATGTTAAAAGTCTAGTCCACACTCTGAAAAACAACCTGCATGGGGAGGTGTATATTAAAATGTCTGCATGGAAATAAAGTATGTCCCTAAATAACTGTGAGAACAGGCCTGCTGGGCATTTCTAGCTGCACAGACAGCATGGCTGTGCTGTGTGCTTGTAGTTGTTAATGCAAACCTCACCAGTTTCAATTTTAACATCAGAAAAGTCTGTTCTTTGACTGTTAGCAAATAACATCCATTGACATTCCTAATGGAAATATGCTGTTCATTTAAGAATTCAATCAAGACCACATCTTAAAACCTGAAAAATAATATGTCCATGTACATGTAGAAACCATACTGCAAGCAGCCACTGTGCAAAGTCAGTGTGCTCCACACAGCTTCACACAGGTCTGAATGACTACTCCAAGGTATCAACAGCAAAAAATGAAGAGGCAGCAAAGATGATTTCAATGACAAGAGCAGTGGCGGAAGTCAAGTCTAGCCAACTTTAAATTCCTTTCATTATTTTTGTAGCAACAATAATCCCCAGCGTTCATGATGATTTCCTGTGTGCTATTAAATGACCATATGCCAAATTATAATAGACTAAACAATTTTTCCTGATTTGTCTAGGCCATAACTTCTGAATGATGCATTAAAATAGCAATTGTTCTCAGGAATACACTCGGCAGAAGGCAGCCAAGATCACAGTGTTGCAATATAATAATGGATGATTATGTTCTGAAATGTTTTGCAGAAGTATCAAGTAAATATAGGAGATTCCAGTCAAAATGAGATTTTAGCTGTAATTAGAATTAGCTGAAAAGATGAAGGATTTATTCTACCATAATTTTATCATGAGACAAGGAAATGAATAGCTTTTTAATGACAGAATAAATATTGGATCATATTAGTTCTGGAGTTGAGAGTGCCTTTGTTTTGGGCAGAGGGGTGGAGATGGGGCACAGCTGGAGGAGCCCTGGGAGGCAGGGAGGGACCTGAAGTGGCCAAGTGATGTCCCCAGCTGGGTGGGGACCTTTCCCCACGGGATCAGGCTCTGCTAAGCTCCCCAGAACCCAGACAGGTTCCTGCTTTAGGGATGGAGCTGTTCTGAGTAACCCCAGGGCTCCCACTGCACAGTTTAACCTCAGTTCTCAGCACAGAGTGTGTCCCTTCCCCGGACACTGCAAGTTCCCTGGGCTCATGGAAAATGAGCAGCTCCCATGGAAAGCAGGTGGGGAACAGAACTCCAGATCCCATAATCAGTCGAGTCCCACTGGTTAATCTTTAGGGCATATCACAAATGTAACTGCTTTGGGAGTTTTAAATAAAAACACAAGGTGAGTGATCTGGAAGAGTTCTGTGCACAAGGGTTTCATTCCTCCTGAGCATGGATGAGTGTGGGAGGAGTTCAGCCTGCCAAGGGTCTTTATCCTCCTGCAGATTGCTCCATGCAAACCCCTGATGCCTACCAATTTTCAAGAAATTTGGTGTACATTAATAAGAAAAGATTTTTGAAGGATACAAGTTCTTGTCGCAGAAACCTATTCAGCCCTAACCAGTCAGTCTCTCACATTTAACATTTAATTTCATTTTTTTCCTCTTTAACAAAGTGCTGTTCTCTTCCTTGACTCATTTCAAGGAAATTACATTAAAAAGTAAATTGATAGCCTGTTCCTTATTGTTTATGGAAGAAGAAAAAACACCAGGAATCAGTACCTTGCACATTTAAGTTAATTCTCTCAATTACTTTTTGATTTTAAACTGTTCTGCATTATCAGACCAATCTTTGAATAGTTTTTAGCTTGGACTTCATGACAAACTTGTGCAAAAGAGGGCCTGTCATTTTATTTACACAAAACAATAGTATGATATCAAGATCTGCTTTGCAGCACATCAGTTGCATTACGCATATGGCAAAGCCAGTTCTTCAAATAAACCCTTTAGTCCTGAAAATGGCTGAAATTTTAAATTCTAGCTGTGCTAAATTTGGGCAAGACTCAGATTATTACATTTTTCCACTGAAACTAGAAACCAGGCTGAATTTACCCTTAAGCAGAATTAAGGGAGGTGCAACAACAGTGTGTCAAAATTTGTAAGGCCTCCTTTGAAAAAACAGCTGAGCTGGGAGATGAGACAACATCACCTTTCAGCTGTACCCCAGCACTTTGGGACTTCCTGTGCATTTCCAGTCAGGAAATCATCCCACTTGGAGATGGAGTTTAGCTTCCTCAAATGAACCTCTTCTGCCAGGGCAGCACTGGGACACAGCACCAGCACAGTTCCCTCTCTCAGGGCCAGCACCATGAGCCTCACTCATCTCACGTGAAACAGGAGAATTAAAAACTGAAGGACTCCCTCTGCATCAAACTGACTCCATGCTTGTGAGCAACCCCAGAGTCTGGTCATGTGTCTTTGTGTTTACTGGGAATCAGGCACCAGGAGTGTGGAATTACAGGACAACTGATAGACAGAAGGTTCAGAGCAGACATCAGGAAAAAAGATTGTTCCCTGGGAGGGTGGGCAGGCCCTGGCACAGGGTGCCCAGAGCAGCTGTGGCTGCCCCTGGATCCCTGGCAGTGCCCAAGGCCAGGTTGGACATTGGGGCTTGGAGCAGCCTGGGACAGTGGAAGGTGTCCCTGCACAGGGTATGGGTGGCACTGGATGGGATTTAAGACCCCTTCCAGACCAAACCATCCTGGAATTTTTTAATAAAGGCCAGTGTGCACTGGTCTCACGTAAAACATTTTGTTTAGATGACAAGAGCTCCGAACTCTGTACATTCCTGCTGTATATGTAACTGGTAAATCTCATTTTCCCCTGTGTGTGATTCCAAAGCAGACTGGCAGCCAGTAACTCCCTGTGAGCCCCTCTGCAGCCTAGGGTCCCTCTTGCTGGAGCACATTCCAGGCCTCATTGGAGAAAACTGCAAACAACCCTCATCTGAATGCAAATTGATATAAAGTTTTCTGTGCTATTCACAAAGCATAATTAGTCTTATGAGACAAAAGTATTTAGTCCAGAAAAAGAAATTCTTCATACTTAAAGATACTTGGGGGAAAAAATTCTCTTAGTTATTGCACTGAATAATGAGAATCTCACACTCCCCCAGTTCATGTTCTGTGTTTTGCATGGGAGAACTTTACACTGCAATGTAAAGGATTAGAATTTGAGGCTGCAGTTCTGCAGAGATAAGTATATATATAATTTTATATATAATTTTATATATATTGAGCAAACAGCCAAAATTCTAGAGGTATCCTACCATAGAGGAATTCTAGGTCATGGTAAGATTTGTATGTACTAAATACAGAAGTGAAATCTTTACAGAGCTGGTGATTTTCATCTTGACGATAGAAGTTGCTTCAAAAATGCTAAGCAAGTTCTGTAGAATCCTATTCTGAGTTCTGTAGAATCCTATGAAAGGAAATCTTAATCCTTTGCATTTTTAAATTATGTTTTATAGCACTGTATTGGATTACTGAGATGTTTAAAGCCAATAATCCCCAGCTGCTCTAAAGAAGAGTTTTTGAAGTGTAGCCACATTTTCCTGTAGCAGCTTTGAGACTCAGTATTATGAAACCATAGACAACACCAGAAAATGATGGCTCTTTGAAAACAGAAGCTATTGTGCAGGGAAGAGGAAGAGAAATAACCCCCTGAAGAGTGTGATGTGCTGTCAGCATCCACCTCTGAATTCATCATAGAAGGAGGGCATTTTTCCCAAGCTTTGGTTTAATTTGTGCTTGTTGGGGAAGGGTGAGATTGCTGCTTGCTGTACCTCATATAAAATAGGGGAAAGCAGGAAGACAACTTAGTACATTATGGAGTGAATGACACAGAAATAAGCCTGAGAGAGTGATATTAAAAGGCTTGGGAAATGAAAAATGGCTGTAAACAGAGTTTTACATTTACTTGCTGCCCTGGGGAGATCCACTTAAGATAAATGTGACAGAGGCTGTCTGGTTTTAAGCATAAACTCTACAAGAAAACAACCAGCATAAGAAAGGTAGTCTTATTAAAGAACATGGTGATTGATAGAGTAATTTCAAGTAATGAATAAGCTTTTGGTAGAGTTTATTTTAAATAGTAATTGTATTCTTGTGCTTCTCAGACAACCTGGAATTCTCATAATTCTCTGGATGCTCCAAAGCCAGTGAGGCTGCAGCCCAGCCCATGCTAGTCTCAGTCATTTTGTTATTATGTGAGTGGCTATCAGTGACACACTGAGGAGGACACAAATGACAACTAAAGTCAAGTTACTTGCAACTACTAATGCTGCATTTACATGCTAGGCCAACCCTGAATGTTTTTTTGCCCTAAGAATTGATATATATATATGAGTATCTGCATAACACTTGTGCTGTGACTGATGGTCTCTTTCTTTGTGGTTTGTGCCAGAAATGAGACAGAAATGTGCCAGAAATGAGACAGAAAGTCAAGATTAAAGAGTGAAAACCTATCAAAAACTAATGATTGCAGGCAGATCTATTGAGCTTCCAAACCAAGGCAGACAGAATTCCAGCCAGCAATCCATTTCTGCTCAGATCCATAATGTCTTGCTGAAAGGCTGGCAGCCCCTACATAAGCAAAAATCTAAATTCAGTCTGTGGTTCTGCAGTTACAGCTTCATTTCCAGAGGCAGCTTCAGCAGTGCTGCCCAAATGCCAGACTGTTAAAGCATCCTGGGTGGTCTTTGTGTGGCCACAGTGCTCCTGTACAAAACATTCTTCCACTTTGAATTTAATCCTACTGCACTCCTCAATCCCTGTGTCCCTCTCAAGCAGGAAAGTTCCTGATGAAAGACTTCCACATCGTGACTCTTTTAGAGAGGTTCCCATTGCAGCCCCTGGAACATTTATCTTACGTTGATAAATTAGGGAATTACTGAGAGTTCCCTTTAAAAATGCATTTGCTAAAGAGAGAAGATGAGAGCTAAATTACCAATCAAAAGCCTTCTCCTTTCCCCAGCTTTCTTGGAGCTGCAGAAGGAAGAGCTCGGATCCTTCAGCTGTGCCCATGGAAGGCTCTTTTTTTGATAGCTTGCTTAACTACTCCAGTTTAGTGCAAATTTCTTCCATAAAGAGCATAAAAGCCACTTTGAGATTTCTGAATGAAAAACTGAATCAATAATTAATTTTTGCCTAGGCAAAGATTGTCCGTGAGGAGACCAATTTTGGCTCAAAAGCATGAGATAACAACCTCAGAATATTCAAACACATTCCTAAAGCAGCCTTAGTGGCACTAATAAAGGAGACCATCACTGTTTAAATAGCTAATGGCAGGCTACAACTGAAAAGACCAAATCTTCACATTTCTATTATTATTTGCAACCCATTAAATCACAAGATCATAATTAAAAACAATGTTTGCATGAGTCTTTTCTGAGATACCTTGCTGTAATTACTCACCATAGAATATTTCCATTTAATCTAAAAACCTCCAAGTACATAAACACAAAGAAAACACCACCTTCATTAAAACAACCTCCTTTTGGCTTTCTGATCTGTTCTGAGCACAAATCAGAGGATTTTTGTGGATTTAGTGTTCACAGGCTGTAAGGACTAAGGCATATTTCCCAACTTTATATTGCAAACCAAAAAATCCAGCAACAGGTGCTAGGATGATGCAAAGAGATGCTAAGCATACAAATAACTGCAATAAGAGCACAAAAAAAAAAGACAGGCACAAAAAATAGCACAAAAAAGGCACAAAAAATCGCAGAAAAAGACAGGCTGGTGTCAGCTTGCAATTAAAATTTGTTTTTCATCAACTGATCTATTTTAAAAAAAGGGCAAATTATTCAGCATATTTTTAATGAGAATAACTCATTTTGAGTTAAACATGTTCATCACATCTTTCTAACTGATCACATGAACCACAAACACATCCCAGACGTGGTTTGGTACTATTCTGACCTGTAATTACAGATGATGGTGACAAAACATTTCATTTCTGTTCCTGTGACAGAACCAGTAACAACAACAGATTTAAGGCAGTGCCTTATTCCAGCTGGAATAATGTTTGGTGCCATTATTATCATCAGAACACACAAATTTTAAATACCTTGAACTGATATTTCACAGAGAGTTTGTCATGGGAAATTGGCCAAAAATGTGCATTTAAAAAATTAGATTAGTGATAGTCATAGCTAAATCTATGAATCAGCTTTATTAGATGTATTTAGGAAGCACATTAGGGGTTTTGAGGCTATAAACACCTTTTGCCACCCTTACTCTGGTGCCAAGGGCAAGCCTTGGGTACAATAATCAGGTCTGGTAGGGTGCATCTGCATGTCCTGGAACACCAATCTCATTTCTGCATCTTGCACCAGCAATGTCTTCTTTAACTAGCAGGACAATATAAAAGTACTGGAGTGTGAAAGAACCAGTGTCCAGTCAGGTAAAACTTCACCTTCCACATCAATAACAATTTTCTCATTATTGTAAATCCCTGAAGTGCCCTTAAAAATGAGTTTGGGAAAAAGAAAGAGGGAAACCTAACATTGGATAGGAATGCTAGATCGAGAACAGTTTAATTTTTTGATTAAATGAATTTAATATGAGCCAGGTAGAGGGGAAAAATTGCATTTATAGAAGTGAAATAAATCTAAACCCCAATAATTAAAAACCCGCATATATGTACAAATATACACATAAAAATACTGAAAGCTCTGTTCACCAGAACGGGATTAGGCATTTTTTTCTCCACATGCCCTTTAAACATCCCCTTACATTCAGCATATTTTCTACCAAAATGTTCTTTTCAAAATGTTGCCAGGGTGATATCACTATTTCAATCCAACCAATTTCCTTTGAAATCTCCCATAACAGTAATTAAATAAATTGCTCTTGGAGTAATTATATTGGGGGTTTTGTTTGTTTGTTTGTTTTTTTTTCTGAAAAAGGAACTATTAGGCTAAAGAAAGATGAGAGAGCTTGTCACCAAACATAAACTTTCTAGAAACATTGGTGCTTGCTACATTTATTGGAAGAAGGATGGAATACTTAAAAACTTTGGACCTTTTTAGCTTTTGTAAAGAAAATGTCAACTTCCCAGCTGAAATAAGCACCAAGCTGAAATGACTGCTGACAGTCCTGGGAGTGTAGAAGGAAAGAAAATGGAAGTTGTGTCAATAGAAAGCTTTTAAATTCTAGGTATTAAGCCCAAGAGGGCTGGTGAGAACTGGAAGGCCAAATTGCAGTGTTAAAGCAAGTGGATGGTGAGAAAGATGAAGGGAATGGAGAGCCCAGTACTGATGACCCAGTGGAGGGCACAAAATGGAACAGTCCATAAATCCATCATGTTGGAGCCCTTGGAGATTGGGCTGCTGCAGTTAAGCAGGTTCTGTATGTGGCAATCCATCAGTTCCAATGCCTCCCTTCTTTGCTCTGGGAATTTGACCAGCACTGATAGAGGTAAATGAGACTTTCACAGCTCCATGGAGTTTCCAAGTACCTAGCTTTATGTTCCAGCTGTACTTTGGCTTTGGCTTCGGCTTCAAGTCAGGCTAAAATTGTTAGATGCAGCATGTTGAGCATCTCTTGAGTTTTTGGGTTTTTTTTCCCCAGATTAAGTTATTTTACCTTTGCTAAGGATTCCCCTTTATTTGTGGGGATTTGCCATTCACCTGACAAGCAGCACTGATTTAACCCTCAGAACAAGCTTAGCTGACCCTCACCTTGTTCTCTGGCTCAGTCTGGTACCTCAGACTTCATAGAATTTAAGTTCTGGTGCTTGCTGGTATTGTTCATATTGCAAAGAATATGGAGCTTTCCATTTAAAGCTTTTCTTTTCATTTCTTGGCTATGTTTTTCTTTATGTGTGATGCTGAAACTCCCATCCTCCTTTTCTTTTAAATCTCTCTGGTATATGAGATAATGTTGCATAAGAGTAACCCACGTGGATCAGTATCTGAATTTCTTTATGGAGCCTTTACCATATCCCACCCAAGGACAGTGACACAATGCTTGTCTGCAAAGCTAACCCTCTGTTTTCTCACCACTTTGAAAACCCAAAGTGTTTTCAACTTAAAAACTCACAAGAGTGAGCAAAAGGACAATAAATAAATGGCTTCCTGGAAATCCAGTGGTCAGAGGGAATAAAGCACCAGACAGGCACCAGCTGGAGAAACTGGATCTGGTGATTCATCCAAGAACAGGGAACATCTTTCTGAGCAGACAGACATATTTCTTGTTCCAATGGATGGCTGACAGGGTAAACATTGCTATAAAAAAACTTTACATGATTTTTTTTTTAAACTCCTTGCGCAAATTTTGTGAATCTCTTCTGGCTTAAGCTTAAGTGAGCTTAGAATCAGACCCAAGGAATGGCAAATCCATATCATAAGCAGGAGGAATAATTATGAAGGTCATGCACAGGCACTTGTATTATGTTTGCAAACACAGCTTTAACTAAACCCAGCTACGATGATGTGTATAATATGAATGATGGTGTAAAAATGAGATTGCCAATAGGAATGTTTACTAAATGCTTATTTAATAATGGGGCTTAAATAAATAAGTCAAAAAATAATTTTCCACGTGTTAATGTGAACTTGTTAAAATTTCAGTGCCTTGTAAGCACTTAGGACAGTGTCACCATTGCCTGCAACTTGCCCAGGCTGGAGTGAGCTGCCAGCACACACAGCAGGACCCAGCTGGATTCTCAGGCAGCATCAGCACCACCTTTGTTCTGCCCAGGCCTTGGCTTTGGTTAATTTATTTGCCTGTAACAAGTTATTTGAGGACCAAGGGGCCATTGCCTGATTTGCTTGGGCTTTTTGCTTAGCTCAGGATGACTCTGTGCTGTAACACAAATGGGTTTATGTGCATGTTTGAAATGAAGGGCTAAAAATTACAATGCACTGGTCCATACACAGTGAACTATGTGTGCAGCCAGGAGACAACACAGAAGGAGAGAGGAAATCTGAAAGTCAGGGAAAGGAGGGTGGTGGGGCTGAAAAGTGCTCCACAGGGCTCAGTCGTGGAACCACTGCAGCCTGGGAGCTGCACAGAGCTCAGAGACACCTCAGGGAGCCGAAGGTGCTGTTCAACACCCAGAAAACCACCTTTCACAGCAACACAGGCTGGCATGTGCCCTACAGAACCGAGGGGAAAGTGCAGCCTGAGGAGCAGGTTTGCAAACATAACAGTGGCTCTAGAAAAAGAATGTATTAGAAACATAACAATGGGTCTGGGTGCAGGAAGAAGGATCCATCCCTGCATTCTCTGGAATAAGGTCCCACACCATCCTGCCTCAAGACCTCTGCCTGAGGCAGCTGATGGCTCCTTTCCATCAGGAAAAGGCAGGGACTGGGAAGCTCCACTGCACCACTTTGAACTGTACATAACTTGCATAAGAGCTCAGTGTGGCTGAACTGATAAATTTCTGGTTAGA
Source organism: Brachypodius melanocephalos (assembly GCA_013398615.1). Lineage (NCBI taxonomy): Eukaryota > Metazoa > Chordata > Aves > Passeriformes > Pycnonotidae > Brachypodius > Brachypodius melanocephalos. The sequence goes on along the minus strand of VZSR01001295.1, from coordinate 1,243,037 downwards.
TTCTCTAGAATTTAGGCCAACGGAACATTCTTGGCTTTTCATTTTGGTTCTTTTGGGTTAGAGGAGCTCAACAAGCTGCAGCAGATTAAACTCGTGGAGACTTCAAGGAACCTGGACTGAGACCTGGATGTAATTCCATAATTGCTCAGAGGTAAAGCACTCAGCTGGACAAAGGGCAATGTGTCAGCCTTGTGTGAGAGGAAACAGAAGGAGCAGCACATGGGGAACAGATGCAGCCTGGATAATCCTTAGCCAACAGAGCACCAGCCCCTGCTTGGGAGAGGGGTTTTTTGACAGTTATTAAAAAGCCATTACCATCCTATGCTTTGCTGGAAAGTTTTCCCACTTAAACAATTAATTATTTCTGTGTTTATTAAATATAAAGCAAATCTAATGACTACAGACCTACAAGGAGAAAAGTGGTCATTCCATTTGTCGAACACACAGCTTTGGTGTCATTCTGCTGATGCTGGGAGCAGCAGAGGGGTGATAAGCAGTGGGTCAGTGGCTTTACTGGGACACAGCCCAGTCTTTGTTGAGCTGTCCTTGGGGTGAGCCTGTTCCTGGGATGGGGCTGTTCTCTCCTGGGTCTCATACATGGCAGAGGGGGACAGGAGACACAGGTGGCACCTTTGGACTCATGAACAGGGCAGCAGAGCAGTGAAGGCTGCAGCTGGCTCCCAGCCTTGGGATGAACAGCTCATTAGTGAGTGCTAAATGTTTGTGTGAGCACATTCCCTGGAATAAATAGGGAATATCTTCTCCCCAGCGTGCTGCAACTCACACATGTTGCCTGCAGTAAGAAAGTATGAGAATAGCTCAGGAGGTCAAGGCAGAGCCTTTGGGTTGGTTGGTTATTTTTGCTTCAGTGCAGCCCTGGTTCACAAAATGCAGCTGATGGCACAAACCCCAGCCAGGACAGCCAGGAGGCCTCTCACAGTGGCCAGGCTGTGCAGGTTACGTAATCTGCTTTTCTGTTCTGGGGGGAGAGAAGGGAGAATTGGAGGCCAAACGGCCAAGTTCTCCTGTAAAAGTAGGGATAAGGCTGAGATACGCAGGGAGTCAGAGGCCACAACCATGAATATTCAGTATTTTAGGCTGTTGTTTCTAAAAGAAGATCGTGTTCATAAACAGAATCAGAAAATACCCTTCAGGGTCAGTCCTGCTATTGATTCCATATGTTATGATGGCTCAGACCTCCCCTTTCCTGGCCTCTCCTGTTATCCCATTGAATTCACTTGGAGGCTGTGGCTACTGGCCAAAAGAAACGGGTAATGCATCCCAGAGCCCATATCCTTTGAAATATCTTCTGAGACAGGAATTTATAGCATCAATATAATGAAACTCAGATTACAGCATTAAAGTCTGAGTCTGTCTGCTTGCCACACATACCAGAATTATGCAGAAAATTTGAGCCAGGGAACCCTGAGGAAATTGGGGAAAATATGCATGCCCGTCTAGAGGGAGGCTATAGGACTTGGTTGCACCTTTAAGAACAGCCCCAAGCAAGAGATAAATCACACATGATGCTACACAGGTTGCAGCAGCAGACCTGAAAGAACTGCCTTGGAATCACAAGTACTTTGGCTTTGGCACACTGAATTTAGCAAATTTAGCCTGGTTTAGAGCAGTTACTACCTTAGGTAAGAAAAAATAGGATCAAGTCCTGACTCCATCCTCATTTTGTCCCTCCTGCCCCTGACCAGCCCTGAGAGGGTCATTCTTTTGCTTTAATGTATCTGTTTAGTGTCATGTTCTATGCCATCCTCCTGGATATTATGTTTATTATCATTATGCATTCAGTGATTATCGAATGGATGCTTTCTATCCCAAAAATCCACATTACTCTTCTGCACTGATTACAAGTATTGCTTTTATAGACCAGAAACTGGACAGCTCTTTCCTGTAAAGGAACAGGAGAGACTTCACCTAAAATCTTGGAACAGACCTTCATTTATGAGACAAGGGAATCATTTTTTATTCTACTACATGAATTCAGTGGGCTGCCACAGGCCAGTCATAATCTGTTATTGTTTCCCTACAACCTTGTACTATTAATTTTTCTTTTTAATGAACTGTCCAGACTAGTTTAGCTGTGGGAACTATGATGGAGCTGCAATAGAAATGGTTTATGTCATGCCTTTGTCAAAAAGCTTTCCCCTACAGCAGCAGAATGTAATTGAAAGGCCATTTTAAAATAAAAGTAACTGAGTGGTTGCAAATGCTGGTTGTCAGGAATGGAGAGGGAAAAACCTATGCATTACATTAGATTTTACCAATCACTACTTGTGTGTCTTTATTAGTGTTTATACAGATGAGGAAAGCCACATAAATTGCATCTGCTGCATGGTTATATCAGCAAGTGTTCCTGCAAGATACATTTTTAAGAAGTTTTTCTTCAACTGTGACTAACAATGTAGTAATTGGCTGGGTTAAACACCTCAAAAGAATGAAATACATTAAATTTTGATTTATTTATGGTATACAGAATACGTCCATTTTTGAGACAGCAAACTAACATCTGAGTGGAATTCAAAAAGCTTCTGTTGAATATGAAACCTTGAAAGGCTGAGTGCACACCCATCTTTTAATATGTAATATAAATGTGAAAGGCACACTATTTAGTTTCCTTTTGTTGTTCTTTTTTTTTTCTGGACCTGGCTGTGTGTATTTTTTCTGGGAGACACTATAGTAAGAATTTTAAATATGCTACTATTCTCCTCCGCACCATCATCATCATTATTAAAACACAAAGTGAGCAACTATATATATATATATATATATATATACACACACATATATATGTATATAGGTATATGTGCGTGTGCATATTTATGTATTTATTGGTAAAGCTGACAATTTTCTCCATAAATTCCCATTAAAATGGTTTCAGAAATACTCTGATTTAGCTTTTAATTCCCAGTTTTCACCTTTGAAGTAACTGTGGAACTTTTGCCAGAAATTCATTTCATCGGAGCACTACTTCCAAGTATTTGAGGTTATTTCAACCCAGAAGTGATTGGAGTTTGGAGGAGTTTTTCAGTAAATGAATCAATCTTTTAATGCCCTTTCTCCTCTGCTGCAGCCTGTGCAGTGCAGATTCCTTAGGGTATCTCATCCTGGGGAGGATTTCAGGAGTTTCCTGTTCCTTAGCCCAGCTAGGCTGCTCCAGATCCTTCTCCAGAGCTCCATCCTGCAGCCCAGACAGGGCTAGGATTCCCCAGGAAGCCGGGAAATGCAGGGATGAGTCTCTGATGACTCAGTTGCTTCAGGATTCGACCTGGAACAAACTTTTTGGCACAAAAAGCTGAATTTCAGCTCAGGTCCAATTTCGTTGTTTCCAAAAACAAATCACTCGTTTCAACATTCTTCTACATTCAAGATTCTTTCAAGGCAACATGGAAATAATTTTCTATTAAAAAGCAGATAGGAAAACACATCCATGTTAGGAGGTACTGAGACCATAAGAGACAGGACAGTGTCAATGTATTTCCCCACTTTGAAGTCTTTGTAATTTCTAACAAAATAATCATTCTTCTTTGGTATCTGTTTGACCAGAATGTGTCTTATAATTATCCTAACAACGTTTCCAAAGGTTTTTCAGCTCAAGCAAGGTCTTGAACAGAACCACAAAGGCAGAAGTAATAAATTCAGACTCCATCTCATTGCACAGGCTATGTGAAATGACACTTACTCTTCTTAACAGTTCACTCTCAGGACTCTCTTTAAGAGCCACCTAGGGATTCCCTGTACTTTGGAGTGTCATCCTACTAAAATCAAAGCTTTTGCCCTCACATGTGAGCCTGTTCAACTCAGATTACTAATATCCATCCTAAAATACATGGAATGAGCTAATCTTGCAGGTACACTGAATGCCTGTTCTGTGGGTTGACACTGAGAATTCAAAATTCAGGTTTTAAAAACCTACAGAAGCACATATTTGTAGAGAAGCAAAGTGAGACATGTGACACAGGATAGAAGAGGCAGCTGGAGGGGGAACACTCTGCTCTGACATGTAGGCCAGGCTCAACATGCAGGAGAGAAGGATTCCAAGGAAAATTAATTTTCTTTCCACGCGGCATCTGTGCAAAAACAAAACTATAGAGGAATTTCCTTCCAAGATCTGCTCTGTACATCAGGAACAGCCTGGTTTTCCTATTATGGTCTTTCTACACAAGAATTAAGTGTTATATATGAAAGAGGCAAAGCATGCAATATGCAGCACTAATTTATATATTTAGGAAGTGAACTTCAGTTCCTCATCCTCTGATGAACTCATCACAGCCTTCCAGGATCTGAGGGGGCTGCAGGGAACCTGGAGCAGCTCTGTGTCAGGAGCTGCAGTGCCAGGGCAAGGGATTCACACTGACAGAGGGGAAATTCAGGCCAGATATTGGGCAGGAATTGTTCCCTGGCAGGGTGGGCAGGCCCTGGCACAGGGTGCCCAGAGCAGCTGTGGCTGCCCCTGGATCCCTGGCAGTGCCCAAGGCCAGGTTGGACACTGGGGCTTGGAGCAGCCTGGGACAGTGCAAGGTGTCCCTGCCATGGCAGGAGTGGCACTGGATGGGCTTTATGGTCCCAACCCAAACCATTCTGTAATTCTCTGATTTTATGATTCTATGACAGGAGTCTTGTTTGGGGTCCTGAGAACCCATTATTCATGTGGGATTCTTTACAAAACAATATAATCATAGCGAAGTGTATCTGTTGTGCTGTTGGGGGTTGGGTTTCTTTATTTTTTTACTTACACAAGTTTTTTCCCATAAATTGCTAGGAAATTAACGACTGGGTACTTATGGGTACTTAAGAAAAAACGAA
>VZSR01001295.1:1215973-1238119 GCA_013398615.1 Brachypodius melanocephalos | reverse complement strand
TTCCAAACCGAGACATGTGCTTACCCTCAGTCTCTTGTGAAATTCAGTATAGAAAATCCAAGCAGCACAGGAAGGAAATGTCCAGTCCCGACATTCCCAGTCCCTGAAGCTCCTGCTCACCTTCTGTAGTGGCCGAACCAAGGCTGTGTCGCAGCCCCCAGCAGGGCCTTGCTGTCTGCTCTGCTGCTCTTTGTTCCATGAACAATAGTTAAACATGAATATTTTACCTTCTCAACTCTTGTCATTATCCAGATACTGTAACAGGAAATTTGCATTCCTGAATAGGCACAGCTGGAAGTAATTTAAGAAAGATCCTTCAGAAGAAGGGAAGAGAATTTAGGAAGCATATGGAGTCACAGGTTTACATGATAATCAACAAAAGCAGCTCTTGTTCCACCTCTTGCAGGGAGACACTCCACACTCCAAGCAGAGGGAAGATCCCACAGTCTCTCTGCAGGATGCTTTCTTTCACAAATTATCTGCTTTAACTCTGAAATGCAAAGAGGCTTAAAAAATGCAACACTTTGTCAGATAAAACTGGGATAGGCACCCAGTTAAAATTCACTTATCTCATATTCTAGTGAGAGTGATGGGCTGTTTCCCTTAAAGTTTATTCCTCACAGTCCTTTAGTTTCTGAAAATTAAGTCTGTTTGGAAGCAGCTCTGAAGTCAAGAACAAGTAGAGTAGTAGAAAGGGGCCTGAACTAAACCATGAACTGAGATATTAGAAAATACCAAAAGAAGCCAAACAGTGGTGAGAAAATTCATGTAACTGTGCCTGGAACAGAAACATGCAGAACTAATTTCAGATATTTTCTCTGTGTCTTCTTGATGCCCAGGAATGAATTTGAAACCTAGTCAGAAAGTCTTCAAATCCTCTTTAGAATTGTTCCATTGAGAACTGGATCTGAACAAGGGCTGAGCACCGTTTACAAAAATGTGGCTTTTGTGTTCAGACAGGACAATTATCTGCCATGCTGAGCTCTGCCCTTGCTCAGGAGTTCATTAAACCCGGTGCTGCTGGTGTCACACAGCCTGATTGCTGCAGTCCCCTCCCCAAATCTGAGGACACCACACACGCACATCCCATAGAGCTGCTCTCAAGGATGTTGAAGTGCTAGTCCATTTGGCTGCCAGAAATAAGATAATTGTCATTCAAGAACATTTTCACGGAAATGAAGCATCTGTCAAGCAGGACCTGAGTGAATTGAGTGTAGAAACTGTGAATGAGTCAGCAAGACAAAGAGCTTTAATATTCTGGCATTGTACGTTTTGTTCCACACAATTCAGGTGGGCTTGTGCCTTTGATTCTGTAAAAATGGTAGTGTTTATATATTTATTATCTATTACACCTAATCTGTTTCTGTGTTAAACTTTAAAACAAACAATGGACACTCCTGTAAGTGAGCAATTCTCACCTCTGTGGAATTGCAGCAACAGCACTACTGAAAGTCACGGAGGATTTGAAAAATTAAAGGCATCAGAGCAGCAGATGCAACTATTTTAAAGGTCTAGAGTTTCCTATACTGTCTACTTCCACACTTTCTACCTTCTCCGAAGCCCAAGGGTCACCATGAAGTTTCTTTCCCAACCCAAGTCTGAGCAGTTAGATTGAGTTCGATGGTATTGCACAAAATATCAAAGAAACAGTCCAAACATGGAATTAATCACTTATTCACTTGAATAAGGAAAGTATGAACCTGTTTGACTGATCACTTTCAGCTGAAAACCTAAATATCAGAAAAAGTCTGACATTTCTGTTCTTTCAGTGCTCCACTGCTGTGAATTTTCAAGTGGTACTCTGATGTTTTAAACAAGAAATTCAATAAAAGGGATTCAAAACATATCCCTTGTCGAACTGCGCTGTGCAGAGGTAGAAGAATGGTCTGTGTCCTACAGCTGAGAGCTCTCAGGAGCTCTGGTTAAACTCTCTGAGGGATCAGTGCCTGCAGAAATGTTCCTTATATCACACAAACATTTTAGACGCTACAGAAACAAGGTCCCAGCCACGGATCCCTGACAGCCCTCGGGAGATCACAGGGTTGGATGTAGAACTTACCTTCACCCACTGGAAACCTGCTGCCAGTTGATGTAGCATATTCCACACATCTGAAATGCCACTTCAGGAGCTGTGACACCTGTCAGCCCTCTGCTGCCACTCAGCCACTACTTCAGCTCCGGCTGCAAAGGAGGAAAAAGGCAATTTGAAATCCAAACCAGTGGTGGGACCATAATAAAAGGAAACTGAAGTCTGGCCTATAAACTACTACAGCAGCCTAAAGAGATTCTAAAGACAAGCAATTAAATACTACTTATAATTAATAAATAGCCTTTACCTAGAATCACAGAAGGCCAGGTGTGGAAATGACCCTAAAGATAACCCAGTGCCACCCCTGCCATGGGCAGGGACTCCTCTCACCATCCCAGCCCTGTCCAACCTGGAACATTTAACAGACTCACTTTTGCTATGGTGTTCCCATAACTAAAATGCTTGAGGCCATATCAAAATTCTTTCACATCTCTTTTGTGTTATCTGTGAAAAAAAATCTGTTCTGGAAATGTTATCCAAGACAAGATACACTGTAGTGAAAAAAGGAACAGCTGCAGATGCCACTAACCAGCAAAATGTGCTTTGAACATTTTTAAGTGCTCTAAAGGCATATTAGAAAATTAGTGGGTTTATCGTTATGATGGAAAAGGGAGAAGATTATTTTAGGAAGCAGAACTGCCACTACAGTAGTGAAAAAATACGTAAGATAAAACATCTGAGGCAGAAAAAAACAAACAAGTAAGAGGTGCCTCTGCCTGTAAGAAGTCATCTATAGCTTTTTCAGTGGTTACAATTCTTTCATAAATGGGGCAGGAAGTTGAGTCAGTCTGGACAAAGGGATCAGAAACAAAAAGAAACCTGCTGAATCATTTCTCATGACAAGTCTTGAATTTCAATTGGTACGTTAAGGATGGTCACAATTTCACAGTGCAGTCATCCTCATACCTCATCATTTCACACCTCATCATCCCAGGTGTTTCTGACAATGTCCCCACACAAATAAAATGTAGATAAAATATAATTAATGTGACTGGATGCAAAGGAAATACTCAGAGGGATCTATTGTTACCTACTGGTGCAGACACTGCATTCCTGATGTTCATTTGAGACCTTGATAGACACTTAAACAGCCCTAACTGAATTCTAGGACTAAGATCCATTCCAGCCAGAGAAATCAGGCTAGATTCCCCAGTACCTCCAAATTTATTAACTGAAAATTTCTAGACCTAATTATTAAAAAATAGCCTCTGTAATTTGGGCTGATAGATCCAAGTCAGTAATTTTCTTTAGTGTTTAATTGTTACAGATACCTCATCTGTATCAGTCCTTTACTTTATACCCACTTTTCAGCCCCATGAAACGAATCAAGTTATAATTACAAAAAACCCAGTCCAGCAGCAGAGGCTGAATTTCAGAGTTCCCAGCACAAGTGTTGAAAAGGACACAGGCATTGACTGACTATTTTATATTCAATATTGCACAAACATATTACACTCTTGGTCCATCAAAGGAAAAAATAAAGGCACGTGGCTTCGGAGGCCCCTCACAACTGCAAATACATTGAGTCCCTTTTAAAAATTTGGGATACACATGCCATAAAAGCAGATTCCTAGACACTGGATTTTGCTAAGGTTAAGCTCTGTGAAGTGATGATTTGTGTGATGACTGAGCCACTAATATAAAAGCACTTGGTTTGTAAAAGCACTCCACATTCATACTGTGAAGTACCTATGGCACTTTGAAATATATTAATTTTGCAAGTAATTTTTTTTTTCATAAAGGACCCTTTTGAACTAATTCACAATTCATATGAATGACTGAAATCGACTAAACTCCCTCATTTTGATAATTTGTTTAATATCTTTACAGAAAACAACATCTTTATCAATGACTTTGAAGCACAAGATTCCTTTATGCCTGATATATTTGAATTTGCTTGGACAAGGACTTCTCAAAATATCCTCTTAAATATCCCTACCATCCAAATTTTTAAGCTATTCTTTTGCTTTTAAAAGCCTCAGAGATCTGATAACAGACACTGCCAGTCCCCACCATTAACTTCTCCCTGTGCAACAACCTGGCCACCAGCAAAGGGACCAATCGTGGAACCACAGAGCAGGCTGGGCTGGAAGCATCTTAAAGAATAATAGATAATAATCAATTAAAAAATCATTTCACTACAAATTACACCCTCTATTCTTCAGTCACACTGCATTTCAACAAATATCAGGGGTTGCAAACTGATTTTTTTTGTAGCATTAATCATTATTAGAAGTAAATAAATCTTCAGATTAACATCAAGCAAGGAGAAACTCCTCCAGATGTCAATTTCCATTAAAAGCAGGGTTTGAGACTATTTCCATCCTTGTGACTGTAGACAGAACAGATTAGCTGAGTAATTGATAGGTATTAGATACCTATTTATTTCCTATTACCATTTCATTTATCAGATACCTATTATTTACTGTATAATATTTTTATTTTCCTATTTTCTCTGTAGCTGAATATACCTTCAGTAGTTCTAATAACTTTATAATGCTTACAAAAGGGCGAAAAGCCAAACCCCTCCCAACTGCTATATTTACAGAAGGCTGTTTCAAAGTCCAATTACAATTACAAGAAAACTTTTTAAAAAATCCATTAAACAGTTCCAATACTCCAAACAGATTTGCCACAGTGGCTCTTTAAACCACACGGCCTAACAAGACTTTTTGGGGCAAAAGAAGCCGTGGCTTCAGAGCTGGTTTATGCAAAGTGACAAGTGGAGCAGTTTGGAAATGTGGCTGGGGAGAGGGGAAGGAGCCCCCGGCCCATTGTCACTATGGTAATTATTGCACAATGCCTGATGTGAAACGGGCCGAGGCAGCAGCTGAATCCGGCATTGTCCTCGCACGATAAAAAGATTTGGGAGTCTGAAAAGCAGAGGAACGGAATCTCACAGCTTCTTAGAGTCCCCTCTGAAAGGGCCATTGTAAGATCATCATAAATCCTGGGCTCCCCAGGCACTTGACAACTAAAGCAGTGGACAATAGAATTCTTGTGTCGGACAAAACACTCCTTGTCTGCCAAGGGGCTTATCTGCTTCATTTACAAATGTCTTTCATTGTACCCAAATAATTCCCTATTAGAAAAACGATTAGGAACAGCACTAAATAAATATTCACAGCTTTGTGGGCTGTTTGGCAAAGTGAATAAACCAATACAATCGAGGTGCATGCAAAATATGAATTTTACACCGAGGAAATCCCAAACAACCCCAGACTTCTATTTATTTTCCTTTTCCCGATGCACTGAACACGTATTTGTCCCTCTAAAAAACACCTATGTACATTACTCTCATCAAAAGAGATGAAAAATATTAGAAATCCACAAAGATCTCACACTGGAGAAAAATTGTTTCCACTGTGCCCCTGAAATTAAATATTTCCAGAAGAGCAGTTCCACAAATAAACTTGAGAGCATATCTAAGAGTTTAATGAAATAGAGATAAATTGCTCACAATCATAAAATTATTTAAACTGTGGATTTCTAACTACGTATGTTTAGGTCCCACTTACTGAGAGATCCAAAAGCATCAGGGATGAGTTTCTGAAGTTAAATGGTGCCAGATTTTTGCAACTCTTTTCAAGCCCAAGGAAAATTTTGGAAAATATCACAGAAATTACTAAAAGAGACTAAAATATTCCATATATATGACACTTCAAAAAGCATTTCTAGCACAGTCAGAACTCCATTGCCTCAGGTTTCCACATAAATGGTTATTTGATTACACTTTACTGGAGAAGTGCCTATGGAAACACAACTGACACCACACACGATGATTAAAGAAAAACCCTAATAATCTAAATTATTGCTCAAGCAAAGAGTGCTGATCACATTCAAAGTGCCAGAGACATCTGTATGGCTGAATTAAAACCTGGAGAAGTCAAAACTTCTTGACTGAATTATTGATCATAAACTACTTATTCAAATCCAATACAGGAACAAGGTTTTTACACAGCCCAGGCCAATGGATTGAGTGGCTGAAGGGCTTTTTTCCTCCCTGCAATTAATTATTACAAGCCTGCAAAAAATGCAGGTATTAATAACCTGCATACTAAACAGATTACTCATATTAAATATTCAGAATGTATGCAATAACAACAATAATGGTAAGATTAAAAAAAAAAAGAAAGGAAGCTAACATAATTTAAAATAAAAATGATGCAGGTTTACAACCACAAAGGTTTAGGAACATGCGAGGTTTTCATGGTTCTATCATGAATTTGCAGTCTGGCCCTGTTAAGTCAGTTAACCTTGGAGCCATTGCTGAAAGTGAGCAAAGGCATGCCATAAAAATTTCACCTCTGAAAATGCACTAATCCATATAAAACTCAGAGGAAAGAGGCTGGAACTCAGCTCCCACATGCCAGCTGAGGATCTCTGTTGTTTGGGTGCAGAGCTTCCCCATTTCTTCTCTCAGTTCTCTCCTCACTGAATAATTAACTGTTCCAAGATGTAGGTATAAGTTCTTTCTTAAGATAAAGTTTAAACTTGACTTCCCCGATGCCGTTTTTCAGTGTTTGCTGTTCTGTGCTATGCACTGCCCAAACTTCCCTTTCTCCTGAAACTGGAGGCTCATCGGTATAAATATCATTTTCATGAAGTTATTCTGATCATTTCTGCAATTTGCATTTCAGGAACACAGTTTCAACAAAATCTGTTTCCTGCCAGCTCTTGAAGTTTTATTCTAGTCCCTACTATACGCCACAGCACAACACCATATTTTTATATAGAGTAATCTCTGCTTAGGTGTAAAAAAATGGATTTGCACTGGGGTTTAAGTCCCAGTGTACAACAGGGATTATTTAACCCTTCTTGTGAACACGGATCTGGGGGTCTTGACCAGGATGAACATCCTTGGCTGTGTAAAAATTGCTCCTGCTAGCCGTTATCTTAGCAACTAAATAAGCTCATGCTTGGAATCACCTTGCAGGGGAATCTGTCTTTTCCCTCTTATTCCAGGGAGCTGAGCCAAGCAATGGGAATTCCACAGTCAGCAACCAACAGAGCAGCCCAGGACAGCCCAGCCATAATTCAGGTGGGAAGAGGCTCTGGAGGTCACCTAGTCCAACTGCACCACTGAAAGCAACTCCAAATTCAAAGTTTATTTAGGTTATTAAGGCTGTCCCTTAATTAATGTCCACAGCTGACACCAGCAGCACGACCAACGTCTCTGTGTGGACATGGACACATAAGGATTCCCCATCTTGTGCTGAAAGATGGTCAGGTGCAAAGAGATGGAACAAAGCAAAGGGCAAGGACTGCATCAGAAGGGATAAAAGAGCAATTTGGATAATCTGCCTTCCCCACACACACCCAGTGACAGGGTCTGTTGGCAGACCAGGGTAAACAACTCTGATTTTATAGCTGGGGGTGTTTTCCCTGCCCTGTGTTCACTCCTGAGCACCTGGATTCCTGCAGCAGCCAGGGCTGTGCTCGTGCTGAGCAGCAGGGATGGGAGCACACCCTGTCCCATCACTGCCCTGCAGCACCACAGCACTGCAGCATTTGGGATCAGCTCTGCTGCCTTCTGCTTCCCAGGCAGGGAAGGGTTAATGCTTGTGTCCACAGACAGCGTTCAGTCCTGGAGGAGCAGTTCTCATCCAGGAAGCCTGACATAAAATGAGGCTAGAAAACAGAATTTGACTCAAAAAGTTGTACAGTCTGTACCTTTATCCAGAAGGAAAGGACCTCTCCACTGAAGGGGAATGCCTTGTGCAGAACACACGAGAGGAGGACAAAAAACAAGCGCTGCAGAGGTTTCAAACAAGGTTCTCTTCTAAGCAGGTTAACAGCCCATTTCTCTTTCTTATTAACTATTCTGACTTTATGCTCTGCCCAAATATTTCCGCCGGTGTTCCCATCCCTTGTCCATCCACACTGCTGAGTGCAGGGGCACGGGCAGGGAGCCGGGGAGAGCAGAGCAGCTCTGCCAAAGCCTGCACTCCAAACACCATCCAGCACCCCAACACCCAGCTGGGAGAGCACAAACCAGGGCAGAAAGGAAACGCAGGAGCAGAATAGCTGTGTGCTCTCATCAGAGACAAAACCACATCTCAGTGCTTTGCAGAATGTTAACAGTCTGCACACTAAAGCCAAATCTCACCCATCTGAGGCCAAATTATCCAGCAGGAGAGAAAAGGTTCATGTGGGCTCACAAGGAACAAATTAACCTCCCTCCAAAAACCCTCTGCAAATCACTTGAGTGCCCAGTCCTGTGCTCACCCAGTACAATATGACTCTATCAGCTATTTCTTGCTTTTGGGTCACAAGGGCCTGCAGGCAAACGATGGGCCCTGGAGGATGAAGTCTGTATTAATTATCCTCATGCTGCTGCAGCCCTGTCCTATCCAGGTACCAGGAATACAAGTGGATTGGGAGGCCTGCAGGCAGGTGTGTTCTGTCATTTTAAATATCATAAATCAAGGCCTCTGTTTCAATGTTTCCAACTTCCCAGAGCTTTCTCTAAAATCTAAATTTGGAAGCATTTTGGATCTACAACAAGCAGCTGCAGACTTTTTGTGTGCATACACACTTATATATATGTATATGCAAGTAAAAAATTATGAATTAAAAATTATAAAATTTTCATGCTTAAATAAATACTTCCATGTACCACGCTGTATATAATTCAAATTACTTGCATGTGGGAAAAGCACTTAATTTGTACCCTAAAACTTGACTTTTTATTTTTGTTGTCTAGCAGATTATCTTAAACCTTTGTTCTTGAGCCGCTACCAGTAAAAGGCTTGTATATATTCTCTCTTGGAAAAGCAAATTCTACATGCAGAGCATACCAAATCAGTTCCTGCCAGTGCAGGAGGCACACAGAGCTGCTCTGAAGCCTTCTGAGTCATGCTGAAACTCAGCTTCCACCGGCAGCAGATGTCAGACTCTGCGGATTGGGAGATTGTCAGCACTGAAAGATTTTTATGGCAAATTTGCCCTACAGCTTTGGGGATTTTTTCTGGTTTTCTTCCTCTCCTTGCCATTTTTCTATTCTTTGGTGCTTTTCTTCCACTAAAAATGAATGGCCAGATCCTTCCTCTAGAGCAAATCCACAGCAGAAGCTCTGTCTTCACTAGCATTTGGTGCTCTATTTATGTTATCCTTTAGGAGGCTGTTCTTTATTTCTTTCCTCTGGCTTTCTTCTGCTCTCTTTTATCAATCTCTTCTAGTGACCTGAAAAGAAAGCCTAAAAATTGAGAGCCACTGAAGTATATGCTGAATGCTCCCATTAGTCAAGCTGTAGGGGACACTCAGAACAGAAAATAAATTCAACTAACCTTTGGAAAAATCTTTATATAAATGTTCTACAAAATCATCCTGCTGTTTCCAGGTCCACTGGAGACACCCAAGGAAGAATAATTCTGGGACATCAGAGATACCATAAAGGGGAAGAGCTCAGGATCTGTCCTAGAGACTCAAGAGAGAAAGAATTCTTTGGTCTCAGGGACATTTTTTTTCTACCTTCTTCGTTTTATTAATAAATAAAGAGGAGTTGTTCAAAGCCACCACAGAGATCTGATGTTTCTGAATTTCTGTGAGCCTCATTCAACTCACTGAATATCTCTGTCAGCCTAGGAAGATTCATGATTCATTCTGGGGAGCCTATTGCAACCCTGCAATGACTCTTCAAACATTTGTAAGGCTTTTAAAAAAGTTTCATTCAGTCTTATTTCTGGACAAAATATATCCCTCTGCCTATTCCTATTCCATTCTCCTCCCAGACTCCCAGAGGTCACAGCTTGTCTAGATCTAAGGAGGGTGGCAGGAAGGGAAAATGGGTTGTAAATTCACTTTAGGTCACCCAGAAGCCATTCTGTCTCTGTCCTTCCTCACCAGCTTTTCCTCATTTCCTTTTGTGTTTCCTCAAAGAACATTACACACTTGGCTTCTCAATCAAGGACAAGGCAATGTCAAGCACATTAATTTGTCCATGAAGCAGTCTTTAAATGTTGACAAAAGAAAGCCTAAATACATGCAGGCAGACAAGATAAACATTACTGATTCAAAGGAAAAAAACAACCCCAAATCCTCTTTAACTGGTAATTTCAGTTTTCAGGACTGAACAATACTGAACAACTGATATTTTGATACCATCAAAATATAACATATTTGTGTATATATAATATATATACACACATATTTTTATGGATATTATATATATGTATATGTATATAATTTTTAAGAAATTACCATTAAAACCAGAGCTAAATATCAGTGAGTAAGAACTTGGGAGATGAAGAAGGAGCATTTCTTGTTCCCTGCTCTGCAGTTTCTACTCACAACTAATAGAGTTTTGCAGAATTTCAGCAATATTTATAGCAAGGATGACATGATTTTCCATCCCCTATCATTTCAGGATATCACTCCAGAAATTACAATACACTTATAATTTTTATGGAGTTACTTTGTTGTTTGCTAACTTGCCTTCCTATCTGTTGTTGGAGTTGTAACTTGAGCACATATCTGTATTTCAGCTGCAGCAGGTAATGAAATGTTCATACCACTGAAGTTCACAGCCAAAATGAACCAGAATAGTTGACAATATTAATATTTAACATTTGTCTGCTCTTCATTATGCCACCCAAATAACACCAAGGCTTTAATTTTTTGTGGTGTAATTATTACAGCTGCAAGCAAGTGCATTAGGAGGTTTCTTCCAAACAATGCTTGTGAAGTGGAAATACACACAACCAAACAATAACAGAGCAAGTGCTCTGCATATTCCAGAGAAACTGCACAATTAGGGAAGAATTCCTGCTGGTTTCTGTCAGTGATATTGCTTGGTGAAGATAGTCCTAGGTGCTGTAGGCAGTTCTTTAAATAACAATAAATGAGCCCCAAGGTACCACTGGCAATCATGTGGTAAACTTGTATTCAACCAACAAATGTATTTAGGAAAATAAAAGGATCATATTAAAAAAAACCCAAAACAACAACAACAAAAAAACCCAACGACAACAAAAACAAACAAAAACACACCCCACAAAACAACACTAACAAAGCAACAAACCCTTGCTGGTTTGAAAGCTGAGAACCTGTCTCTACTATTTCACCAGATTTCAGAAGCACAGCCGCTCTCTAAGTTTCAGTGGCTTTTTTTGGGACTGAGCAAGGAGTGCCAGTGTCAACATCCCTAGAGGAAAGGAAGACTGTATGGAAATAACCTCACTGGGAGCTGGGAAAGGGGCTCAGCCTGGAGAAAAGGAGGCTCAGGGGGAACCTTGTGGCTCTGCACAAGTCCCTGCCAGGAGGGGACAGCCGGGGGGGTCGGGCTGTGCTCCAGGGAACAGGGACAGGAGGAGAGGGAACGGCCTCAGGCTGGGCCAGGGGAGGGGCAGGGTGGACAGGAGCAGGAATTTCCCCATGGAAACGGTGGTCAGGCCTTGGCAGGGGCTGCCCAGGGAGGTTTGGAGTGCCCATCCCTGGAGGTGGCACTGAGTGCCCTGGGCTGGGCACAAGGTGGGGATGGGGCACATCTGGGACTCCGTGGGCTTGGAGGCTTTTCCAGTGTTAAAGATTTTAGGATTCCATGATTCTAATTCCTAAAAAAATAAAAGATAACCTTATTATAATGAAAAGAGTCAGTTTACCAGCTCTGCAGAAGTGTGACTCTCGCCAAAAGCACAGAAAAGCCTGTTTGCCAAAAGTTTTTCCAAAAAAGATAAGTGCAATAATTTTCATACAGCAGTAACATTTTTCCTCTTGAGTTGAATTGGACAGGAGTGGAAGCATGTTCCAGGCCATAACTGTAGCCTTCTGGGTGGCCTTGGGCAGATTGCTGGGAGTGTCTACACGGTGCATTGCTGGCAGATGTGAGCGCCTCCTGCCCAGGCTGCAGGCTGAGCTGAAGCTGAATAAACGTGGTTAGCACAGCACAGTGTGCCCAGCCTGCCAGGCCCTGGGTGAGCCAAGGCACAGGGCTGGTGAGCAGAGCTGCTCATTCAGCCCTGGCACAGGGATAAACACGGTGGGGTGGCTGGGCTGAGGTGCCACATGCCAACAGCAGCCTTGGTCAACACGGCCTCTGCTCCAGGAGCTGGAGACAGCAATTAACGCCTGGATCTGGGAACAGCCCGGGAAGGGGAGGTAGTTTACTCTCACAACCAACGCTGAGATGCTCTGAACCCAGAATGAGATGGCCATATAATTATTTCTTCAGGGAGCCAACCTTTTTCCATATGTGTGCTGTGGAACGGAGCCAAACTGAGGCTGTCTGCACACTTAATGTTCAATTTGGTGAGCTCTCCACTTGGAGAACATAAACATACATTGGTGTCTGTGCTATCAGCTTGGAGTTCGTGAGGCTTACGAGTATTTGACAGCTCAACATGGCTAAACAAACCTGTTATTTATTTTTTCAGATAGTAGCAACCTGAGTTACAGGCAAACAAGCACCCTAAGGAGTTTACTGGAGAGTGTGGACAACTCAGCTTCAACACCTCGCTGGTTCTCCAGTCACAGAATTGATAATTACACTGCAGCCCTTTATAACACACAGCATTCTGCATGCTAAATTATGGTTGAACACTTAACAAAGTTCATCTGAGCGGTTTCAAACAGCAATAATAAGCTCCCCCACTCCCTTTCAAAAAAAGAAATCTAATTATTCATTCTGTCAATCTCATGCAAGATGTTCATTGTTTTTACATTATTGTTTTCCTATTACTGTAACTGCAGTGCCCAGAGAAAAAGAGAGCATGAGGAATAAACCACAGAAACTCCACTAATTGTTGGATTTCTCCTTTTATAGTTTGCATTTTTTTCAAATGCTAGGTTTATGATCTTATTTTTCAGGGCACAGAAACTGCTCCAGCCACACTGGAGAAAACAAACCTCACCAGTCCCCCACATCAAGACAGTATAATTTTATGAGCAGTTACATAAATTACCTTCCAAAATACTTTGTGAAGAAATATCTTGTGGTATTGAGAAACACTCACTGCCATAACTCAAAAGGTCAAGATTTCAGGGTTTTAGAGCACGGCACATCCACAGATAAGGTACAATGGGCTGAGACAAAAATGACCAGAAGTCACAACTTGCAGAGCAAGATCTGGTGTTTCATCAGAGAAAGATCTGGACGAGTACCCAAGGCACAGTCACACACTGCTCTTCCCTCACTATGTGATAATCCACAATTTCACCCAGCTGGCCTGGGGCAGCCTCTGAGACACGTAAACCTGCGGAGCTGGACTTATGGACACAGATGGCCCCAAGTGCCCTAGGAACAGGGAGGAAAAATGCACATTGTCAGGAAGATGAAGCAGGGGCAGTTGGAAGTTGAGCTGGTTTTTATTTTTCTGGTGGCTTTGTGTCCTGGAGATTTCCAGGACTGGAGTTACCTCAGTACAGCACAGGAATATTTCAATTAATAAAAAAAAAAAAAAAAATTGGAGAAAAGGACATTTACAGGGAAGAAGAAAAGTGATCCAAGGCATCAAAGATTTTTTTGAGCACAAATTCTGTTGGAAGTCTAATGGTTTTGTACAATTAAATCACTTTGACTCAGAAAAAGCTTGAGATCCTATACATTTGAAGATCTTCCCCCATATCAGCAAACTCAAACCCTTTAATTAAGTAGTAATAAATCCACACCTGCAATGAAATTTAAGTGCAACTACTCCGCACCATTCAGCAAATGTAATTCCTTTTAATTGTCAAAACCAGAGCCAGCACTGGGTTTATGCTTCACAGAGAAAACCTTGCCAGCTACCCGAGCTCCTGTGTGTACAGAGCTGCCTGAAGATCCTTTGGGACATCCCCAGCTTGGAGACACCACATCTCATCCTCCCTGGATTTCCCCATCTGCACTTCTTCTGTGGGCTCTCCCATGGCACAGTGCAGGCTGTACAGGACCCTGGGCACTCCAAACTCAGCTCTCAGCTGAGCAGAGTAACTCAGCAAACAGAAAGAGAAGTTTAGCTGTCTTGAGGAATTAAAAATAAAAAAAAAAAATTAAAAAAAGGATTCTTCAGAATGGAGCCAGCAATCTTGGAAGAGGCAGCAGGCTCCCATGTCAGCCATATGCCTTCATATGTCTGTTCTGGGGGAGTGTTACAGCTCCTGCTGTTCCATTCTTCACTTTTTAAAGGAAATGTTACAAGGCCACAAGGACTCACAAACATTTGTTGACATTTCTTCTGGGTCAGCCTTAGGAGGCCTGCAAGAATTTAAACATATGGCAGTATTTAGCTGCGTGAGGGAATGGGTTGTTTCAGAGAAAAGTGGTATTTAGTTGCAAAACAGTTTAATCCACCATAAAGGTTTTAAATTTTTTGGCCCAAATCCAAACTTTTTCTCATTATAGTTTTCACATTATATTTTTAAAGCAACAGCAGCTTACGTGCTGAACTGGTATTGAGAAATACCGAGATGCTTCACAATGTTTTCTACTGACCTCCACAGAAATAATACCTTGATCTCAGGTTGCAGATCAAACAGATTTGATATGTGTTTAGATTTAAAGAGAGGGAGAAAAGAAGAGATAATTTGAACATTGCAATGAAGGTTATTGCCCACAGTTATAGGACACGGAACCGTTGCATTTTGAACCACATGACTGAATTAATTGGGTTTTCAGCATGTTTCAGTGGCAGTACATATGCATTTGCAAGGCAGAAAAATGGGATTTGCAAGGCTTTGTCTTGTTCTTCAGCTCCCATTGCTCTCAGTCAGCTGCTAACAAAGGCACAATGACTCCTTGGCTGACACTCCTTAGGTCTTGTGGTAAAAGAAATACATTGCACATCAGGAGCTGAGCTGAGGTTTGTCTCAAATAACGTAAAAAGGGCAGCACAATATTAAACTTCCTCAAAACCACAGTGGGAGCACACCTGACCCAGCTGCAGGGCAGGGAAGGACCAAGGCAAGGTGCAGCCTCTTTTTCCTTCACTGCTGGTTTCCTCTAACATGAAGCTCAAGGAGGGCAGGTTTAGAGCAGATATGAGAGAGAAATTCTTCCTTCCTCCCTGGCAGGGTGGGCAGGCCCTGGCACAGGGTGCCCAGAGCAGCTGTGGCTGCCCCTGGATCCCTGGCAGTGCCCAAGGCCAGGTTGGACACTGGGGCTTGGAGCAGCCTGGGACAGTGGAAGGTGTCCCTGCCCATGGCAAGGGGTGGCACTGGCTGATTTTTAGAGTACAAAAACCATTTCCAAACCATTCTGGGATTCTGTGATTGCAGCTCACAACCAAAAGAGCTCCTGTCACTCTTCCCTTCCACAATCTTCTGTTAATTGTATAGCACAATATTTAAAATGAGCACTTTAAGCAGCTGAAATGGGAGATCTTGCATGGAAAACAAGGTTGCAAGAGCCATTCTCTGTTTATATTTTTCCCAAAAAACTATAGAGCAGACATGGTTTCTAAAATGTAGAGCAGATCAAGAAATTATGCTTTTCCTAAAATGTCCTGTTAATTAACATGAACTGTTAATTAACACATGAACTAACATGAACCAGGAGGGGCCAAGCCACTCTGGTTTTGAACAATTTGGAGCCTCAGAAGGAACCCAAGATTACTTTGCTGGAAACATTTGTAAGAAATGAATATATAAATGACTGAGATGGATACAGAAATTTTATACGAATTATGAGAGAAAGGCAAAAATGTCTAATTTTGACAAGTAAATTGCACAAATAATTTAAACTTCTGGACGAGGAAGTTCAAAAACGAGAGGCAGCACTTCCTTGGGGGTTCATCAGGTGGCAGCAGGCAGGGTTTAGGTGCATCACCTGTGCTGCCAGTCAGATGATGGAAAGTCCCTTATAGATCTTATTTTAGCTCAGTTATAGGCTGGAAAATCATCAAACACTCTGAAATTTAAAATGAGTCAGAGGACAAACTGTCATTACAAATTTGTGTGGACATAATAATGATGCGAATAAAACTTCAAGGTCAAGTTACTTTTACCCAACTTCCATAGTCTCAACCAAACTATCACCCAAATTTGGTTAGAGGGGTCACTGTCCAAAATGCTGCAGACTGTGCAGCCCTTAAGAAGCAAAGCACGTACCATCTTCTAAAGCTTTGCAAAAAAGAAGTTTTTATAATCTTGCTAAAATTAAGTTGACATTTCCTGAAAGTTACCCGCTTACATTTAACCTTTATCCAAAATTACCTTTTATTCTAAACTCTTCAATAATAAAATGCATGAGGCATTAAGGGAAGGTAAAAGCTGAATTTCAGGATTCAGTTATCAGCAGTGATCACAACCAGGAATATGAAGGTTACTCTGAGAAACTTCCAATAACACCAGAGGAAATAAAACCAAAAAACCCCAATGATTTTTAATCACCACATAACAAATATTAAAACTTAGAGGAGATTTATACTTAAGAGCTGAATTGGACAATGATGAAAGGTCCTTACTACAGAAGATATTGAAGAGAATGGAGAATCTGGTGACCTCAATGGAAATAACTGGAAAGTATTAATTAAATGCTCATGTGATTAAGTAAATTAAAATTAGAATGTGAAAACAAACAGTCCAAGGCTGCAGTGCTTAACCTTGCAGCTGAATTTGAAGCTTAAGAATTTGCGAGCCAGGTAGATCAAAAGATGCATCAGCAGCACAGGAAAAATAACAAAACAATGAATAAAAGGCACTGTATGACTCATTCTGATGTCAGGGAGAAAATGACATCAGAGACCTCAAAGCATCATCTTGCAGCAATAAATAAAAGGTTAAAAATAAGAGTTATCTGATGCCTTCAGTGGCAAGGGTGGACAGCTTTAATCAAAAGCTGAGCATTCTGAAGAAAATTTTATGATTTTTTTTTCTACAAGCAGTTGGTGTTAAATCCACATTTTCTCAACTTAATGATATAAGGCAAGACCCACAAGTCTATTTTCATTTTTAGGTGAGCAAAACAGTGGAAGTATTTTAAGTGCCCCAGTGTGATGGAAAAAAAGGCTTGTTACATTCTTGAGTCCATTGACATTTTTTAAGTAGGGAAAAAGAAGATGGATTCAGTTCTGCATCTGGAGACAACATAAATGTAAAAATAACTGTGAGCACGGAACAGTGAGGCTGAGTGGGGGATCTTAGAGGATTGGCACTTTCTGGGGGGTGCTGAGAGTTTTTTACAGTGGTGAACATGGTGGTGGCTCTGGTTGAGCTTGATGATTTTAAAGGACTTCTCCAAACTTACTGGCTTTGTGATTTTATGACAAAAAGCGGAACCGTGAATTTCACTGCTTTGTCTTACAGAGATGAGCAGCTGTGCTTTGGGCTCCTGGACACAATTTCAGCCATCAGTTGTGATGAAAACCTCACTCTAGCCTCCTGGAAGCAGAGGGGTTTGTCTGTATTTAGCTGCTTACCCCAACTAATTCATTCTTTTTCCACAACAAGAAAATAAAAGTAGTCTGATACACTTATGAGCCATTATAAAAGCTATGCAAATATTGCCAAAGCACTATAAATATTCATTTCAGATGAAAACATTTTGATCAAATTCACACAGTTTTAGGTTCTATATCTGCAAATGCTTTCCTGAATCCAGATTATCAAGTGCATTTGCTGAAACAGCATATTTTGTGTAAGTATTTACAGCAGCCTTTCAAATTGTCATTGCTAATATTTCTGTCAGGATCCAAACTCCAAGAACTCCACACCCATTTAGGAAACCGAAGGTTATCGCACATCACTCGTACATCACACCAACCCAGCCCAAAATGCACCAAACACCCCACAAAAAAACCCCCAAATAAACGCAATTCCACCAACAATGCATGTTGCACCTTGTGCAAATAGTCAACTGAGGTGAGAAATGTTGATGACATGCACAAGGCTTTGCTGACTATTTTGCTGAGATTAACTAATTTTCAATTGCTGTGTTAGTATGTAATTATTGCATGAACATACTGCAAATGGAAAAGCAGGATGACCTTCATTAAATGAATTCTTGTAACAAAATTAAGTAATGCTATTAAAATAATCTAAAAAAATACTGTATGTTCTTAATTATACCAAATCAACATATTTTTCTTACAGTCATAGAATCACAGAATGGTTTGGGTTGGAAGAGACCTTGGAGCCCATCCAGTGCCACCCCTGCCATGGGCAGGGACAGCTTCCACTGTCCCAGGCTGCTCCAAGCCCCAGTGTCCAACCTGGCCTTGGACACTGCCAGGGATCCAGGGGCAGCCACAGCTGCTCTGGGCACCCTGTGCCAGGGCCTGCCCACCCTGCCAGGGAGGAATTTCACCCCCATATCCCATCCAGCCCTGCCCTCTGGCAATAGGAGCCATTCCCTGTGTCGTGTCACATCCACCTGTTTAATTTTAAAACATAAATTCTGAGGAAAGGAGAACACATGACCATGGTTTCATGGCAAGGTAGAAGCATCTGTTTGGATAAACCATAACAATCACAGTTAGAATTTCTCATTAGCTGCATCCAGTTGAACACCCAACATTTCTGCTGTCAAATCCAAACTAATTGTATCCCAATTTACAACAATCATTAGCTCCAATTAGTAAACATGATGGGTTCTTCAATGACAAACAGCACAGTGAGGTTTTGTAATTCCCCCCACTTGGGCTGAAATGCAGGTTTGGTCAAGATTACTTCCATTGATATGAAGCAGGATAAGATATATCAGCTGAAGCATTATTTTTATTATCCAACAATATAAATGGCTTTGCTGCACTAAAACAACAAACATCATGAGAGACAATAAGGTAATTTCTGATTTATACTCAGATTTAGGCCCACAAAATTAGGGAAAAGGAGACAAGCCGAGCACAAGTTCAGCTCATTAGAAGTATTACTAAGAGCTGAAGCCATGCTTTTGTATTATTCTGCACTCCTGGTAAGATGTGAGCAGAAGCTCAGGCTGCTGTTGGAGCATCTCTGCAGTATTTAGCAAGCACTTCATCCTCCTTCATCACCATTTAGTACCTCTCCAAACAAACAGCACACAGCTAAAGAGTAAAATCTTCCTGTTCTTGGGAAGGAAGAACTCCAATTTAATAAACTGATGTTAACTTTTTTCCTGCCTTGCATTAAATACTAGTTTTCAGTACCAGTTTCAGGTCAGACTTTTAGCTGGAGGTAGAACATTCTGTAACTGCTCCCAGTTTAAGCAGGGCTCAGGATGAAGCAGCTCCAGCTGGAGGGAAGGCAGGATGGGGTTTACAGTGTCTTTAGGAACAGCACAGCTTTCTCTGGATGGCCAAAATGCCATTGCCAGGATCTCCTCAGTACAGCTGCTGTGCCAAGGCATCACCTGCCTTTCATCCCAAACTCAGCAAGTTTTAAATGCCTTAAAATGATAATTTTCTTTTAATTTTCACAGCCCTAAGTATCTTCTGTGCTTCTGCACTGATAACTCTTTTGTTTTGGCCTAACTCACTTTCAAAATCCTGAATCCCGAAAACAAAGAACAAGTTTTGCTTAATTCACATGACTTTTGTATACAAAGAAGGTGTCACAAGTAATAAAATCCAAAGCAGTCTATGAAATACAGAGTAGTGAAAAATAGGGAACATAAAACATTGAGTCAGAACTCTCTCCTATATGCAAAAAGTAGAAACCAAAAAGCAGAAACCAAAACTGCAGCCCATTTTCATTGAATGTAACTTTTGGAGAAAGAAGGACAAACAAACAAAACAGAACAGAAAATCATGGTAAAGACAATATTGCCAAAAGAGTATATACTAGTGTACATACTATATAGTAATGTATACAATATATTAGGATACAAATTATGTGTTTATCAAGCACTTTTCTCAACCTACCAGCAAAGAAATGATCTGGTGCCAGCTGATCCTCACCCTGTATTTGTACTCCATCCCCACAGTATAAACTCAGTTTCATTGCTTACAAACTAAAAATGCTGAAGGGGAAATAACCCCACAAATGCTCCCTTGGGAAGGCACACTCCTGACATATGCATCTCCCATCCCTTACACTCTGTCTCCCCTTGAACATCTCCCATCGTGTCTCATCTCCGCCCGGCAGCTCGAGCTCGTCCTAACCTACAGCTCTGACCTGAGGACAAGGCAGGCAGCTGAGTCTGAAAGGAGCTGCACCTGGCCCTGGCAGTTCCCTCAGTTATCAGCAGTAATGAAGGGCTTTCTGCACAGCTGAGAGAGGCTCCAGAGCCATGTCTACTGCTGGGAAATTTCTTGATGGGCAAGAAGCAAGAGGGTGTGGCAGTATCCTTGTGTAACTGTTGTGGGCAGACCCAGACACACACCTGGGGCAGAGGTTTGAGAGCTTGCTTCACTCAGTTTTTGTCCTACCTCTCTGTGAACAGTCAGAAAAACACCACAGGCCTGGAGTAAATACATTCTGCACTTATAAGCTTATACAGAGGAAAATGCAAAGCACTGATGATTGTATCGCACTGTGCATAAAAGACACATTGCAATAGATGAATGGCATTTCCAAGATAAGAAGTTCTTAATTTTGCTAATTTAATAATGATGTACCTAGTGAGCCACAGCTCCTGCAGGTTCTGAACTGAAGGGCGCTGCTGCTCAGTGTTACATCCATAGGTTTTTGGGTTAGCACACGGCTTTTATGTAAAAAAAGTCTTCATCTGTTTTAGATTACTTAGATTGGAAACTCTTCCTGGTTTGACAGAAGGACCTATCTCCCTAAAACCTCCTGATCTGTAAAGCCATGAGCACACACATTCCAAGAGATGGGCACAGCCACCTGGGGTGGTGTAAAGAGACAAATGGCCTGGATAAAGGCCATAAAACAAGCCACTAAAAGAATCCACAGTGGTAGGAAAAGAACCCACATTTTTTACTCAGATGTCTCTAGATTAGCAAATGTGACATTAGCCATATAGTCTATCAATCTTTTCTGTCAGTTTTTACAAGACCTTAAATCCCTTTGCACTGACACCTCTCCTTGTTGGCGATAACAGTGTTTCTTTAAAATTGTGACTCTAGAAATAATGTCTAAAAACAGCAGAAACCTTGGAGATGTCTAAATTAACAATGTCTCACTTTCTCTGGCTCCCTGAAAACTTGGGTCCAGCCTACATCAGAGATGCCTCAGCCCCTCCTGACAGTGTAAGACAAAAACCTGAGAAGATTTTCAGCTGGCAGAACCCGAGCCATTTCTGCCGTGTGAGTTTTAGCCGTGAACCGATAAAAGCATTTCTTTGCCAGCACATGCTGTGCTTAAAATAAGGAGCGTTGTTGATACAGCTATCCTGGCAGAACTCTATCAGCAAACACTTTCTGCTGCAGAACAGGACCCAAAACATATCTTCTTCATGAGAAATTTTTTTTCTTTTTAAAGTTTGAACCATAAAAAACTCCAAACTTGGAGCAGATGGTTTGGTGAGATTACATTTCTTTAAGAGATAACATATCCATTTGAAGAGAATTCTGTTCCCTGCCACTGTCCCGACCTAAAACTTAATTACAAATGGTAATATTAAAAAAGGAATCGTTTCAGACCTCTGACCTGTGAAGTCCTCCTCTATTCCATAGCTCCATGAGTCTGTGCTAGTGGATTTTCCCTGTTCCCAACCCTCTGAACAGAGCTACTACTGCTGTTACACCAAGCAAAGGCTCTCCCACTGCACGCACATTTCTGTGCTCCATACGCCTTCCAAGATATCCACATATTCTCCTACAGAGAAACAAGAGGCAGACAAAGAAATTTGCAAGTGGTGTCAGCTGAGTCCAACTGACACCATGTGGGCGTCAGCAGTTCCTCTGAAGTTCAATCTTATGTCTTACCCAAAGACAGATTTGCTGGTGCCTGAAAACTGTTACATGAGTCATTTACTAAGAATACTAAGGGATGGAATTAATTTTCCTCTGAATTAAAAATTCAAGGTTTTTTTCTTCCAGGAAATAAGTACCTAAAATTACAGCAAGTCTGTCACTTTATGATTTTTGCCTGTTTTAGCATCTGAGAAACCATCCACAAAGGACAAGTAAATGTCCTTTCTTTTCTGCAAAAAGGATTGCAAGTATTGGATTTATAAATGAAGTAGAAACCTGATGACATTATCCTAAAAGAAGCTGGAGAAAATAACAGTTCAAGAATAAGAAAAACAAATATTGAAATTC